>JXCR01103505.1:29067-73764 GCA_002079205.1 Phalaenopsis hybrid cultivar | reverse complement strand
TATATATATATATATATATATATATATTGCGATATTACGCAAGTATACATATCGTTATCAAGTAATATAAGACTTTTTGATTAAGACCTCACAAAGAAATATGTAATATGCACAAACTTTCTATTTTAAAAAAGAGAATTACTTAAACTATAGATATTTTCTCAATAAGTAAAATTCAATTCTTTTTGGTATTTTTGTATTTTGACAAAATAATAAAACTTCTAAAGATAACTTGAGTTTATGTAAAAGAAAAACACTTGATATGAAAATATCTTTCTCCTTATTATGAATCAGTAATAAGTATAAGAATTCTACTATGGAAGTATGCAAATTGTGTTGTGCCAAATAGGAGCAATAATATTCTTTACCCTTATTAAAGATGCTATAAAGAACATTGATTAATTTAAAGTTTAAATAGTTCTGAAGACCGACTAGGCATGGAAGTTACCAACTCTCACTCTAGATTTCTCTCGATTCCCTCCACCTGGGGACTAAGATCTCGTATCAAAACCTCAAATAATAAACCAAAGTGGGGGTTTTAACATGTCACTTTAAACTCTAACTCTACATCATTCAAAGTTTATGTCCCTATTTATTTGTAATAAATCATATGAATTACATCCTTATTCATACAACCTCATGTGATTCTTTTTAAATTACATTCTCATTCATACAACCTCATGTGATTCTTTCCAATTGTTGATTGAGACAATACTGAATTACATTCTCATTCATACAATCTCATGTGATTCTTTCCAATTATTGACTGAGACTTATTTGCACTAAATCATATGAAGTACATTCTCATTCATACAACCTCATGTGATTCTTTCCAGTTGTTGACTGAGACAATACCAGTATCATATGAACTACATTCTCATTCATACAACCTCATGTGATTCTTTCCAAATGTTGACTGAGACAATACCAGCCCGGTTCTTACATGTTCTCACAACAAATTTTAACATTTGGAATAAATTACATTCTCATTCATACAACCTCATGTGATTCTTTCCAATTGTTGATTGAGACAATACTGAATTACATTCTCATTCATACAATCTCATGTGATTCTTTCCAATTATTGACTGAGACCTATTACATTCTCACTCATACAACCTCATGTGATTCTTTCCAATTGTTGACTGAGACAATATCAGTCTATGAACTACATTCTCATTCATATAACCTCATGTGCTTCTTTCCAATTGTTGACAATGACAATGTCGGCTCATTACATTCTCATTCATACAACCTCATGTGATTCTTTCCAATTGTTGACTGAGACAATACAAGTCTGACTTACATGTTCTCACAACAAATTTTAACATCTAGATTGGCCAAATCAAGAAGTAAATGAAGTACATGGATTTAAATCATCACAACTTCTTCCAACATTATAGATCAATACTCTCGACAACTTCCATCCAACACTTTTAATTACTTATTATTTTAAGGAGAAAGATAAAGTAAACTACTCAATTTATCCATTACTTAATTACTTATCATTTTAAGATGAAAGATAAAGAAAAATACTCAAAATCCTTGGAGAAAATAAGAAACACACTTTAGTTTAAAAGAAGAAATCTTGTCAAACCAACAACAAGTCTCGATTAAAACCAAAAGTAGTCTAAAACAAAAAGATAAAAAAGTCTCAATTAAAACAAAAAGTAGAATTACTTATCATTTTAAGGAGAAAGATAAAGAAAACTACTTAAAATCCTTCCATCCAACACTTAATTACTTATCATCTTAAGAAGAAAGATAAAGAAAATTACTCAGAATCCATGGAGAAAATAAGAAACACACTTTAGTTTAAAAGAAGAAATCTTGTCAAACCAACAACAAGTCTCGATTAAAACCAAAAGTAGTCTAAAACAAAAAGATAAAAAAACTCAGAATCCATGGAGAAAACAAAACCACACTTTAGTTTAAAAGTAGAAATCATTGTCAAATCTCATAATCCATGGAGAAAATAAAATCACACTTTAGTTTAAAAGTAGAAATCATTGTCAAACCAATATTTATGGAGAAAATAAAACCACACTTTAGTTTAAAAGAAGAAATTATTGTCAAACCAACAATATTGTATGGAGAAAACAAAACCATACTTTAGTTTAAAAGTAGAAATCATTGTCAAACCAACAATACATTAATTAAAACTAAAAGTAGTCTTTTAGTTTAAAAGTAGAAATCATTGTCAAACCAACAAGAAGTCTCGATTAAAACCAAAAGTAGTTTTATAACAAAAATAAAAACTTATCTCAAATCCTCCACCAAACTCATGAGTTCCTTTGAATCTCTTTTCTTTTACAACACTCTTGAATCTCACAATAAAACTAAAAACGAAAATGATAAAGTAAATTTGTGGTGCCTGAAAATCTCTCTAAAACTCTCTCTCAAAACTCACTCTTTCCAACACTTTTCAAAACTTTCAAGCACACTTTAAAAAGTCTTAACTACCTTCTTTTCTAAATCTCCAAGAGGTGTATTGATAACTCTCAAAATGTGTCCCAATTTAATGTATTCTCCAAAGGATGCCTCCTTTCACAAGTCCTTTAATTATAATTTCATTTTTAGTGGTCATAACCACCCTCTTTAACCAATAGGTGCCTCAAATGTCCCTTTAAAATTTGGCAAAATGAATCAAACCGCCAAATAACTGCCTCTAGCACTTAAGCGCGGGGTCTCTGACGCTTATGCGCAGCCTTCTCTGTTTCACCGGCGCTTAGACGCCAAAACACTTTTGCACAATTTTTACATTTTTGCTCCAAATTTGATCCTTTTTCACTCTTTTTACCATTTTTCACCTTTTACTTATACCTGAAAGAAAAATACACAAATACCTTCCATTAAAGCTCAATATCTAAAAAATAGGCATAAAAATGTGCTAAAACCACTATATATTTTAGGTGTATCAAAATCCCCCAAACTTAAAATGTTACGTGTCCTCAAGTGACACTTCAATTTTTAAAAACCAAATAAGTATGATATGTATCTGAGTTTCTTTAGGAGTTACTAAAATTTAGATTTAGAAATATAGTAGTCCAATTTAAAAAAATATATTTAGTAAATGAGACCAACTTACAGTTTAGAAATTTTTAATGTTAGGAAACAGAAAATATGAGTTCCTATCTAATTCAGAAATATTGTAGATTTTCCAAATTTAGAATTTAGTCATTTTATTATTTCCACTTAAAAATTTTTATTAAGAATAATTTTACTTACTATATTATATCCCTAAGCTTAAGAGTTTCTCAAGTTTATACTTTAAAAAGATTAAATGCAGAACTATTTTTTTATTAGGCACTAATCCTCAAGCTTCTCCTCCCTTAATTTCTTTTCTTCTTTTCTTTTTCTTTTTCTTTTTATTTTTCTTTTTCCTTTTCTTTTCTATAATTTTTCTTTTCAAGCAAGGATTATTATATCTGGATAAACCATTAATGGTTTTGAATTCCACTTCTCCTTTCCTAAAGCAAAGTCTTGATATAAATCTTTTACTTATAAATATAATAATAGTTTTGAAAATTATTTTTAATAAAAGAAATTTAAGTATTAAGAAAAAAGTCTAAATTTCTAAATTTTTCAAAAATAAAATTTTCCTACTAAAGATAGTTACACTATATTAAACATTTTCTACACTAAAAATTTTTAAAAGAAAGTTTTTCTTCATTACTCAAAATCTTAACTAAATTTTCTTACTCATTTCTATAATCAAATTTTACTTCCCAAATTTCCCCTACATATACATAATCTTTTTCAAATCAAATTCACTTGTAGCACATTTGGGAGCAAATAAAATTCAAGTTTTTAAAAATATTTTTCATCCCCACCAAACTTAAATTTTTAACAAGATTAAACAGTTTAGCAACATATATATATAAGCAGGAATGAAAATTGAAATAACATACTTACAATAATTTTTATACCCTAATTATACAAGTATAAAACTAAAAACAGGAGAAAAATTATTTTTTGATCAATTTTCTATCATTTTTATTTCAATTCAACATGTAGAGATTCAATAGGCTTTTATGTAGTGGGTACAAACATAAAAACAAACTAACACACTAACTTTGATTTTCAGTCTCAACATAAAAATAAACACACTAACATGATAAAATAAAAGTATAAGATAGCAGTTTTCTGAGTTTAAAATTTAAAACTAAAGTTAGCAAGTTTTTTTAATTTTATCAAGACATAGAATTAAGCTCAATCCTTAACTAACTAACACAATACTCAACACAATAGTAACAATTACTACCCTAGAAATTAAAATAATATACTAACAAACACAAACATCACAACACAATTAAACAAAAGTCCAACACATCACAAGGTCTAAACAGATACATAAATGCAAATGTAGCAAGTCCAAACCACATAGTCCAACACATATTATAAACATCAAAATAAATAACTCAGTCCTCCTCCTCATCATCCTCAAAATCATCGCTATTCCAAATATTTGTAGACTCAAAATTAGGGTAACTAGGAAATGGAGGAAATTGCACTCCTGGGTTATCCCTAATGAGGTTTTCGAGAGATGAATGAAATTTCTCTTCAAAATCACTTTTCATTCTGTTATACCCATCAATATGATCTACAAAGCTTTCTAAATTTCGTACATTATCTGTGATATAATTGATATTGTCCATCATCCTCTGTAATAGTTGAATTTTAGTTTCCGTAGACTCACCTCTAGAAATAGAAGCTCGTGAGGTAGATGGTCTAGATGTAGAAGCAATAGAGGTAGAAACAGCAAACGTTGTCATTCCATAACTCCTTGAAAATCCTCCTCTCCAGCCAAAAATAGAATGCTCCGAATATGACTTCACATTAACACTTGTGATTGGATTTAGAGGCAACAATACTTCTTCTCAGCTATCATATTTCACTCCAGCCTGCTCACATAAAGAAAAGATCAAGGAAGCAAATCGCAAACCTACAGTAGTAACGACAGTGGTAGAACTGATGATAGTCTGATAGATCAAAGCTCGAATGTTGATGAGCTTGCCTTCTTGAACACAATAGTTCAACGTTGCTCTCTCTCTGATAACTTCATTGAGATGATTTATAGGAAATAGACGGCTAAAATAAAATAGTGTCATGCCTTCAAAGGTGCGCTCAACTTTGAAGTGGAAAAGTTAACTCTCCTTTCATTTGTAATTTTCCGGAGTCCTCTTCCAACAATCAAGTAGGAAATAATCTCATCTAGCTCCGTCTCAATAGGACTATAGTTCACATAAAAACATAAAATGTAAAACATATTGATTACCTTCGGTGAAAAAGGTACCAATTTCCCTCTAACCATAACTCGATCGTCTTCACCCTCGGGTAGGTTAGCATAGATCTCCCTAACTACAGAAATAACGACTACAACAGAAAAATAGCAGAATTGTTCCTATTATCGGCAAACGATCAGGTCTTCTACGGATCCACCTGAATTTTTGAAACATCGCTCTTGGATAAGTTTTCGTGATTGCAGAGCATCACTGTACCTATCTTGAGCTTTTGAATTCACAAATTTGCTCGAATCAAAGTGTCTTTTTCCTTTACTCCTCTTCATTTTTGGTTCCATTCTACAAATTTTGTAAAATTCCACAATAACTTCAAAAATCAGGTCTAATCCACTAAACCCAACTACTATAAGTATAAACTACACTTTCTATTGAATTTCCATAGATTTTTCCTCATTTTTCACCATGAATAGTGATTTTTGGGTTCTTCCAATTGTACTCAAAATACATGGTGAAAATCTAAAATTTTTACATATAAGTGAAGCTCTTACCTCAAGAAATCCAAATCTAGCAAATTTTTCTCAATTCCACCAAGAAATCTCCCCTAAATGGCTTGCCCTAGACTTCTAAATCGTGACTCAAAAGGTTGAAGGTGACAACAAGAGTAAAAATGGTGATTTTTGGATTTATTTTTCACTTTTAACCATTCGCGAACCGGTTTTTGTGAACTGGTACTTAAGCGCGGATTATTGGCGCTTGGGTGCCTGCCTCTCGGGTTACATCACGCTTAAGCGCGAGAATGTGACACTTAGGTGCCAGTGCACGATTTTTGATATTTTTGAACTTAAGTAAAATGCACTATAAGCCTAAGTATACCACCCCTAAATGGTCCCACAACACTTAAATGACTATTTTCCTCTCCCTTAACTCTCCTTTTTTTTTTCCAAATTCTTCACTATAACAAATTCAATTTGAGGCTAAAAATAACACAAATTTTCATAAAAACAAACATCTACATTCATCACAAACAAGTACAAATACATATAACACTTATTTCTCATTCCAATTAGTCTCGGATGATAAAATCTTCTAAATACAAACACTAAACAAACTAACATAAACTCCAAAAATAGTATTTAACACTTTACACAAACACATTAAACAACGACTCCTAAAAAACAAACTCTAACATAGAACTTAATTCCATTGTTCATTTGTTGGGACAAACTCCAGTCTTTCATTAGTCTCTCATGAGGCAATCCGAATATAAAGTTGATAAAATGGACGGTGGTGACGTGCTCTGATATTATCTTCTTCTATCCATTTTTGTTTAAGGTACATCTCATTATCTGCTTCCTCTATATAACTTGTATGGCTAAATTGGGTTCTCAATTGTCATCCAATATGCTCTAGATGGGCATGAATCTCAATTACCTTTGTCTCCAGTAAAGCCATGATAGTCTCAATTTTGTTGATCTTTTCTGATATTCCTTCAATACTAAAGGCTAAGAAACCTTTATACATCTCTTGTGCACTTTGAATTATTAATCTCTTCCTCAGGGTCTCTTCCTTCTTCAAATCCATCTCCCATGAAGACATCTTCTCAAAATCTCTCCCTCTCTTAAACTTTAGGGCTGAAAAAGATCTGGGGTGAAATTCCTTCACAAAACCCTTATATTTATAGGCCTAAATCCCTCCAGTAACTCTTAGGCACGTCCTAAAACTGCCTTGGAACATTTTAATCGACCAATTGGGAGTTAAACCTTCTAGAATCCAAATTTCACACATGGTTTTTAACTCCCGCACTTAAGCGCTAGTGCTCAATTTTGCACTAGTCAACTTAATGTCTAAATTCTCATTTTAGCATGTATAGATCACTAAATAAAGTCGTAAAATCATTACTAACACATAATAGTCTCAAAAATACTACCCCAAATTTTCTTAATCACATACAAACAACATTCAAAGCAAAACACACTGATAATTATGGGTTGCCTCCCATAAAACACTTGGTTTAACATCGTCAGCCCGACGTAACTAGTGCTTATCCTGGTTGACCCAACATCATTTAATCGTTAAATTTATTTTGATCCCCTAAATAAAGTCTCAGTCTATGCCCATTTACTTTAAATACTTTCTTAGTTTTAGGATCTTTAATATCCACAACATCGTAAGGATAAACTTTTATTACAACAAATGGGCCCATCCACCTGGACTTAAGTTTGCTCGGAAATAATCTTAACCTTGCATTATATAGCAAACCTTGTTGCCTTGGCTGAAAATTTTTAGTTGTATTCTTTGATCATGCCACATCTTCATCTTTTCTTTGTAAATCTTAGCACTCTCGTAAGATTCGTTCCTTATCTCTTCAAGCTCATTTAATTGTAATATTCTTTTCTCACCAGCATCTTTTAAATTATAATTGAACTCTTTAATCGCCCAATATGCTTTATGCTCAAGTTTAACTGGTAAGTGACAAACTTTCCTAAATATTAGCCTATATGGGGATATTCCTATAGGAGTTTTGTATGCAGTCCTATAAGCCAACAAAGCATAGTCAAGTTTAACTGACCAATCCATTTTCGTTGGATTCACAAATTTTCCATAATTCTCTTAATGTTCTCGATTGGATAATTCAGCCAAACTACTTTTCTAAGGATGATAAGTAGTAGCAATTCTATGATTTATATGATATTTCTTTAATAATTTCTCCGTTATGACATTTCTGAAATGACTTCCCCCATCAGTTATGATAACTCTCGGCATCCCAAATCTACAAAATATGTTCATTTTCAAAAATTTTGCAACACTTTGAGCATCATATCAAGGTAAAGCAACAACTTCTATCCATTTGGATACATAATCCACTGCTAACAGTATATATAAATTTACAAAAGATGGTATAAATGGTCCCATGAAATCTAATCCCCAAACATCAAATATCTCAACTTTTATATAATTGAGGGGCATCTCATTTCTTCTAGAAATATTGCCTACTCGTTGACATCTATCATAAGTTTTGATATAAGCATTAACATCTCTAAAAATTGTAGGCCAATAAAATCCAGATTGTAGAATTTTGTATGTTGTTTTATCAACACCAAAATGTCCCCCAAAATCAGAATTATGACATTTTTGGATAATTTCATAAGTCTCTTCTAAAGGTACACATCTTCAAATAATAAGATCATTTCCTTGTTTATATAAAAATGGGTCATTCAAAAAATAAGTCTTAGCTTCAAAAATAAATTTCCTCTTTTGTTGGTATGTCATTCCATAGGGTATAATATCATTAACAAGAAAGTTCACACAGTCAGTATACCACGAAACACACCACTCATTAATACTGAACAATTTTTCATCTGGAAAATGTTCATTAATTTCTTTTTTAAAACAAAGTGGTTTTCTAACTCAAGTTTGGACAAATGATCAGCAATTTGATTTTCAGTTCCTTCCCTATCTACTATTTCAAATTGAAATTCTTGTAAAAGAAGAATCCATCTTATAAGTCTTGGTTTAGCATTCTTCTTTTTCATTAGGTACTTAATAGCAGAATGATATGTATGCACTACACAATGAGTTCCAATTAAATATGATCTAAATTTATCAAAGGAATATACTATTGCTAATAACTCTTTATTAGTTGTTGTATAATTAATTTGGATTTCATTAAGAGTTTTACTAGCATAGTAAATTTCTTTAAAAATTTTATTATTTCTTTGTCCTAAAACAGCTCCAATAGCATAATCAATAGCATCACACATCAATTCAAAAGGTTTTCCCTAATATGGTGAAACTATAATTGGTACAGTGACTAATTTTTCTTTTAATAACTCAAAAGCTTTTAGGCGCTCTTCGCTAAAATTGAAAATTACATCTTTCTTTAGTAAATGGCATAAAGGCTTAGCAATTTTTGAAAAGTCTTTAATATATCGTCTGTAGAATCTAACATGTCCTAAAAAACTCCTAATTTTGCTTACATTTGTTGGATAAGGTAAATTAGCGATCACTTAAATTTTAGCAGGATCTTCTTCCTCACCATTTTCTGATATTTGATGTCCTAAAACAATTCCTGATGCTACCATAAATCAGCATTTTTCCTAATTAAGGACTAAATTTGTTTCGTCAAAACGCTTAAGAACTTTTGATAAATGTTCTAAACATGAGTCAAATGAAGTTCCAAACACTGAAAAATCATCCATAAATACTTCAATCCCTTTTTAAAATAAAATTTCTCTCTAAGAAAGAATTACATATATGTAAAAAAAACAGCTTCTTTGTGGCATGCACTAGCATATCTATTAGTTATATGCATACATCGATGTTAACCAATGGTCAACATCATTATTGTGGTTAATAGCATGCATAAACCTTATTTGGGAATGATATATGTCAAGATTGTTGGTAAGAACATTTATTAATTTTATTAACAATGACGATCTTCAGTATTATTGTTAAGGACATGCTTTGAATTTATTAATAATGATAAATATTGATGTTTTTTTGTTGAATGTGAAAATGATAGTCAGGAGATGATAATCATTGACAGTTGTTGTAAGATTTATCATCGAACAAAGCTCTAGGCCTTCCTCATATAAAGAATATTGTGTCATTAAGAGATTTTGTAACGGACATATACTGACAAATTGATATTGTGATTCATATTGATGCATTTAAATCTTAATTGTTTGTAAGGCATTTAATTATCTTTATGAAATTGAATTTATGAGATCACATGCATATTGGCTTTCAGTTGTCAAAATTTCTGCTTTGACTAATAAAATAAAAAACCATAAAATTGTTTTTCAACTATACTTTTAAGAGCTCAACTAAGTCATTTTGATCAAGTAAATTATTTTATTTATTGCTAGGTTCGGTTTATTTAACTATTTAATATTAATAAATAAATCCTAATTAGCACTCAATTTAATTCAGAAAAAGTTTGTTATTGTGCTGATATTTTTTAAAATATTTTGTTAAAATTATAAAAATTAAAAATTATAAAAATTAGTTTTGCTGAGATTTTTTAGAATTTTCATAATAATTTTCAATTATGAATCTCTAAACTAACCAAATGAAAGCATTCCTCTTATAGGTTGTCAAAACAATTTAATTTATAAATTTAATTATTTTACTAGATAATGCAATACAAAAATGTATTTTAATTAAATTATTAGTAAATCATATAAATATCATCAAAACTAACATGCTTGCTTTTTAATTACAATTTTAATCTTTTTATTGGGATAATTCCTTTTTTGGGGTTCATCTGACCATCTGAGCCGTTAATGCGTCCGACGTTAATTTTTTCATGTTGTGAATCCTCGAACAACAAACACATTTGATTTGAGAGAGAAAAAAAAAAATGAAGAAAACAACTCTTTATTTATTTTACACATTCATAAGAAAGTCATCAAGTAACTCTCATTGAATAGAAACACACAAGGGACAAACAAGAGAAGACTTTTGCTAGCTAATTAAGATCGATGTGGTGAACCAACACTCTCTCAGCCACCGCTACAGCCGACAACCTCCCATCTCTCGCCGGGCGGCACAGCGGAGGGCCAGTATAATGCGCACGTTTGTGCCCACCCAATGCCTGCCCAGAGCTGAAGCTTTTATCACACTTATCACACTGATGCATCTCAACCTCCATAGCCCCAACTTCTGCCATGATTTTCACTCCTTCATTGCTATTACTCGTCATGCGTTGGTCGACGCTGTGCTCACGTAAGGACAGCACCGATGGTGTGAGTGAGACCATCCGACAAGTTTTGTCCAAATTGTTATCGGAGTGCTTTGACACCGTTTCCTTCATCTTCTTCCTCCTCTCCCTCTCTATCTTGGCACAAACCCATCTAAGTTGGCTCAGTTTTGCGTCGTTGATGGCAGTTTCAGACTTCGACTGTCTCATCTCCATGAGAATGCAGGCTGCTAAGACATCTTCGCCTTTCTTTGCTTGCCCCAAACGTAAAAGAGAGCGCTTTCCGACTCCCCTGTTACTTTTTCGATGAATTCTTAAGTGTCCAAAAAAGGCTTTTGTGGAGGAAAACGACATCTTACACTCAGTGCAACCATTGCAACTCAAAAAAGAAGAAGCATTATTTTCCGATCGGTGGAGTTTGGTTCGAATTTTCAAGGAGATATCTTTCTTCTCAACAGATTCCAGCATTGGAGCCGATGACTGAAGCTCCATCTTAGGTACTTCAAGGTTCTCTTGTATAGGATTAAATCTGAAAACTACGGGCTTTGTCGATAAACCATAACGAGATTGTTCCTCTGCTTTAATAGATCTATTTAATCTTTCTACTAGTATATATTTGGAAATTAAATCTTAAGAGAATCTGATTACAAAAATTAAATAGGTTTTATGTTTGGAAACATTCTAAAAATATTGTTTGATTCTTTTTTCTAAAAATAAAAATCTAATTAAACTGACTATTTAATGTATGCTTTTTTTTTGGATGAAATATATTTCGTCCTACCGAAATACATACATATATTCCAACCGAAATTAAGACAAACATAAATACATATATTAAATTAGTTTAGGTAATAGACTTGATTTAGAAGGGGATTATGAAAGTTTGTGGTTCTAATCAGTTATGATGACGATTTGATAAAATGGTGCTATGTGCATAATAATAAAAAAAAACTTATAAAATTTATAAAAACTTATGCTTCATTCATTATAATTAAATCTTCTCTTAAATCTTGATTAAAAAATTATTGAGAACCTATTAATTCGACGGTCAATTGCATTGAGCCAAGCTTGAACAAAACTTAAAGTATATTATTCCGGTTCTTATACCCGTGCATGTTTTAGCAAGTCCATTGTGTATGTGAAAGCTCAATTTAAATAGCTATGAAGTTTGTGTTCAAATATGTTTCAGCTAAAGGCCATTATCTTTATAAACTTCTATATATATATATAGAGAGAGTACTATGTCGCTTGGAAAATTTACATACCAAATACACAATTCTTATATATTTAAATTCATATGTATTTACATACATACCATACCATTAAAATGTATGTCATATTCACATACATACCATTCAATTCATATGTATTTACATATCTAACACCTAAACTTTTCACTTTTCATTTATACCACCATATCTTCCATATCACATAAACTTTTTTTTTTTTCCTTTGTTCAATTCCTTAGAAGATTAAATACACTTTCTCATACATACATACGGTGGCAAATACATATTAATTGAAGTTTAGGTGCTAGGTATGTAAACACATAGGAATTAAGTAGTATATTTGTCAATCTTTCAAATAAATAAATAAATAAGACCTCAAGGAGCTTGACATATACAGAATGATCCTAGTGCTTCACTTTGCTTGCACAGTCTTTTGTTGCTCTTATCTGTTTCTTTTATTGATTATACCTTTACTGATTATGATGTTAGATGGGCAGCCTTACGCTAGTTGAAACCCTAACTAGAGTTCGTAACTTGTGCATTTGAAACCGGGTTGAAACTCTGCCTATATAAAGCAGAAGTCTGGAAATAAATGGAAAATAATTTCTTATTGTTTGATGATGAAATTTGTTATCTTTAGGCCATTGATCTTAATGAGATACTTTCATTTATTCTTTAATGGTAAATTTGCACATGCATCAAATGATCCTTTTGTGTTTACGTATCTCATACTTAAATTTTTATATTTACATGTGTAGTACTTGGGTACTCTCCTAGAAGATGTTATTGGGATGCCATTCTCATATTCTTTTTCTTTTTATGAATGCAAATATTTGAATTGTTGATATATTTATATGAAGTATAGAATTGGCTTGTAGGATTGGACATATTGGGGAATATAGGTGATTATGCGAAAGACATCTAGTGCTAAGAAACGAGATAATAGAATAGTACTTCTCCTGATCCAATGACTTCATGAGAGTGCAGGATCGACACTAATATTTGCCAACACTTGGTGACAAACTGCCCTTGTTTTCCTAGACTGTTAGTAATTCTAGCTCAACAACGCGACTGACTCGTGGACCATCTGATTTATAAAAATGCATATATAATATAACTAATATTTTTTTCTCGTGACACTAATATTTTTTTTGCTGCTAAGTATGAGTTTAACTTTATTTATATGCCTGACAAATTAAGAATTATGGGTGTTACTTTCCACAGGTCCACTTATTAGTCACATTAACTGGGTTTGGAGTTATCCTCTTCTAATTGTCTTGCTGATAGCATTTACCCAAGGTTGAACTTTATAAGCACAGATGTTGATGGTTACCTACGAAAGTTTCTCGAGAATTGACAGGCCACTGGTTCTGAGTCTGAGCCCCACCCCTAGCTTAAACTATTATGCCCAGCTCTAATCTTTCTTTTATTACAACCTATTTTTACATATGAAACATATGTTTGCAAATTACTTTTCTTGAAATGTCATCAAAGGCAATAGGTACATACTACACTTTCTTTTTACTGCAGTTTCTCTTTTACTGTACTTTACTGTATATATTTTGTTTATACATGCAACATTATTATTCTGTTAATTACTATACTTCTTGTTTATGAATTAGTATTCTCATAACATCCTCTGTAATTTAGTGATAGGACAAGTCAATGATTCAATTGTCACCAAAGACATTAAAGCTGAGTTAGCCATGAATATGGCCCAAAATTCTTATCGTGTGAATTCATAATTGTATCTTCATTCGACTTTGGTACATACCAAATAGCCAAAAATATGTTCTAAGCTACGTATTAGGTAAACCCTTGATCTTGAGATTAACTGATTACAGGTTGTTACGAGAATTTGTAATCTTACCTTGATTGATGAATTAGTAATTTCACTTTCATAGCTCAAGTTATGCTAGCAACGACCTGATAGTGATTAGGCTTTTATGTGGGTATGCCACCGAGTAGAGAGTAGACGGGGTCCAACTATTTCAGAATGAAATAAGAGAGTATATTCTTTCAAAGATAAGGCTGTGCCAAAGATGTTTATAAACTTAATGAAGAAACTAGAATTCAGATTACCCTAACCAAAGAAGCCAGAAGAAGCTGACAAGAAAGATTATCCCAATTTCTACCCCTACAACTGGATGTTGGGACATACAATAGAGGGTTGTTTCATTTTCAAGGATTGGCTCGAAAGAAATTTTAAAAAAGGAAATATAACCATCCCAAAAGAATATTTAAAAGAACCTGAAAAAGATTCTATAAATATGAATTCAGCCGAGCCAATCACTTTGATGGATCCGTATGCAAAGAAAGATAGATGGAGCACTGTTTGGAGCAAGTCATCCAAGAAGATACTGGATCAGATCTAGTACAGTCACCTGGATTCAAGGAAGCAAATCCTCAAACCACTGACCATGTATGATTATCCTTTCGCCCCACTGAGGTATTATGATCATAATGATTATGATTTCAGCTACGTTCTAACTGTATCTAGTGATAACATAACTGATTTTGGTCAATCTAAATCCAATCTTGATTCCCAAACTGATCCTCAAATCATACTTAAGTCCAATGAACCCGTTAACGAGAAGGAAGAAGATATTGACAACACCAATTACAATAGCGCTAGGAGTGATGAGCCAGTCCTCGAGTACCATGGTACACCAATCGCCATCAACTTGGATTTCTCTGATGTATAAGAGACACCAAATATTCTCAAGAAGAAGAAGAAATCACAGGAATAAGTCTAAGGAGTGGGAAGTTATTACCTCCAAGAACAACTACAGTGGATAAAGGAAAAATAAATAGTCACTCAAGAAGAGCTACCTCCACCTCCGTTAGTGGAAGATATATATAATCAAGTAAAGATTGGAGGATTATACAAAGTGGACTATAACCTACTAGCTCATCTTAGGAGGTTGCTAAACAAACTAAGCATATGCAATGCTCTGATCCTGTCAAAGGAGATGAGAGAGTCTCTGGTTACAGCTTTGCTTGACCCAGAGATTTGCTTTGCTCAGTTGGCCAGCATATCCTCGGATGAAGTTTGCTCGTTAAAAGAACAACCTGTGAAAACCTTCACAGATGAAGACTTGTTTCTGGGTACCACCGACCATAACTGACAGCTCTACATCTCTGTAAATATTGATAGATTTGTACTTTTCAGAGTTTTGGTAGATCCGGGAGCATCACTTAACTTAATGAGTCTACAGACATTAACATATTTGGATAATGAGGCTCAAGATCTTACAGCTGATAAAATGATGTTAAGAGATTATAATCATAAGGGATAAAAGGCCCTTAGATCGATTACATTATTAATGAAAGTTGGAGAACTAGTAACAATCGCAAAATTTCAGATCATCAATGTTGAGACCACAATATGAAATTTCCTTGGAAGATGTGGAGAAAGATGAATACGAGTCGATGTATGATCGGATCAACCACTATGTGAATGCCATGACCATTACTCCAATCCACCCTCAAAATGTTGAGAGTTTAGAGGTTAAGGAAGTCCGTAGTGTTTGTTCAAAGCTGATCAAGTTTTACCGGGCTTCCCCTTCTACTAGTTTTGAAAATCATGTAAAATTGGAAGAGGATTCTATTGAACTAATAGAATTACTTTTGGTTACTTTTCTCCTTGTGTATGAAAGTTAATTTAACTGGGATTTGTGCTAAAGCAAATGTCAAAGGATAAACTACAACTTTTTGAGAAATTGTGGAATGTTAAAAGTCAAACTCTTAACTCAAAAGAAGGTCTCGGATTTCGTACTGTAGAACCAGTCGTTGAATCAAAATTTTGCATGGTTGTTACTAGCATATTGGAAGAGGATTGCATCGATATATAGGATGAATCTGAGAATAAATTGATAGATGATGCCCACCAGTATTTGAAGAGGAGATTAAATCAGCAGTGGATGAATTAAGATAAATCAATATCGGGGCTGAGGGGCAGTTCTCTACACAAAGAGGAAGAATCCACAGAATTGATAGTGTTACTGTCAGAATTTAAAGATTGCTTCGTGATATGCCTAAAAATATAGTGCTTTTAGACACATTTTTAAACCTATTTTTGAGATATTGTGCTTAAATGAGTGAAAAAGGATCAAAATTGGAGCAAATAGGTGAAAAATATGCAAAAGTGTTTTGGCGCCTAAGTGCCAAATCCGACGCTTAAGCACCGGATAAACAGAGAAGGCCGCACCTAAGCGCCAAAGGCCCCGCACTTAAGCGCCAGTGGCAGTTATTGGATGAGTAACTTCGATTTTTGCAAATTTTGAAGAGGTTTTTGAAGCACCTATTGGCTTAATAGGTGGTTACAACCACCATGGTTGAAAATTATTGCGAAAGAATGCATCTCTTGGGAAAATACATCAAATCAAGATACATTTTGAAGAGATACCAAGACACCTTTTGGAGAATTATAAAAGAAGGAAGATTGGGACTTTGAAAGAGATCCTGAAAGTACTGGGAAAATTTTGAAAGTTCAAAATTTTGGGGAGTTAGTGGAGAGATTTTCAGGCACCACATATTTATCCTTTTTTTATTTTGGTTTTAAATTGAGAGTGTTGTAAAAGAGAAGAGATTCAAAAGAACTTCAAGAGTTTGGTGGAGGAATTGAGATAAGTTTTTATCTTTTGTTTTACACTACTTTTAGTTTTAATTGAGACTTGTTGTTGGTTTGACAATGATTTCTACTTTTAAACTAAAATTATTAAAGGAACTTTAAGAGTTTGGTGGAGAACTTGAGATAAGTTTTTATCTTTTTGTTTTGAGACTTTTTTGGTTTTTAATCGAGACTTCTTGTTGGTTTGACAATGATTTCTACTTTTAAACTAAAGTATGGTTTTGTTTTCTCCATGGACTTGTTTTGGTTTGACAATGATTTCTTCTTTTAAACTAAAGTGTGATTTTCAAAGGAACTTCAAGAGTTTTTGATTGTAAAAGAGAAGAGGTTCAATGGAACTTCAAGAGTTTGGTGGAGGACTTGAGATAAGTTTTTATCTTTTTGTTTTAGACTACTTTTGGTTTTGAGACTTCTTGTTGGTTTGACAATGATTTCTACTTTTAAACTAAAGTGTGGTTTTGTTTTTACTTCTTGTTGGTTTGACAATGATTTCTACTTTTAAACTAAAGTGTGGTTTTGTTTTCTCCAAGTGTTGGTTTGACAATGATTTCTACTTTTAAACTAAAGTGTGGTTTTGTTTTCTCCATGGATTATGAGTAGTTTTCATTATCTTTCTTCTTAAAATGATAAGTAATTAAGTGTTGGATGAAATTTGTGGAGAGTATTAATCTTTAAGGTTGGAAGAAGTTGTGATGATTTAAATCCATGTACTTCATTTACTTCTTGATTTGGCCAATCCAGATGTTAAAATTTTTTGTGAGAACATGTAAGAATCGGGCTGCTATTGTCTCAGTCAACAATTAGAAAGAATTACATGAGGTTGTATGAATGAGAATGCTGTTCATATGATTGACTGCAAATAAATAGGAAAATATTCATTGAAGGGTTTAGAGTTAGAGGACTTTAAAGTGACGGGTTAAAGCCCCCAACTTGGTTTATTGTTTTAAGTTCTCATACGAGATGTTAGCCCCTAGGTGGACGAAATTGAGGGAACTCTAGAGTGAGAGCTAGTATCTTCCCCGCCTAACCGGTCTTCAGAACTATTCAAACATTAAATTAACCAATGTTCTTTATAGCATCTCTAGTAAGGGTAAAGAATATAATTGGTCCTATTTGGCACAACACAATATGCATATTTCCACAACAGAATTCCTATACTCAACTTCTACACAGATGTACTTCTGCTATTTTGGATACCTCTCAGTACATGATCAGTTTTACTACATGTTCAAAACAGAATCAACAAAGTTTTTTTATTTCAACAGATGTTGTTGAATTGTCTTGTTCGTGCAATTGATGAAAAATTGCAAAACCATACATTGGTCTCAAACTATAATGAACAAAGAATGATACAAAGAAATCTGATAGTAAATGAAAATTAAAATTCAAAGTTAAAGCAAAATAAAAGAAAATCAAATTTGAAAAATATCATAACAATAACAAAAATGATAAAAAATGATAAACGAATTCACTTAAGATTACACACTCTACGTTCTTCACACACTTTCCTCAATCTTTGCACAAATTTCCACAACTCTCACTCTCACAAGATTTCACACTCAACACAAAATTCCCCAAACTTTTGCATTCTTCTCACAAGTAATTTGCACTCACAGTGCTCCTGGGATCAGTACCTAAACTCTGATTCCCATTCTTTCTGAGGTCAGTACTTAAATTCTAACTCTCATTCTAGGGTTGGAACCTAAACTCCATTTTCATCTCGAGGTTAGTACCTAAATTCTTATTCCCATCCTTTTCGATGTTGGTACCTAAATTTTGACTCTCATTACGGGGTTGGTACCTAAATTCCAAATTTTATCTTCAGGTTAGTACCCAAATTTTGATTCCCAACCATTCCGAGGTCGGTACCTACATTTTGACTCTCATCCCGTGGTCAATACCTCAATTCCTGTTCCTATTTCTTGAGATAGGTGTGAGACCCCCTTAAATAGAGTAAGGCATCATATTCTCACCTCTCTGAGATCGGTGTGAGACCCCTTTAATGGATCAAGACTTTTGATTCTCATTCTGAGGCTGGTACCTAAATTTAGTTCTCATTCTAGGGTCAGTACCTAAATTTTAATTCCCATTTCTCGAGATAGGTGTGAGGCACCCTTAAATGGAGCAAGGCTTCTGATTCTCATTCCAATGGTGGTACCTAAGTTCTAGTTCTGATCCCGTGGTCAGTACCTAAATTTTGATTCTCATTTCTCAAGATAGGTGTGAGAGCCCCTTAAATGGAGCAAGACATCATATTCACACCTCTTTGTGATCGGTGTGAGGCTCCATTAAATGGAGCAAGGCTTCTGATTCTCATTTCAAGGCTGGTACCTAAATTCCAGTTTTCATTCCAGGATCAGTACCTAAATTTTGATTCCCTTCCCTCAAGGTAGTTGTAAGACCCCCTTAAATAGAGCAAGGCATTCTAGTCCTCATCTAAGCACTTTGAGATTAGTATAAGGCCCCCTTAAATAGAGCAAGGCATTTGATTATTTCCTCAGCACCTCGATATAAGTATAAAACCAATCTCAAAGTGGTAGCACTCCTCCTTTGTGGTAGCACTCCTCCTTGATCGGTCTTTTGACTTTGATGTGAGTCCCTATGCATTTTGTCTCGATTCAACCACTTCACGCATTTTTAATTCATGAAATTTTCTCAAAAGTCAAAAATAAATTAAATTTATAACTAAAGTCCAGTTAAAATTGAAAAAAAGCAAAATAAATCAAATCTTTGTTGCGAGTGTGATTTTCCCTGAAGGTTGTCTACGTAAATTCATAGGAAGCCCTTCGTAAGGGTTAGCAAGCATGAAATCGCTTTGCTAATTTTAAATTTTGCTTTTAAGGTTTGCAATTCAAAGGTACACCAGCTAATCCCTAGTAAGAATTCATCTGATACTCCGCAGTGAAAACCTTCTTCACTTTTCTCCTCTCTCCTCTAAGCACGTTGGCTTAGGCAGTTGTTTTGGCTTTGTTGATCTTTTCGGTCAATGCCAATATGTGCGGTATTCTTGCCCAGCACACCACCCCTATTGGGGGTCCATTTGTTACCTTACTTTTGTTGAGGTTTAGTCTTTCTTCCTTAGAAGCCTAATAGCTAGCCATTGGACTTTCATGTTGACTATCCTAGAAGACTAGTAATGGAACCCTACCCCATTAGAAATTCTAAACACTTCTTTGCTCTTCTTAGAGTTCTACATGTTGGTTCTAACCTCTAGCACTTAGTGGGATGGAAGCAACGTGGCATTAGGGTTAGCCCTGGTTGATGTATTCTTTGTCAGTTGCACACACACTTGAACCCCTCACTTTCACTCACAACCTAAAATCCTAAACCAAGCATGTTTAACCCAGTTCCTCTACTCTGTTGAAGACTTGTGTGGGTGGTCTCCCAAACCCTTAGGCTTTGGTTGGGATGGCTAAGACCAACACATGAAGGATCCAAAAGAGGTTCCCTTGGTCTCATGACACCATAAATGTAGTTTTTGTGATTAGCCTTTCCATTAAAAACCAATTTGACCTAAAATCCCCAATTTTGGCCTTTTAGCCCCAAACTTTCTCAAAATTACCAAGATACCCCTAGAACCCTAAATTTGCAAATATGACCCAAATCCTCAAATTTTATCCAAAAATCATCTCAAACCACTGAAATTGCCCAAAACAACATAAAATTCTCAAAATTCCCAAAATATCCCCAAAATTGCCAAAATTACCAAAATTCCCCAAAATCTCCCATGTAATTTCAAACCTCTCTTAACTCATTCCTAACCACCCTTTGGGCCCAAGTTGACCAAGTTGACCAATTTTGACCAAAATCCCGAATTTACCCTTAAACGCCGAAATTCCTCTAATTTACCCCCAATTTCCCCCAAAATGATTTCAAACTCTCTAAATTTCAAATCCAAATAAAATTTCATCATGTCCCAAGCCAATTGAATCCAATGTTAAGTCCAAATCACAAGCCTAATCCAAATGCCCCAAAATTGGCTTAATTTCAAAATTCCACCAAATTAAACTCCCTAGCCCATTCAAGTCCACCAAATTCACTTCCCGCGCTCTTCATAACATTCCCCTATACCAAATTGAACCCTCAATTGGCCTACACACAAACTTAAACCTAGCCTAAATCCAAATAAAACTAAAACCCCAAATTTTACCCCAAAATTCAAATTTCCCTAAATTGAACATCATAACCTCCCAATTTCAACCCAATTGAAACCTAAATGCCTCATAAGAGTCTTCTGCACCAAATTGGCCAATCAATTGATCTAAATCCAATCTGTAGTCAAGGTTAAATCCAATTCTAATTCAAACCCCAAGTTTTGAACCCAAACCCTAAACTCACTTGAACCATTTTGTCTAGCCTAAACTTGGCCAACATAGCCATAAGTAAGACCCTAAGGACCAGTCTTGATTCACCTAGCCCACCCTAATGGTTCCATAGACCAATGGTCCCTTGAATTAAGGAATTTGTTCCTAAAATTGGCTAAACCAAAAGGATCCTTCCCACCAGCCTTCCCCAGCCACCAAACCATCATAATTAAACTCTGCTAGCTCCCCCTACCCAGCTAGCCACCAGCTCAGTCCTAGTCGGCCGGCCTAGTGGTAAGAAAACATCATGCCTGAGAAGTTCCAAATAGATTAAACCCAAAATTGGGACTCTTTGATATGGCTCAACCCCATTGGCCAATTGCATCTTTTATCCCTCCACGTAAGCGTCCTCTATGGCCCCTGGCTTGCCCTGGTGGCAGCCATGGCTCCCTCTATAAATTGAGCACCCCTTATAGCGAAGAAAAGAGATTATCCAATTTCTTGGGGAGATTCTGCCAAAATCCTTCCAGACCTCTTCAAGCCTTCTTGGTCCAATCTCGTTGTTCCCAGCCCTTCATAGCCATTGTCCTGTGGGATGTTGAGCTCAAAATCCAAGACTTTTTTCTGCCATTCCACAAACCTTCACCAAACTTCCAATTAACTCTCCCTTAAGCTTCCTAAGACCTAAAGAGGAATTTTACCACTGAAAGCTCCATCCTTTGAGCCCTTTAACCCACTCCTGGACCAAGGTCGCACCACCTGTTGGTCGAATTCCTATTCAGACTCAATATCAAAGGCAAGTAACACTTCAAGGAGTTTCGTTGGATTTTACAGAAGCATCCACGAGAACCTAATCAAGGCCTCACCTCTTGGGCAAAGATATACTTTGATATCTCAAATTTTAGGCTCCGTTTCATCAATTGTGAAGTGAATTTGTGTTTCATGCTTGATCAACCATATAAATAGGTTAACCTTGACTAGATGACGCTATAGGAACAAACTCCATGTGATTTGGTTAAGTATCAAGTGAGATAAAATCATTTTAGTGTGGATGGTTCATAGTTTGAACATATGGGGATGATGAACGGATGTCGTCCATTTGCATGTGTATTGATCCAATGACGAAAGAGGAGTCAGATGAGGGAACTGTTCATAAAGCGTTGGCTGAGTCAGCGCTGACGTAGAAAGCGGTGTCAAATGGGAGCGCGCCACATGGAACTTCTGAGCGTTCTAGTATGAGCTAGCCGCCACATGGGTAAGTAGAAAAATAGGGCAATTTTGATTTAAATTAATTCAAAAACTTTAAAAATCCATAACTTGGTGTAAAAAATTCATAAAATAAAATAAAAATGTTTTGTTGCTCAGTTAAACGAGGAGAAAATTATGAACCAAAAAATAAAAATTTTGTACTATGTATTTTATTTTTAATTAATTAAATACTCTAGAGAGTGTTTTAATTATATTCAATTAAATATTAATCACCATGGCTTAAAATTTGGGGTGTTTGCTCCTCATGAGATTAGGAGTGTTCTCTAATTTTTCCAAAGTCAGCGAACACCTCTAACTATAAAACCCCTAACTTTCAAGGTGAAGTCGCTATTTTTGTTTAAAATAATTATTTAATATAAAATAAAAATTAGAAAATTATGGGATTTATTCTGGTAGGTTTCATGTGGTCCGAAAACTCTAGGAAAAATATAAGAGGAGTTTCAATAATTATGTGCATTATCATGGCTAATTAAATCATTAAAAGTCATAAAAAATTGAATAAATATTATATAGCCCAAAAAAAGTATAAAAATTGTTTCACACTATAAATAATGATCATTTAAACCCTTTGTAAAAATTTGAAACCCATTTGAAATACATTTAATATCAAAGTCTATTTTTTAAGGTAAATGGGATTTTTGCATTAAAATAATTATAATAAATAAAAAAATAATTAGGAATATTATTAAAAGTGGTTTTGAGAGTTCCTTGTGATCACGGGAGCCTGAGAAAACAAAATTGATATTAAAATAAATAGTTCATTTTTAGGCTATTTTTGAATTTAAAAATAATTAAAATAATTAAAGATAAAAAAAATATAAAAATACACCAAACTGTTCTAAATTATTCCCTGATCATTTGGAGCCCTTTAAAATATTTTTCCTAATTTTTTGTAAAATAGTTATGTATTTTTAAATGCTAAAAAATACTTTCCTTAATTTTTCATTAAAATAATTATAATAAATAAAATAAAAATCACAAAATGAAAAGTTTGTTTAACTAAGTTCTCTAAAATTAGACAGATTTAAGAAAAATATAAAAAAAGATTTTGAAATTAAATTAAAATTTTCATTTAATTAATCACTAAAATCAATAAATAATTATAATAATTTAAAAATAACTCAAAAAACAATGAAATTTGGTCCAAGTGATCCTCTAGCCTAATTAAACCTCCAATAATTTTTCTAAGGTCAACGTCTTTATCTTGAATAATTCAATGAACTAATATTGAAAATTTCTATTTTTGAGCTAAAATAATTATTAAAAATTGAATGAAAACAGAAAAGCATAACTTCTCGTCTGATATTTTAATTGGCCCATGAGGGGGTACCACAAAAATTCCAAAGTCATTCGAGTCCAATTTAATGAGTGATGAAGTGGAAAGCTCTAAGGGCAAAATAATATTTTTAAGATTTTGAGGCATAATTAAATTTTAGGATTAATCAAAGGGTAAATGGGTAATATTGATCAAAATAAACTCCTTTAGATGATTGAAACATGAAGATTTAAGAGGTATAAACCAATTTGTCACCTTTTCTGCAATGAGGGTAATAGTGTAATTTTTCTAAATTATTGAGATTCAGAAGTTAACCTAATTGGATGATCCTAGGGTGGCGGCCATATGCAAGGAAGATAATAAATTACTTATTTGAAGCTCCTAATTGGTGATTAGATGATAAGTATGATCTTTAATGAGAATTAAATTCACTTAATTTAACATTTTGATTATATCAAACCTACCATAAAGATTGGATTTAAGGGCTTAGTAGTGAGCTAGGCTTGATTTAAATGTGTTTAATGAGGATTAGAAAAGTGGAACATAATTAATCATGAATACCTTTAAACACTACAAGCCCAACTTCAATTATAGGTCCAAGATCTGTAATGACTTGAGTTTGCCCTTATGGGCACTACTTACATCACTCTTAAATAAAACATCAAGTGAATGTCCAGGTACCCCGCTCATGAGTTAATTAAAATGTTAAGGTTGATTGAGCACAGGGTAGACTATTCCATTAAATTTTAACTTCAGATGATTAATTGAAAAATATAATAAGTTTAAATGAACTCAAAACGATTCAAAGAGTTCAAAAAGTTTTTTAGGGTATGTCCCAAATACTTTTATGATCTTTTGGATATTTTGAAGGATAACTAAACTTGTTATGCTTTATTCAAGAAAACCATCCATTAAAACTTTTAGGGACCCAGCAAGTTATGCCTCGAAACCCGATAATTCACCTAAATTAATAGAAATTTCCTACACTACTTATTCCATATTAGTTGACCCAGTGCTCAAGGATTTGAGTCTTCCCTGAGGTATTTGAATCCTTGTGAGCAACTGAGGATATTTGTTTTAGCCATATATGGATCAGCAGGCTTGTGTAATTCTGAGGTCTAAGTGGCTACGTCTATGATGATAATGCTAATGTGTGTTAAAATGAGGGATACGTGGGATTTAGAGTAGTGTCTCCTACCTCAAGGACCTTTAACAAATGAGAGGATAAGGGCCGATGACACTATTTGATGACTCTTGAGGAGATAATTTCCTCTTATACTTTTAGGTTGGCAGTAGTCCTACGTCGAACCTGTAGACTGTACCACTCTATAAAAATCTCTTAAATGAAAGTCCCCCTCACAATGAATGAAATTTCTTTTGCATGATAAAGTAAATTTTATATACTTACAAATTAAATTTAAAATGAAAATTTATAAATGCCCACGATTAATCATTTGTATCGAGGTTAGAACTGTCCTCCATAGATTATCGGGTTGGTAGCTCTCACTCAAGGTCAGGAAGTACACAGTCCAGCTCTGAGCCCCCACCTTTACCAATGTCATGCACTCAGTTTTGGTCTTCTATATGTGACTACAAGCTTTCTTTTACTTGTTCGTGTTTTGCTATGACTTTTTTTCCGACTTTTTCAATATTGGATGCTCTTGTTTACGTTCCTTCAATTTATTTAAATTTCTTGCAAATATATTATGCTTTATGATGCTAACCATATAGCGGCAGCAGATGCCCAAGTACTCATTTATATTTCCTGCATTGTAACTTTCTTTATTTACCATACATCATTTTCTACCTGCATTTATTTACTTTACCTACAAAACTAAACCAAAACTGAAAAAATACAAAGCATATTTTCAAAATTAAGTTTACATTTTCAAAACGACCAAATAACATAATACGTCCTTTTAAATTTATGGGAGTCCCTCGGATGGGGTAACTGATCCCGATTCTCTTTATATATTTTATTGCAATGTATTTGATTATATGCTTAATTTCCTAAATAATATTTCTTACTTTGCAACTGAGCCAAAAACTTGATGCCAAGCAAAATCTAGGTAAATTCTTAACTACAAAGAAAATAAGAATACAGTTATAATATTTATATATGGGATACTATGCAAGTATATGTATTGTTATCAAGTAATCTAAGACTTTTTGATTAAGCCCTGAATATCGAACCCACAGTGAAAACTACAAAAATAGGAGAAACTAGATAGCAAAATTTTACTTAGCAAAACATTCTTACTTAAACTCTAGATGCTATAGTAGGAATGAAAGTTCGATTCTTTTTGTAATTTTTGGTAATTGAAAATAAAGTAATTAACTAACTAACTTAACTAAAAATTTATAAGATGAAGGCAATATAAATAAAATATTTATTTCCTTATCATGATTCAGTAATAAGTATAAGAATTCTATTTTGGAAGTATTCTAATTGTGTTGTGCCAAATAGGAATAATATTATTCTTTACCCTTAATAGAGATGTTATGAAGAACATTTATAATCTATAATTTGAATAGTCCTGAAGACGAGTGAGGTAAGGAAGACACAAGCACTCACTCTAGAGTTCCCTCTTCTCCCTCCACCTAGGGGCTAACATCTTGTATCAAAACCTAAAATTATAAATCAAATTGGTGGTTATAGCTTGTAACACTAAAGTCCTCTAATCCTACACCCTTCAAAGTTTATTTCCCTATTTATTTGATCTCTAACCCATGAACTATATTCTCATCCATGAAATCAAATGTAATTCTTACCATTTGTTGACTGAGACAATACCATCTCGAATCTTACATGTTCTCACAAAAGTTATTAACATCTTAATTGTTCAAATCAAGATGTAAATGAAGTATAAGGTTTAAAATCATCACAACTTCTTCCAACATTAAAGACTAATACTTCACCCAACTTCCCTCCAATATTTAATCACTTATCATTTTAAGGAAAAATATAAAGATAAATACTCAGATTTCATGGACAAAACATAACCACACTTGAGTTCCTTTGAATCCCTTCCTTCACTTACAATACAAACTAAAACTTAAAATAAGAAGAAAATTGGGCGGTGGCGGCAACCTATGTAGTGGTTGGCACTAGATTGGTCTTATGGATGATCTCTCTCTCTCTCTTTTATAATTTTCTGAAAGGTGCCTTGGTGTCTCTTCAAAATGCATCCCCATTCAATAAATCTTTAGAAGTTGCCTACATTTAAAAGCCAATTGAATGAATTTTTGTGTCTGTTAACTATTTCCCACATTTTTACCAAGGGTTGCTTCAAACACCTCTTCAAAAATTCATCCAAATTCAATGAATCATCAAATAGCTAATTTTGGCGCTTAAGCGCGGGGTACCTCGCTCTTAGGCGTGGCTCTCTCTGTTTAACTGGCGCATAAGCGCTAGTCTTAGGTGCTTAGGCACCTTTGTTTATTATTCTACCTTCTTCATTTTTGCTCCAAATTTGATCCTTTTTCACTCCTTTCACCATTTTTCATACATTTGATTGTACCTGAAAGAAAAACACACAAATACCTTTCATTAAAGCGCAATATCTCAAAAATAATTATAAAAATGTGTAAATAAAAACTATATATTTTAGGTGTATCAAAATCCCCCAAACTTAAAATGTTCCTTGTCCTCAAGTGACACTCCAAACCTTTAAAACCAAATAACTAGATTATGTGTATTAGTTTCTATAGGATATTCTAAAATTTTGATGTAGAAATATAATAGTCCAATTTAGAAAAAACTTTAGTGAAAGAGACCAACTTAGAGTTTAGAAATTTTTAATGTAAAGAAGTATGAAAATATGAGTTTCTATCTAATTCAGAAATATTGTAAATTCTCCAAATATAAAGTTTAGGCACTCTATCTTCTCCACTTAAAACTTTTTATTAAACATATTTTTACTTACTATATTATATTCTTAAGATTAAGAGTTTCTCAAGTCTTATACTTTAAAAAAATCAGATGTGGAACCAATTTTTTATTAGACACTAATCCTCAAGCTTCTCGTTCTTTTTTCAACTTTTTTTTCCAAGCCAAGGATTACTATATCTGGATAGGTCTTTAACAATTTTGAATTCCACTTTTTCTTACCTAAAACAAAGACTTGATATATTTTTTTTTACTTAAAAACATAACAAAAGTTTTGAAAATTATTTTCGATAAAAGAAATTTAAGTTCTAAAAATAAAAGTCTAATCCTTCTACATTTTTCAAAAATATAATTTCTCCTACTAAAGATAGTTACACAATATTTATCATTTCTACACTAAAAANATATATATATATATATATATATATATATATATATATAGGAATAAAAACTAAAAATAACATGCTTGCAAGAATTTTTACATCCTAAATATACCAATTCAAAAATTAAAAACAGGAGTAAAAATTTAAATTAATCAAATTTTAGTTTTCCTAACATATAGAGATTCATTAAACTTTTATGCAGTGAAGGATAGCATAAATGCAAACAAGCACACTAACAAACATTCATAGCTGCAACAAAAAGAAAATATCTGATAGTAATTTTAAAATTTTAAACATAAAGTTTTTAATTTAAAATTAACAATTTTCTAAAATTTCCTAAAATTCAGGATTAAGTTCAACACAAACTAACTAAATACACTAAACAACACAGTTAACACAATTACTATCACAAAAAAATTAACTACTCACAAGAACATAAATACATCA
The DNA here is from genome assembly GCA_002079205.1 of Phalaenopsis hybrid cultivar. Lineage (NCBI taxonomy): Eukaryota > Viridiplantae > Streptophyta > Magnoliopsida > Asparagales > Orchidaceae > Phalaenopsis > Phalaenopsis hybrid cultivar. Next base: position 45,390 of record JXCR01103505.1, on the reverse strand, counting down.
TAGTAGTGTCTAACAAAACAAATTATAAACTAAACTAACAGTCTCAACAAATACAACTCAAAACAAAACAACGGTACAATATAACTGTACCACAAAAAGTTCACAACAATACATAAGAAAAAACTAAACTATAGACTCAATCCAATCATCCTCCTTCTCCTCAGCATCACTTCATCCCTATGCTAAACTACTGCAGGCTCATATGATAGATATTATGGATATTGAGGGAAAACTACAATCTGGTCACCTTTGATGAGGTTTTCCATACATGAGTGGAATTTTTCTTTAAAATCACTATGTCTCCTCATATGTCCATCTATATGTTCTGTAAAATTTTCTAAATTTAATACCTTATCAGAAATATAGTTGACGTTGTCCAATATCCTCTGCAATAATTGTGACTGAGAATCAAATCTATAAGTATGACCTTGTGAAGTCGAAGCACGAGAAGTAGAGGCTCAAGATGTAGAAGCACCTAAACTGCTAGAAAATCCATCTCTCCAACCAAAAATCGAATGATGTGAACATGATTTCACATTGGCACTAGCAATGGGCTTGAGTAGCTGCAGTATCTCCTCCCAGCTATCAAATCTAACTCCAGCCTGCTCGTATAATGAAAAGATTTTGGATGCAAATCCCAAACCTGCATTAGTAGCAGCGACAATAGAACTGGTGATAACATCATAAATCAGAGCTCCAATGTCGATGGGCTTGAACTGCTGAATACAATAGTTCAAGGTTGATCTATCTCGGGTCACTTCACTGAGGTGGTTTGTAGGCAGCAGACAAGCATAGATAAAGTAGTGCCATGCCTTCATTGTAGCATCCATCTTCAAAGTAAGGAAGTTGACTCTTAATTCATTAGTAATTTTCTATAATCCCTTCCACCAGTCAATGATGAAATAATATCATCTAACTCCTCCTCGTTAGGACTATAATTTGAATAAAAGCATAACGTCTTATGAGGTAATTGATAAAATTGATTTATTACCTCCAATGAGAAAGGTATGGTCATTCCTCTAACCATGATTCCTTCTTCTTCAGCCTTGAGGAGATTTGCATAGAAATCCCAAACAACAAAGATAACGACCATAGCAGAAAAACAAAAAAATTGCTGCCACTGTCGACGAACAATCATGTCCTTAATAGCTCCACCTGGAGTCTTGAAACATCGCTTAGGGATCAATTTTCTCGACTGCAGTGCATCATTGCATTGATCATGAGCTCTCAAACTAAAAAATTTGTTTGAATAAAATTGAGCTTTTTCTTTGCTCCTCTTAATCCTTGGGGCCATTTCTAAAAATCATATAAAATTCACAATAAATCTCAAATTCTACTCTAAATCATTAAAATTGGCTCCTAAAAGCTTAAACTATCAAATCTATGTATTTTCAATAGATTTTTCTCAAATTTTCACCATGAATAGTCATTTTCGGGTAGATTCATAATGTGCTCAAAATACATGGCAAAAATAAAAAATTTTTACATAAATGTGAAGCTCTTACCTCAAGAAGATCAAATCTAACAAATTTTTCTTCAAACCACCAAGAAATCTTCACTTAAGATGAAGCCCTAGGTCTCCAAATTGCATCAATTGAAGGTAGGAGATGAAGTTGGGGAAGAAATGGAGTTTTTTGGCCAAAAAATTTACTTTAAATCATTCGCAAATTGATTTACGTGAACAGTCACTTAAGCGCGAATGGTTCAGCGCTTAGGCGACACTCTCTCAGTTTAGACTACACTTAAGCATGAGGTCTTGGCTCTTAGGCACCAGTGCACAAATTTTTACATTTTCGATTTTAAGTAACATGCACTTCTAGTATAAGTCATCACTCCTAAATGGTTTTATAAATCTTTAATAATTATTTTCTTCCCTTTTAACTCTCCTCTTCCTCGAGATTCACCAATCTTAAATAATTCAATTCAAAACAAAATAATATGAAATTTCACACAAATAAACACTTATATTAATTCACAAACAATTACAAATAATTTCAATATACAGATTCTCAGTCCAAAGAGTCTTGGATGAGATAGTTCCTAACACAAACACTAAACAATCATAACATTAAAAACACACTTAAACAAACTTAACATAAACAAACAAACACTAAACACAAAAAAATTAAACAAAGAACTTCATTCCACTCTCCATCCGGTGGAACAAATCCTGGCCTATCATTAGTCTCTGCATCGACATTTGGAATATCAATATGATAAAATGGACGGTGGTTAATAACTCTGGTTGAGTCTTCTTCAATCCATTTGTTTTTTAAATACATAGCCTTGTCTGCTTCTTCCACAAAAATTGGTATGACTAAATTACATCTTAATTTTTAATCTCATATGCTCCAGATGTGTGTTAACTTCCATCACTTTCGCTTCAATTGAAGCCACGTCGGCCTCAATTTTAGTGATTTTCTCCGCTATCCCTTCGATACTAATGGCTAGGAAACCTTTGTACAACTCTTGTGCACTCTGAGTAATGAATCTCTTCCTCATAGCTTCCTCCTTTTTCTTCAAATCACTCTCCCAAGTTGACATCTTTCCAAGAACTCTCACTCTCCACTTAAAATTTAGGGTTAAATTGAAGTGTGGTGAGAAGTCTCCTCATACCCTTCTATTTATAAGCTCTAGATTATGCCCAAAACCTCTAGACACATTCTTAGACCATGATCCCATGTTTAAACCCACTAAACCACATTTAAAACTTCTAGAAATGTCATTTAGCATGTTTAATAAACTGCCGCTCTTAAGCGCCAAAAGTTAGCGCTTAAGCACCAGTGCTTAATTTAACACAGGTCAGCTTAACATTTAAAAACTCATTCTAACATGTCTAAGACATCTTTTAAGGTCTTAAAATCATCACTAAATCATTATATTCTAAAAATACTACCAAGATTTTCTAAATCAAACACAATAACATAAGATTCAAAACAAACACACTGATAACTATTGGTTGACTCCCACAAAGTGCTTGGTTTAATGTCATCAGCCTAACGTAACCAGTGCTTATTCTGGTAAGTGACATGCTTTCTCAAATATTAACCTGTATGGCGACATTCCTATAAGAGTTCTATATGCAATCCTATAAGCCCACAAAGCATAGTCAAGTTTGATTGACCAATTCATTTTGGTTGAATTCACAGATTTTTTTAATTTTCTTTTAATTTCTCGATTGGATAATCTAGTCAAACCGCTTGTCTGAGGATGATAAGTAGTAACAATTCAATCATTGATATGATATTTCTTTAATAATTTCTCCATCATTGCATTTCTAAAATAACTTCCCTCGTCAGTTATGATCACTCTCGGCATCCTAAATCTACAAAATATATTTGTTTTTAAAAAAAATGCAACACTTTGAGCATCACATCAAGGTAGAGCAACAGTTTCAATACAGTTGGATACATAGTCTACTGTTAACAATATATATAAATTTCTGAAAGATGGTATAAATGATCCCATAAAATCTAATTCCCAAACATCAAATATCTCAACTTCTAACACACAATTAAGGGGCATCTCATTTCTTCTAGAAATATTGCCTACTCGTTGACATCAATCACAAGTTTTGATATAAAGGTTAACATCTCTAAAAATTGTAGGCCAATAAAATTCAGATTGCAAAATTTTGTATGATGTTTTATCAATAGAAAAGTGTCCCCCAAAATCAGAATTATGATATTTTTGGATAATTTTATAAGTTTCTTTTAAAGTCACACACCTTTGAATAATAAGATTGTTTTCTTGTTTATATAAAAATGGGTCATCGCAAAAATAAGTCTTAGCTTTAGATAAAAATTTCCTCTTCTGTTGGTATGTCATTCCATAGGGTATAATATCACTAATAATTAAGATCACAATGAAGACATACCATGAAACACACCACTCATTTTATTGAACAATTCTTCATATAGTAAAAGTTTAATAATCTCTTTTTCAAAATAGAGTGATTTTTCTAATTCATGTCTGGATTCATGATCAACAATTTAATTCCCAGCTCCTTTTCTATCTACTATTTCAAAGTCAAATTTTTGCAAAAGAAGAATCCATCTTATAAGTCTTTGTTTTGCATCATTCTTTTTCATTAAATACTTAATAATTGAATGATCTGTATGCACAATACATTTAGTTCCAATTAAGCATGATCTAAATTTATCAAAAGCATATACTACTGCTAATAACTCTTTCTCAATTGTGGTATAATTAATTTGAGCTTTATTAAAAGTTTTACTAACATAGTAGATTACTTTGAAAATCTTATCATGTTTTTGTCCTAAAACAGCTCCAATAGCATAATCACTTGCATTACACATTAATTCAAAAGGTTTTTCTCAATCTAGTGAAAGAATAATTGGTGCAGTGACTAATTTTTCTTTTAATAATTCAAAATCTTTCGGACACTCCTTATTTAAATTAAAAATTACAACTTTTTTCAAGTAAATGACATGGAGGCTTTGCAAATTTTGGAAAGCATTTAACATACCGCCTGTAGAATCTGACATATCCTAAAAAACTCCTAATTTCCTTCACACTCATTCGGTAAGGTAAATTAGCAATCACTTGAATTTTTGCAGGTCTACTTCCATAAATTGGCATTTTTCCCAGTTAAGGGTCAATTTTTTTCTCACAGTGCTTAAGAATTTTTTATAAATGTTCTAAACATGATTCAAATGAAGTTCTAAACACTAAAAAATCATCTATGAAAACTTCAATTTCTTTGTCAATTAGATCACAAAAAATAGTCATCATACATCTTTGAAATGTAGCAGGGGCATTACATAAACCAAAGGACATTCTTCTAAAAGAAAATATAAAATAAGGACCGGTAAAAGTTGTTTTCTCTAGATCCTTAGAAGCTTTTTATATTAAGTGATAACCAATATATCCATCCAGAAAACAAAAGTATTCATGACCAGTTAGTCTATCCAACATTTGATCTTGAAAGGGTAGTAAAAAATGATCTTTCCTAGTGGCAAGATTTATTTTTTTATAATCAATGCATATTCGCCACCCCGTGACTTATCTTGTTGGTATTAACTCATTATGTTCATTCATAGTCACAATCACTCCTCCTTTCTTAGGAACACAGTGAATCAAACTAACCAATGCACTATCTAAAATAAGGTATATAATTTCAGCATATAACCACTTTAAAATCTCTTTCTTAACAAATTCCTTCATAACAGAATTCCTAGTCATTCATAGTCACAATCACTTTGAGGATTAACTCTAGGTTTGCAGCTTTCTTCCATATGAATTCTATGCATACAAATAGAAGGACTAATTCCTTTTATATCAGTAATTGTCCATCCAAAAACTTTCTTATAAATTTTTCAAAGTTTTCATCAAACTCATTTCTTCTACTATAGTTAATTTTGAGAAAATTATGACAGGTATTATTGAGGAATCACCTAACAAGGCATATTTTAAATGTTCAGATAGTAACTTCAACTCAAGCTCATGATGTTTTTCAATTGATGGACAAAAAGATGTATCTTTTTATGTCGTGTCCAAAACTTCAAAACTTTCTCGAACATAATTTAGATCTTCCTTCTAAAAATCTTCACATTGATCTAATTCCTCTTCTTGCTTGTGTTCCAACTCTTTCATTTCAAATTTTTCTTCATAAGTTGTTTTGAAATGACATTCACTTAGATATCTTATCACATCCATTCTATATCATTCATCATATTTACCTTTAACAGGATATTTCATCCATTTGGAAATATTAAACGTAAATGTATGATCATTGACGCACATAGTTAATTTCCCTTTCTGAACATCTATCATTGCTCTTCCTGTAGCTTGGAAAGGTCTCTTCAAAATGACAGGCATCTCCTAATCTTCCTACATCTCTAGCATGATGAAATCAACAGGAAAGACAAATTGATCCACTTTCACTAAGACATCTTCTATAACTCCTTTAGAATATTATTGAATGATATGCTAACTGCAGAGTTAGGGTAGTAGGAGATATTTCTCCTAATCCCAATCATTTAATTATTGATCATGGCATAAGATTAATTCTTGTGCCTAAATCACATAAAGCTTTCCCATGAAATCTGTCTTATTGTACATAGAATTGTGAAGCTATCAGGATCTTTAATGTTTTCAGGAAGCTTATCCTAAATTATAGCACTGCATTCCTCACTAAGTTCAACAGTCTCATTATCTTCGAACTTCCTTTTCCTGTTAAGAATATCCTTCATAAACTTCACATAGCTTGGCATTTGTTCCAAGGCTTCAGCAAATGGAATATTAATGTAAGCTTCTTAAAGATTTCCAGAAATTTTGAAAATTGTTTATCCAACTTCTGTTGTTGGAGCCTCTAAGGAAATGGAGGAAATGGTTTTCCAAAGTTAACTTCAAGTAGAGAAATAGGTCTCTCTAAACCTTTCGGAGTGTCCTCTTCAGGCTCTTCAATTTCTTTTCTCTCTACTTCAGTCTCTTTTTGAACTCTATATTCCAATTCTCTTCCACTTCTAAGTGGCACAACTTGTACTTGCTCTTTATTCTGGTATTTTAGATTTACTTCAGTATTACTAGGAAGTATTTCATGGGATCTATTACTGAATGAATTTGTTATTTGTCTCAATTGATTCTCAATATTTCTAATTGTAGCTCCTTAAATTTGTAAAGAATTTCTCATTTGTAACACCATTTCTTCTATAGACAACTTCTTCTCCTTAAATTGTGGATTACTATTAAAACCTAAAGGATAAGTAGGTATATAATTACTATTCCTTTGATTGTTCCAGTTTCCCAATGGGTTTACTTTGTTGTTCCCCCATTGATGAATATTACCACCCAAAGTGTTATTCCTTAAAGTTGGGATGGTTCTTCCAACCTGGGTTATAATAATTTGAATATGGGTTATTCTGCTTATTGTTTATGGCATTCAAATTTTCTAATGATGCTTAAGAATTTACCATTTGACCTAATGAATTTTCTTCAATCATTGCTGGTTGAGAAAAATTCATTCCAAATTGGTCTAACTTCCTTGAAATTACAACAACTTGATTTGATAACATTGTAAAAGCATCAAATTTGTGAATATTGGCTACTTTCTTAAGATTTACCCTTTCTGTAGGACATTGAAAATTATTAGTAGCCATCTCTTCAATTAAAGCATAAGCATCATGAAATGGTTTTGAAAATAGATTTAAGAGATCCAGCTAATCCATTGTAAAAGGTTTAAATTATTAACCAACCTGGAATAGTATTGTGTGGACACTTTCTCAGTTGTTCTTTAAAGTGTTCACATGCTTTATAAATAGATTCCCCTTCAAACTGATAAAATGATGTAATATCATTTCCAAACTTCGCAGTTTTTTATGGTGAAAAATCTTTAGCAAGGAATTCCTTGTGCTAAATCACCCCAAGTTCTGATAGATCCAGATGTTAACGAATGTAACCATATCTTAGCCTTATCCCTTAGTGAGAAAGGAAAAAGTCGAAGTTTTATGGAATCATTTGATACACCATCATATTTAAATGTAGCACATAATTTTAGAAAATTGACAAGACTTAAATTTGGATCTTCAGTTGGTGCTCCCCCAAACTGATTATTTGATTACATTTAGATAATAACATGTTTAAGTTCAAATGAATTAGCCACTACAGCGGATTTTTGAATAATACAATGAGATTCATCCACCATAGGGTTTGCATAATCTCTTAAAGTTCTAAACTCTTCAGCATTTTGATTATTTTGATTCATCATTTCTTGAATTTTTTTTGTTTTTCAGTAATTTTTAATTTCTTAATTTTTCTAATAGTTCTCACTAATTCATAATCATAGGGTACAAGTCCAGTGGAACTTGAACTACACATACATTACAATAAAACACATAAAATAAAATAAAAAACACACAAACAAGAACTCTATATAAAAATAACACTATAATATTCCTATAATAAATCTAAGAAGGTTAAATAAGACTTTATAAAACTAGAAATTTACTTTCTAAAAATTTCTTTAAAAATTTTGTAATGTTCATTAATATTTCTTTTTCACGACAACGGGGCCAAAAACTTGATCCCGGTTCTCTTTATATATATTATTGTGATGTACGTGATTATATGCTTAATTTCCTTAATAATAATTCTTACTTTGCAACATAGCCAAAAACTTGATCCCAAGAAATAGCTAGGTAAATCCTTAACTTCGAAGCAAATAAGCACACAGTTATAATATTTAAATATGGAATACTACGCAAGTATATATATCATTATCAAGTAATTTAATACTTTTTGATTAATCCATGAATATCAAAGCCACAGGGAAAACTACAATATGCAACTTACAAAGCAGGAGAGACTAGGTTGCGTAATTCTACTTAACAAAATATTCTTACTTAAACTACAGATGTTATAATAGGTATGAAAATTTGATTCTTTTAAACTTTTTGATAATTAAAAATAAAGTAAGCAACTAACTAACTTAACTAAATATTTGCAAGATGAAGATAATATAAATAAAATATTTTTTTCCTTAACATAAATCAGTAATAAGTATAGAAGTTCTGTTGTGGAAGTATTCTAATTGTGTTGTGCCAAATAGGAACAATAATATTCTTTACCCTCTTTAGAGATACTATAAAGAACATTGGCTAATCTATAGTTTGAATAGTCTTGAAAACAGGTTAGGTAAGGAAGATACTAGCTCTCACTCTAGAGTCTCATCTTCTCCCTCCACTTGGGGACTAACATCTTGTATCAAAAGCTAAAACTATAAATCAAATTAGGGGCTTTAGCCTGACACTCTAAAGTCCTCTAATTCTACACCCTTCAAAGTATATTTCCCTATTTATTTGCACTCAACCCCATGAACTACATTTTCATCCATGAAATCAAATGTGATTCTTACCATTTATTGATTGAGACAATACCATCTTGGATCTTACATGTTCTCACAATAGATGTTAACATCTTAATTGGCCAAATCAAGAAGTAAATGAAGTACAAGGTTTAAAATCATCACAACATCTTCTAACATTAAAGACTAATACTTTACACAACTTCCCTCCAATGCTTAATCACTTCATTTACTTCTTGTACTTCAAATGAAGAAGTCATTTGAAGGGTGAGAATGACTTCAAATGACTTCTTCATTTGAAGTCAGTCTAAATTAAAACCAAATGTAGTCATGAAGATAAAAAACTTATCTCAAATCCTCTCCACAAAAAGTCTTGAAGTTCCTTTGAATCTCTTCCTTCACTTACAATACAAACCAAAACTTAAAATAAAAAGAAAAGTGGGTTGCAGTAATTCGCAGCAGCGGCGACGTATGTGGTGGTTGGCATTGGATTGGTCTTATGGATGATCTCTAGCTTTTATAATTTTCCAAAATGTGCCTTGGTGTCCCTTCAAAACGTGTCCATATTCAATGAATCTTCTAAAGTTGCCTCCTTTCAAAAGGCAATTGAATGAATTTTTGTGTCCATTAATTGTTTCCCATGTTTTCACCATGGGTTGCTTCACACACCTCTTAAAAAATTCATCCAAATTCAATGAATTATCAAATAACTACTTCTGGTGCTTAAGCGCGGGACACCTCAATTCATTTTTGCACCTTCTTCATTTTTTCTCAAAAGTTGAGCTTTTTTCACTCCTTTCACCATTTTTCATCCATTTGATTGTACTTGATACAAAAACACACAAATATCTTTCATTAAAGTGTAATGTCTCAAAAATAGGTATAAAAATGTGTACATAAAGACTATATATTTTAGGTGTATCAATAACCTATGGTTGCTAACGAGATCTCTCCAGTTTAAATGAGCTTAACAACTTGTTTAGACTAAATAGATTCAAGAGAAAATAGTGGTACCGGAATGAAGGTATCGTTGGATCCTAATTGATGTTGTTCTAGTTAACTTTGACCCCCCATAATACTTGAACAATAACAAAATGTGTCACTTAAAATGTAAAACCTCCTAAACCTTAGACCTGGAGTTGTCACTTCGACGAGGAGCTTTGAGCTAACCTCGTGGGCAGCATGACAAAAATGTATAGAAGTACAACTTTGAGAGAGCAAGTGGATCTACATTTGCAAATCTTTCCTTAGTTTAAATAACAAGCAAAAAGAATCTGAGGTAGCTCGTCTAGTACGACATAAATTCTCACTTTATCTTTAAGCATTTGCACAGCCATGTTGTGCAATTTAAGCCCTAACTCGCTTTAGACTCTGAGTTCATCAATTGTTATGACATAAATCCTCTTATCTTTCAGGCTATTTGCATAGTTGTGTCATGCAAATGTAAGCCATAAATAATAATAATTGGGAGGATGAAACATTTAATTATAGTTCCTCATGATTTAAGCTAAACATAGGGTATATTGAGAAGTAATTGAGCTTCTCCTCAGGATCTATGATAACCCTTAGTTTTCTCCCTTTGGATTTCATAATAAATGTTTCAAACTTGATCTTTTCTTAATTGATACTCTTTTGTCCGACCTTGAAAGTCCTAAATCAAGAGTTTTCTTGGGTTACCTTGGTCATTTAAGATGTAATTAACTATAAGGGCTTGACCTTATAGGAAACTTTAGAATATTAGATACGGAAAATTTGTCGGTCAACATAAATGGTTCACAAACTAAAATGAATGTCATAATTTTTTTAGTTTATTCAATCGAGCTTCATGAGTAAGTAATGCATCTATTCTTCGAGATAGATGCATCGCTTATATTGTTGTGCTTCTTTATTTAAACTATTATTTATCTGAGATCAATTCGATCNTATATATATATATATATATATATATATATATATATATATATATATATATATATATATATATATAATTCAGGTTCCTTCTGGTGGTAGCCAAAAAGTGGGCAGGGCCATTGCCTTCTCTATTAATATGATTAAATTTCACTATCCCACTCCCCACAGCATGCTTCAACTTGTTTATCCAACTGCCTATATGCCAAGGGGGTTCTTCAGTTTTCTGCAAGATGTTAATGCAAGTGATAGAGTCAGATTCAATAATTAAGTGTCTGATCTTACAATGAGTAGCAAACCTAATAGCCCAATAGATAGCAATCATCTCAGCCTCTAATGCATCAAGTGTCTGGGTTGGTGAAGAAACTAGAAGAATACACCGGTCAGGGGAGTTTCTGAAAACTCCCCCAAACCCAGAAGATCCCCTGGAAAAACTACCATCAGTGTTAACTTTCACCCATCCAGCAGGAGGTGTCCATATAATCAAGGAAGGCTTGAAGTTTAGCTGATTAGTAATATGAGGTATCTAATTCATAAGAAGATTAGGGAACTTCAGGTGTTGAGTGATTTTCTGCATGTAGGATGTGCAATTTGATATCACAGATTTAGCCAAAGGCTTATTATCCTCAAATTTAACTTGATTTCTGCACATCCAAATAAACCAAGCTACCAAGCAAGGGATAACCAGTAGATTATCCTCCTGTCAGTACCTCCAGCAGGTTGACAATCTATCCCAGTAAAGATTAAGAGTTTCAATTTTGAGCTGTGCTAATAGCCCAGCCTAAACTTGTTGAGAAAAACTGCAATTGAAAAAGAGATGATCAAGGGTCTCTTCCTCCACATGACAGATATAACAACAGGAAGGTCCTCTCAGACCTTTCATTTTCAAGATATCATTAGTTGGGAGAAAAGATAACCAAAGCCTTCAACAGAAAAAAAGACATTGAGGTAGTCAACCACTTACCCCAAATGTCTTTCCCCCACATAACAGGTTGCCATTGAAAGAATTTTTGGTAAATAAATGCTGAAAGTTTCTATGAGGGGGCCTATTTGGTAATGATCCTATCTCTTTGACCTGTGTAGAAGGGAGTATTCTTTACCAATCAAAATTGATCATTATTAAGAATGATGTTCAGCAGTCTGAAGTTCCATTAATCATCAGACCAATAATCATTCACTTGATCATAATAGTTGGGGTTAGGATTAGAGCACAGAAGTTTATCTCCATTCCAAGTCCACCTATCTAACCAAAAATTTATTTGCCCCTCTCCCACCCCCATATGAAGATCTCCTCAGCTTGATGTCTGATTTCCAGAAGCTTGCCCCATATCTTGGAATCACCTAACTTTTTGCTAACTAGATTGGGGTGTACAGACCTACCATACTTGCCCTTCATGAATTAAGCCCAAAGTCTATCATGCGCTCTAAATTTAATCCATAATTTGCACAAATTGATGAAGCTAAGGCGTTGAAAATCCTTAAAACACAATCCTCCAGCAAAGTGAGGTTTACAGAGTTTTTGCAAGGGAAGCCAATGAACTTGCTTCTTTTGACTTGCCCATAGAAACTTGTTAAAGATTCTTCCCAATATAATCTGAGTACCTTTCTTCATGGTGAACATTTGAAGAGCATATGAAGGTATAGCAATGAGAATACTTTTGAGAAGTGTGATTCTACCCCCATTAGAAAGGAAAGAATTTGTCTAGCATTGAAGTTGAGCTTTAATTTGATCAATAACATTATTAAACTGGATTTGCTTATTTTTGCCCTCAATCAGCTGAACCCTAAGATATTTGATTGGCAAGGAAGCCAAGCTAAACCCAATATATTAGGAAATCCAATTTTTGACCTGTGGAGTGATTTTAGAGCTAACAAAAATTTGAAACTTTTGTTTATGTAAATCCATACCTGAAGCATGTTGAAAGCGTTGGAGGCCCTTATATAAAGTTTTTATAGCTATCTTAGTTGCATTGAAGAAGATAATAACATCATCTTCTTAAGAAAGGTGACTGATGCAAACATTAAATTTATGTTGATAAGCCAAGTGAGGAGAGGTAGAGAAGATCTGGTTTAATAATCTAGAGAAGTAATTCATGGCCAGAATAAAATTGTAGGGGACAAGGGGTCCCCTTGCTTGATTCCCCTAGAAGCTGAGAAGAAGTCATGGAAATTTTCATTAATAAGGACATAATGGTTATTACAGTGAAGCCATCTTTTAATCAGCAAAATGAAATCCTCAGAAAATCCCCTGGCAGCAAAAGTTTCCAATATGAAGTCCCAATTAATTGTGTCATAAGCCTTTTTGATATCCAGTTTGAAGATAGCATTACCTCCCCTACACTTCCTGTCTAAATCCGACAGAAGCTCCTGAGCCAGCAAAATGTTATTAGAGATGGTTCTACCTTTAACAAAAGCTACCTGATTATAGCTGATGAGCTGCCGGAGGTGGGGTTGAAGTCTTGAAACCAAAAACTTGCTAATTATTTTAAAGATAACATTGGTTAGGCTAATGGGTCTGAAATCCCCCTAGTCCTTTCTGATTTGACTTTTGGAAATCAAAGTAATTGTGGAGGAAGTAAAATACCTTGGTGGATCAACAACTCTAAAGAAGTTTTGAACAGCTGAGATGAACTCACCCCTAATAACAGGCCAAGAAAATTTGTAAAAATTGGAAGTAAAACCATCAGGCCCAGCTATCTTATGCCCATCAATGGAATCAAAAGTAGACTTAAATTCAAGTTCAGGGATCTGAGCTAGCTCCAACCTGTGTACATACTTTTGACAGTCAACAAATAGAGTGACATCAATATTAGACGTGGTTAAGGGATGACAATTAAATAAGTTCTAAAAATATTTAACAGCATTTTGAGCAATATCATCATCCCCATTTAAAATTTTCCCTTCAGCATCCTTGATTACAAGAATCATATTACATTTTCTCCTAAAATTTATGCAAGCATGATAAAAACTTGAATTTTTGTCCCCTTTAATGAATTTGGTTATAGCTGCATTTTGTTTTAAAAAGGTTTCAATATAAGTAATCTGAGTGAGGAGTACCTCATTAGCTTTGTATAAATCACTTTCATACTTTAAGCCTCTTTAAAACTGATCTTCTATATTGAGAACCTTCTCCTGAGCGGCTATTAAATTTTCATGGATATTCCCAAATTTAATCCAATTCCACCTCTTTAAATGAGAAGCTACTTTCTTTTGTAGATGCCACAGATTCACCCAAGGGTCCTTATCATCAGTAGAGTTCCAAACTTTTTTAATTTCCATGAGGAATTTAGGGTGGAGAGTCCAAATGTTCTGAAACCTGAAAGGAGACCCTCCAACTCTAGCAGTATTCTGGATAGAGCAAAGTAGGGGCCTATGGTCAGATCCAGCCATGGCAAGGTGAGTAATTATAGTATATAGGAAAGTTTGAAGCCAATTAGAATTCCCCAACATTCTATCAAGTCTTTCCCATAAGGAGCCCCTTCTCCAAGTGAATTTAGGGCCTTGAAATCCTAAATCAAATAGATGAGCATCCATTATGAAGTCATTAAATCTATTCATTGGTGAAAGGAGGTCTTCCACCTCTTCTCTCAGCAGGAGAGGTAAAACAATTAAAGTCCCCCATACAATTCAGAAGGAATTGATAGATTTATTGATTTTCAAAAGGTCCATCCAGAGAGTATTTTGATGCCTTAAAATGTAGCTAGCATAAATAAAAGTGGTAAAACCCACCCGAGCACCAACAGTAAACTGAATGTGAATGTACTGGGGATGATTCTGCAGAACTTTCCACTGTAATTCAGATCTAGCAAATAACCAAAATTTATTATTAGAATTAGCAAAATAAGTGAATTTAGGGAACTTTCTCACAATATTTTGAGAGTGCTTAGTAACCATAGATTCCAAAATAGCAAAACACCAAATTGTGTGAGACCTAACAAGATTCATTAGTCTTTTAAGATATGAGGGGTGATCAGCACCCCTAATGTTCCAACACAAGAAATTAATCATTGTGAAAAGGTTCTCCCTTTTCCTTTAGTTTTTGGATATAAATCGTTATGTTGATTATTGGAAGGTCCATCAAGAGAATGAACTTCCTGCATTTGCTTTTGCTCCATCTTCCCCTTCTGCTTCTTATTACTTTTTTGGACTTTCCATTCCTCAGTTAACACATCTGTTAGCAGATTTATAGTGATAATATCAATGTTGTGAGGATTGATATCTAACTGACCATCATCAGTGCAATCAGTCCCCATCTTTTTTTCCCCCACCACTAGGTTATGAATAACAGTGGTTATAGATTTGTTCCCTTGATTAATCCATTCCTTCAAGGTATTGTTAAGCATTGGTTGGACCTCCATTTCAATACCTCTAGTGAAAGGGATATCTGTATCTCCAACATTTCTTTTTTGCTCTTTATCCAGTGAGGACTCAGTCTCTCCTTGAGCGGCCTTAGGAGGGGCAGCAACCTTCTTGGAAGGTGGATGAAGCTTGTAACACTTCTCTATATTATGCCCAAACATTCTACAATGAGGGCATAATAGAGGTTTTTATTCCATCACAATGCTTTGCCAAAAACCTTCTTCAAGAGTGCCAATCCAAACTCTCTTCACATCTGGCAAAGTTATGTCTCTTTCCACTAGCACTCTAGCCCTAGCTGGCCTGACCAAATTGTAAGTTGGAGCATCCACCTTCAATGGACAGCCAAGTGTCCTACCAATGCTGAACAAAACATTTTGGTGATAATACTGTATAGGGAGATTGGGCAATCTGAACCATATGGGAACAATAAGAGGCTCCTTGCTTGGATCAAAACCAGGTGTCCACTTCAACAATTTCATGGGAGTTCTAGCTATTAGAAGTGTTTGTTTAGCAAAGATTCTGGCATAATCTTCCTCATTAGATAATTTAATTAGAAGGTGTCTTCCATCCATCAGCCCAAGCTGCCAAGCACCAGTGAGTTGCATTTCATCAAAAAATTTTCTAACAAGGTCCATCTTTGGGTGGCCAAACTGAAACTTGCCAATTAAAGTAAATTTAATTGAATCATTGAGGGATTGAATCTCCCCTAGAGTGAAAAGGACAGCAGGTTCACCCTCCTTGAAACTGAGAGGAGACACATAGGGACAAGTCCCTTTACCAGCAGCAGCATCATGTAGTGCTTGAGGAAACATTAAATGTTCAAAAGTTTTAGGTAAATCCTGCCCTTTTCCAACAACCCCAGCATAAGTAGCTTGGGTCCATTGGGCATTAACATCCACACTAATGGGGCAAAACTCCATACTGTCCCCCAACATCAAAATTAAAAGCAGAACCGAGAAGAGATCAAAACCTCTGGTGACAAAGAAGACAACCACCCACTCCAAAACCAATGGAACAGTAACCCTTGGCTTGAAAAATAGAAAACCTCAGAACAAACCCAGAGAGAACATCACCCACTTACCTTCTTCAGCCAACAAAGGAAGTCTCCTTGGGAAAACAGCACCCAAAACCACCACCAAGTAGAGCAACGCCACCAGGAAGAACCCATCAGAGTCCAAACCCCAGAAGAGCTTCAACAACCACACTTAACATGATGAATATATATATATATA
>JXCR01103505.1:12830-29015 GCA_002079205.1 Phalaenopsis hybrid cultivar | reverse complement strand
ATATATATATATATATATATATATATATATATATATATATATATATATATATATATATATATATATATATACATATAATTAAAATCTCACTCTTCCTACATTTGGTGACAGACATGCCTTAATGAATTTTTTGGTTAATTATTTTAATTTTATTAATTGATTTTTATATCTTTATTGACTTTAATTTTCTTAATTTTAATGAGTGGTGAGTCGATTTCATTTCATCCTTAATTAATGAGTGGTGGACTTATGAGAATGTTGGAGGTGTATTTTAATTTAGTTTACTTAACTTTAATGAAATTGGATTGATTAAATTTTGATTGTCCCCTCTTTAATTTTGGTTGGAATCAAAGTAGTTTTAAAGGGGTTTGATTTTGTGTAAGGCTTAACTCTTATTTGACTTTGGTTGGGTTTAATTATTTTAATTTTTATTAATACTGGGTTTAATGAATTATTTTAATAATATTGAACTTATTGGATTAATTTGAAGTTGATTATAATGCTTTCAATTTTTGTGTTAAGATTGATTGAAATTGATTTTGTTGGAATTAATTTTAATAAAGTTTGATGGGTTGATCTCAATGGGTTTAGTTTTTGTTGAACTTAAACTTAATTGATTTAATCTTTGGTGAAAATGATTTTAATTAATTTATTTTTTGTTGAAGTTTATTTTAATAGATTTAATTTTAATTTTAATTGGTTGTACTTAATTTTAATAAAGTTAACTTTTAGTGAAATTGATTTTAGTAGATGTTATTGAAATTGATTTTAATGAATTTAATTTTGTTTAAATTGATTTTAATGGATTAAAATTCTAGTTGATATTGATCTTAATGGATTCTTGAACTTCTAATTTTTATTTTGTTCAATTTTAGGTTTAATTTTCTTTTTAAAATTTAGTTGGTGGTCCTTTTATTTTATCTTTTCTCTTAAAAAATAAGCCCCATCTTGGCCCAAGGTGAGCCTCATACCTAATATCCTCTTTTATAAACCAAAGAAAGGGTTACTATAGGAGTTGAGAAGAGGAACTGCAAAGTGCCAATGAAACCAAAGTCTTTAGTGTCAAGTGGCCACCTAAGAAATTTGCAACCTTATGAGTACTCAACTCATCTCTCAATGAGTTGGCTTTAACCAACTCAACTACGGGTTAAGCATTTAAAGCCAAGCATATTCCTAAAAAGTGAATAACTATTTAAAATCTTATTTTTGTTTTGGTTCCACCATTAGTCTTCTAGGAGAGCTTCTAAGGAAACCCTACGGCTAAACCTTAAGCTTTAGAGGGAAGAAGGGTAGGAAGGACCTCATACAAAAATGAGGTCAACAATGTTCCTCTGGCATCAACCCTTTTGACTAAGAGTAGCAAGGCCTTAAGGTGTTCTGAGGAACAATAACTACAAGAATTGTTGAGTGAAAATAAATTTTTCTATAAATTTGGTAAGAAACACGTCAAGTTGTAGTGTTTAGCTTTTATGCACATATTTTTCCTCCTTTTTTTTTGTGAGAATGTGTTTGAATGCTTTGTGTGATTGCAATGCTTTATCAAATGAGATTGTTAAATCTGTTAAATAATACTATTATTTATGATCATGATTGGCCCAAGAAAACATGAATTTAGAGCTAAAAGTTTAAAAGTTTTGATTATAATGTATGTTTGTTTTTATTGATATTAATAGTAGAAGTGTGTTTTGTTTTTTTAAATCTTTTTTTTAAGATGCTTTCTTTTCTTATCATCTACTTGTGAGTGAATTTGTCTGTTTAAATAGTGGATGTGAGTGAAATTTCATTTTCTTCTTAAGTTTTGGCTTTCATGTTAACATTGGTTCATTTTCATTTATTCATGGCCTTTGGGAGTGCAAGAACTTTAGGTATGACCGATAAAAAGAATTTAATGAAATAGATATTCACCATAATCCCAATTGAGTTTTTATATTGTATTTGTGGATTCTTATGTGAAATTTGATTTCTTAGGGCGTATAAGTGATGCATCACGTCATGTGAATCAAGCAAGTGAAGCTAAATATTAAATTATAAGAACCCAAGCAAGAGATTAAGAAAGTGGTCAATAAAAAGTCGAATCATGGTCAATTATAAGAGCCTTTTCTAAGAAAAAAGTTAAAAATTTTAAATTTACTATTCAATTTTTAGATTTAGTTTATATAAAGAATTTTCAAAATATGGGACATGTTTGTTTTGTCCATTTAAAAAAAATGAAAAATGAATTAAACTTATGAAGTTGTTTGATACCTTCCTCTATTAATTGTCATTTACCTTTACATCCAAAAATTTTTCCTTATTTTAAAGTGATTATAATCAGCAATATCCTTATATATAGGACTGTTATGAAATGAAAATTTTTTAAATACTTAATAATTAAATTTATTTAGAGAAATTTTCTATTTATATTACAGTTTGGTGGCCTAACATGACTTTCCTTACTAGGATTGGTTGTTCATTTTGTATGTATTTTATAACCCTCTCAAAAATATTTCTTCAAACACTATCATGCCACTATGTACATCCTAACTTACCTCCAATCCTATCCATTCACCACTCAAGCTTTCAAACTCACTCCCAATCCTTCTTTACAAGTTATAGTTAAGCATAGTTACATAGCTACGCAGTCTTATTCTCCACATCTCTAAAATGCCTTAAACCCCAACAAACTGTACCAACTATTCTAGATTAAAATTTCACATTCTAAAATAACCATTTAATATCATACTCTCATTTATAATACTTCATTGGTTTCGAAGGAGATCGTATATATCAGCTCAAACTAGCCCAATGTGGACTAAGCTTTATCTTCTTTCTGCTAAACCCTTCCAACACCTAAAGTTTCTACAATTTGCTCCAAATCAAGATTCAAAATTCTATATCAACCATCAATTATAAATTTTATCAATCTGAATCACTTAAAATTTATTCCTAAAACTTATTTTCCAAATTAGTTCAAATTAAACCTAAACTAGTCTAGCCTTGGTATTCTTTACACCAAATCATTATAAACCACCCATCCTTGTATCAAAAAAAATCTAAAATCCTAAAAAATGAAACCAAAAAATTCTTCTATTTTCATGCATTATTCCACCAAAAAGAGCATCTTGGTGCCATGATATTTGGTATCTGACCAAAACTTAAAATGTGAAATTTTAGCTAAAATGTTTTTTAATAAAAATGTTTCTTTTCTTATAATCAAGTTGTATTCAAGCTTTTGAGTTATTCTATATAATTTTAGGGTCAGCTAATTACATTTTGATGAAATTTTAACATTTTATTGATNTTGGCCAATCCAGATGTTAAAATTAGTTGTGAGAACATGTAAGAACCGGGCTGGTATTGTCTCGGCAATTGGAAAGAATCACATGAGGTTGTATGAATAAGAATGTAGTTCATATGATTGAGTGCAGAATCACATGAGGTTGTATGAGTAAGAATGTAGTTCATATGATTGAGTGCAAATAAATAGGGAAATAGAAGAATCACATGAGGTTGTATAAATGAGAATGTAATTCATATGATTAAGTGAAAATAAATAGAGAAATAATTTTGAAGGGTGTAGAGTTAGAGGACTTTAAAGTGATAGGTTAAAGCCCCCAACTTGGTTTATTGGTTTATATGAATGAGAATGTAATTCATATGATTTAGTGCAAATAAATAGGGAAATAATTTTTGAAGGTGTAGAGTTAGAGGACTTTAAAGTGACAGGTTAAAGCCCCCAACTTGGTTTATTGTTTTAAGTTCTCATACAAGAATGTTAGCCCCCAGGTGGATGAAATTGAGGGAACTCTAGAGTGAGAGCTATTATTTTCTCTGCCTAGCTAGTCTTCAGAACTATTCCAACTTTAAATTAGCCAATGATCTTTATAATATCTTTAGTAAGAGTAAAGAATATTATTGCTCATATTTGACACAACACAATTTGCATACTTTCACAACAGAATTCCTATGCTTATTACTGATTCATGATAAGGAAAAAGATAGTTTCATATTAAATACTTTTCTTCTACAAAAGCTTTAGTTATCTTTTTACTGTTTCGTTAAAATATCAAAAAAAAAACTAAAAATATTTTAATTTTAAAGTCCAACAAAAATCATTTTTAGTTTAAGTAATTATCTTTTTAAAAATAAAAAAACTTTCTAAAAAGTGCATATTGCATAATCTTCCTTGTGGGTTCGATATTCAGGTCTTAATCAAAAAGTCATATATTACTTGATAACGATATGTATACTTGCGTAGTATCCCAAAATAAATATATATAAATTAAAAAGTTGAATTTTTATTTTCCTTTAGGAGCAAGTTTTTGGTTTTGTTGCAAAATAAGGAAACATAAGTGAAAAATACCATCAGAACTATTGTTATAATGTGCATAAGCATTAAGTATCCAGGGATCAAGTTTTTGGCGTCGTTACCGGAGATTAAAATCTTCAAGTAGTGGTGTCAATTTCATAAATCCTTACATATACAAAAAAAATTGGGATCAAGTTTTTGGCGCCGTTGCCGGGGATTAAAATCTTCAAGTAGTGGTGTCAACTTCATAAATACTTACATATATAAAAATTGGGATCAAGTTTTTGGCGTCGTTGCCCTGGGAGGAAAGGAAAAAAAGAAAACTAAGTAAATTTCTATTTTTAGAAAGTCTTATTTAATATTTAAATATTGTATCTTTTTTTGTATGTTTTGTTTTATTTTATGTTAGTGTATCTGTAGTTCAGGATCTGAAGGATTAGTGCCCTACGATTCTTGAATTAGAAAGAACTATTAGAAAAATAAAAAAAACCAAAAAAATTAAAAATCTTGAAAAATAAAAAAAAAAAATTAAAAAAATGGCGAATCAAAATAATCAAAATGCTGAAATTCATCAAGAGTTTAGAGCTTTAAGAGATTATGCCAACCATGAACTTCATTGTAGTATTCAAAAACATACTGTAGTGGCTAATTCATTTGAGCTTAAACCTATTATTATCCAAATGGTATCAAATAATAACTTTAGGGGATCACCAACTGAAGATCGAAATTTACATCTTACAAATTTTCTAGAATTGTGTGCTGCATTTAAATACAATGGTGTTTCAGATGATGTCACAAGACTTAGGTTATTTCCTTTGTCACTCAGGGATAAAGCTAAGATGTGGTTGAATTCTTTAGCACCTGGATCTATCAAAACTTGGGAGATTTAGTGCGAAAATTCCTTGCTAAATATTTTCCACCATCAAAAACTTCGAAGCTTAGAAATGATATTATATCTTTTAATCAGTTTGAAGGGGAATCTATTTATGAAGCATGGAAACAATTTAAATAACACTTGAGAAAGTGTACACACCACGCTTTACCAGATTGGTTAATAATTAAAACCTTTTATAATTAATTAATTGGTTCTCTTAGATCTATTATTCATGACACTGCTGGTGGTTCATTGATGTCAAAACTATTTCACGACGCTTATGCTTTAATTGAAGAGATGGCTACCAATAATTTTTAACGGTCTTCTGAGCGGGTTAATATAAAGAAAATAGCCAACATTCATGAAACGGATGCATTTACTATGTTAGCAAATCAAGTTTCTGCAATTTCAAGGAAGCTAGACCAATTTGGAATGAATTTTTCTCAACCAATTTCCATGATGGAAGAGAATTCATTAAGCCAAATGATAGATTTTCAAGCATCATTAAAAACTTTGAATGACATAAATAATAAGCAAAATAACCCATAATCCAATTATTATAACCCAGGTTCGAAGAACCATCCCAACTTTAACTGGAATAACAGTTCGGGTGGTAATAATCAACAATGGGGGAACAACCAAGTAAACCTATTCGGAAACTGGAACAACCAAGGGAATAATAATTATAGATCTACTTATCCTCCAGAAATCAATTAGTAATACACAATTTAAGGATAAGAAGTTATCTATAGAAGAAGTGGTGTTACAAATGGGTAATCAATTACAAAGTCAAGGAGCTACATTTAGAAATATTGAGAATCAACTTAGGCAAATTGTAAGTTCATTAAGTGATAGATCCCAAGGAACACTTCCTATTAATACTGAATCAAATCCAAAAGGCAACTTAGAAGCGAAAGAGAGTTGGAAGGTAGGATTCAAAAAGAAATTGAAGTAGAGAGAGAAGAAATTGAAGAATCAAAAGAGGACGCTCCGAAAGATTCTAAGAGAGAAGAAATTGAAGAATCAAAAGAGGATGCTCCGAAAGATTCTGAAAGACCTATTTCTTTGCCAAAAATTGATTTAGAAAAATCACCACCTCCATTTCCTCTGAGACTTTGACAACAAAAGTTGGATAAATAAATTTCAAAATTTTTGAAAATATTTAAGAAGCTTACAATCAATATTCCATTTGTTGAAGCCTTAGAACAAATGCCAAGCTATGTAGAGTTTATGAAGGATATTCTCAACAGAAAAAGAAAGTTTGAAGATAATGAGAACGTTGCACTTAGTGAGGAGTACAGTACTATAATTCTGAAAAAACTTCTTGAAAAGCTTAAAGATCCTGGTAGCTTTACAATTACATGTGCAATAGGAGACTGATTTTATTGGAAAGCTTTATTTGATTTAGGTGCAAGCATTAACCTTATGTCATTATCAATATTTAAGAGAGTGGGATTGGGATAAATAACCCCTAATACTGTAACTCTGCAGTTAGCAGATCATTCAATAACCTATTCTAAAGGAATTATAGAAGATGTCCAAGTGAAAGTGGATCAATTTATTTTTTTTATTGATTTCATGGTGCTAGATATGGAGGAAGATAAAGAGATACCTATCATTTTGGGGAGACCTTTCTAGCCATGGGAAAAGCAATGATAGATGTGCAGAAAAAGGAATTAACAATGTGCTTCAATGATCAAACTGTTACTTTTAGCATTTCAAAATTATTGAAATACCCTGCAAAAGGTAAAGATGATGAATGTTATAGAATGGATGTTATAAGATATCTGAGAAAATGCCATTTTAAGACTACTTATGAAGAGAAATCTAAAGAAAAAGATTTGGAACATGTGAAAAAAGAGGAATTAGATCAATGTGTAAACCTTTTTAAGGAAGATTCAAGTTATGTTCAAGAAAGTTTTTAAATTTTGGACATGATAGACAAAGACAAATCATTTAGTCCATCTATTGAAAAACCTCCATAACTTGAGTTGAAATTAATTCCTGAACATTTAAAATATGTCTTTTTAGGAGATTCCCCTACTTTACCTGTTATAATTTCCTCGAAGTTAACAAAGGAAGAAGAAGAAAAACTGATGAGAATTCTGAGAAATTTTAAGAAAGCCTTCTGATGGACAATTACTGATATTAAAGGAATCATTCCTTCAATTTGTATGCATAGAATTAATCTGGAAGAAAACTGCAAACCCAAGGCTGATCCACAAAGGCGATTAAATCCTGTTATGAAAGAGGTTGTTAATAAAGAATATTTAAGTGGTTAGATGCTGGAATTATTTACCCTATTTCAGATAGTGCATGGGTTAGTCCAATTCAGTTTGTTCCTAAGGTTAGATGCTGGAATTATCTACCCTATTTTAGATAGTGCATGGGTTAGTCCAATTCACTGTGCTCCTAAGAAAGGAGAAGTAATTGTAACTGTGAATGAGAATAATGAGTTAATACCTATTAGACAAGCTACAGGGTGACGAATATGCATTCATTATTGAAAATTAAATCTTGCTACTAAAAAATATCATTTCTCATTACCCTTTCTAGATCAAATGTTGGATAGACTAGATGGGCATAAATACTTTTGTTTTCTAGATGGATATACTGGTTATCACCAAATCCAAATAGCTCTTGAGGATCAAGAAAAAACAATATTTACCAGTCCTTATGGTACTTTTGCTTTTAGAAGAATGCCCTTTGATATGTAATGCCCCTGCTACATTTCAAAAATGTATGATGGTAATTTTTTGTGATTTAATTGAAAAAGGGATTGAAGTTTTTATGGATCAATTTTCAATATTTGGAACTTCATTTGATTCATGTTTAAGCATTTATCTAAAGTTCTTAAGCACTGTGAAGAAATAAATTTAGTCCTTAATTAGGAAAAATGTCAATTTATGGTAGCAGGAGGAATTGTAATTGGTCATAAAATATCAGAAAATGATATGGAAGTAGATCCTGTTAAAAGTCAAGTGATCTCTAATTTACCTTATCCAACAAATGTATGGTAAATTAGGAGTTTTCTAGGACATTCTGGATTCTACATGTGATATGCTAAAGACTTTTCTAAGATTGCTAAGACTTTATGCCATTTATTGGAGAAAGATGTAATTTTCAATTTGATGAGGAATGCTTAAAAACTTTTAAATTATTAAAAGAAAAATTAATCACTGCACCAATTATAATTTCATCAAATTGGGAAAAATCTTTTCGAACTGATGTATGATGAAGTGATTATGTGATTGGAGCTATTTTAGGACAAAGATATGATAAAATTTTCAAAGTTATTTACTATGCTAGTAAAAATCTTCATGAAACTCAAATTAATTATACAATAACTAAAAAAGAGTTATTAGCAATAATATATGCCTTTGATAAGTTTAGATCATATTTTATTGGAACTCATTGAATAGTGCATACAGATCATTCTGCTATTAAGTACTTAATGAAAAAGAAGAATACTAAACCGAGACTAACAGGATGGATTCTTCTTTTACAAGAATTTGATTTTGACATAGTAGATAGGAAGGGAATAAAAATTAAATTGTTGATCATTTGTCCAGGCTTGAATTAAGAAAATCACTCTGTTTTGAAAAACAATTTAATGAACACTTTCTAGATGAAAAATTGTTCACTGTAAAAGAGTGGCATGTTCTGTGGTATGCCGACATTGTGAACTATATTGTTAGTGATCTTAAACCCTATGGAATGACATACCAGCAAATGAGGAAATTTATTTTTAAAGCTAAGATCTTATTTTTGGGATGACCCATTTTATATAAAACAAGGGAAGGATCTGATTATTCGAAGATGTGTACCATTAGAAGAAACTTATGAAATTATCCAAAAATGTAATAATTCTGATTTTGTGAAGATGTGTACCATTAGAAGAAACTTATGAAATTATCCAAAAAAGTCATAATTCTGATTTTGGGGGACATTTTGGTGTTAATAAAACAACATACAAAATTCTACAATCTGGATTTTATTGGCCTACAATTTTTAGAGATATTAATGTTTATATCAGAACTTGTGATAGATTTCAAAGAGTATGCAATAATTCTAGAAGAAATGAGATGCCCCTCAATTATATGCTAAAAGATGAAATATTTGATGTTTGGGGATTAGGTTTAATGGGACCTTTTATACCATCTTTTGAAAATTTATATATTATGTTAGCAGTGGACTACGTATCCAAATGGATAGAAGCTATTGGTTTACCTCGATGTGATGCTTAAAGTGTTGCAAAATTTTTGAAAATGAATATATTTTATAGATTTGGGATGCCAAGAGTTATCCTTACTGATGGGGGAAGTCATTTCATAATACCATTATGGAGAAGTTATTAAAGAAATATCATATAAATCATAGGATTGTTACTGCTTATCATCTTCAGACAAGTGGTTTGGCTAAATTATTCAATCGGGAAATTAAAATAATTATGGAAAAATCTGTGAATCCAACAAATATGGATTGGTCGGTTCAAACTTAACTATGCTTTGTGGGCTTATAGGACTGCATATAGAACTCCTATAGGAATGTCCTAATATAGGCTAATATTTGGGAAAGCTTATCACTTACTAGTTGAACTTGAGCATAAAGCATGTTGAGCTATTAAAGAGTTCAATTATAATTTAAAAGATGCTGATGAGAAAAGATTGTTACAATTAATTGAGCTTGAAGAGATAAGGAATGAATCTTATGAGAGTGTTAAGATTTATAAAGAAAAGATGAAAATGTGGCATGATCAAAAGATTCTTACTAAAAATTTTC
Organism: Phalaenopsis hybrid cultivar; assembly: GCA_002079205.1. Taxonomy (NCBI): domain Eukaryota; kingdom Viridiplantae; phylum Streptophyta; class Magnoliopsida; order Asparagales; family Orchidaceae; genus Phalaenopsis; species Phalaenopsis hybrid cultivar. The sequence goes on along the minus strand of JXCR01103505.1, from coordinate 19,071 downwards.
AGCTAGGGCAACAAATTTTGCTATATAATGCAAGGATAAGATTATTTTGAGGCAAACTTAAGTCCAGTGGATGGGCCCATTTGTTGTGATAAAAGTTTATCTTTATGGAGCTGTGGATATTAAGGATCCTAATTTTGAGAAAATTTTTAAAGTCAATGGATATAGACTGAAAGCTTATTATATAGGGGATCAACATAAATATAATGATGGAATGATGTTGGGTCAACCAGAATGAACACTGGTTACATCAGACTGACGACGTAAAATCAAGCGCTTTGTGGGAGGTAACCCATAGTTATCGGTGTGTTTTTGCTTTGATTGTTATTTTGAGTTTGATTAGGAATTTTGGGGAAGTACTTTTGAATTTATTATTGCTAGTAATGATTTTTAGACTTTATTTAGTAACCTAGACATATTAGAATGATAATTTGGACGTTAAGTTGACTCGTGCAAAAATGTGCACTGGCGCTTAAGCGCCAAATCCAGCGCTCAAGCGCGGTAGTTTAATCACATTTGAAAACTTTAATTTCTAGAAGGTATAACTGCAATTTAGTTGGAATAAACCTGTCCTAGTAGTTTCTAGTCGCGCCTAGAAGTTATGAGGGGGAATTAGGTTTATAAATAGAAGGGGTTTGTGAAGGAATTTCACCCAGGATTATTTTTAGCCCTAAAAGTCTAAAAAAAGAGAGACCATGAGGAAGAAGTTCATTTGTCAAAGTGCACAAGAGATGTATAACAGTTTCTTAGTTGTTAATATTGAAGGGATATCGAAGAAGATCAACCAGATGGAGAATACTATATCTGTATTAGAGACTAAGGTGCTTGAATTGCATGCTCATCAAGAACATATTGGGTGGCAACTTAAGATGCAATTAAACCATACTAGTTATAGGAAGCGGATAAGACGATGTTCCTTAAGCAAAAGTGGATCAAAGATGATAGTATTAGAGCTCAACACCACCGTCCGTTTTATCAACTTTATATTTTTGGAGAGACTACTGAAGATAAGAATTCGTTTCCTTCTAATGAAGAGTGGCATTAAGTTAAGTGTTAGGAATTGTGTGTTTGGAGTCATGTTGTTAAGTGTGATAGTGTTATGTCTTGTGTTTAGTATTTGTATCACTTATGTGTTTAATTGTAAAATGTGTGTTAAGTGTTTTGTACTTTGAAAAATTTTCTCATCCAAGACTATTTGGAGAGAGAACTAAATGATTTTGTACTTGTTTGTGAATTATATAAGTTTGTTTTTGTGAAAATTTGTGTTATTTTTAGCCTTTGAATTGAATTAATTATTATGGAGAATTTTGGAGAGAGAAGAGAGTTATGAAGTAAAAATAGTCATTTAAGTGCTATGAGACCATTTAGGGGTGATTTACTTAGGCTAATAATGCTTTTTACTTAGAATTAAAAATTTTAAAAATTGTGCACTGGCACCTAAGTGCCACATCTCGCCCTTAAGCACGAGCCAACCCAAGAGGCAGGCGCCTAAGCGCCACTTACCCGCGCTTAAGCGCCGGTTCACGAAAACCTCTTTGCGAAAGGTTAAAAGTGAATTTTAAGCCCGGAAACACCATTTTTTACACCTCCTATCATCTTCCCCAACTCAAAATAACAATTTTAAGGGATAGGGCAAGTGGAATTTGAAAATTTCTTGGTAGAATTAAGTGAGATTTGCTAGATCTAAGTTCCTTGAGGTAAGAGCTTTACTTTTATGCAAAAATTTTGGATTTTCACCATATATTTTGAGCACATTTGGAAGATTTCAAAAATTTACTATTCATGGTGAAAAGTGAACAAAAATCTATGGAAATTGCTTGAGAAGTTTAATTAGTGCTTTTGGAAGTTTAGTTTAGTGATTTAAACTTGATTTTTATAGTTATTTTTGGAATTAATCAAATTTGTAGAATGACACCAAGAATGAAAAAGGAGTAGAGGGAAGAGCCCATTCGATTCGAGCAAGTTTGTCAGTTCGAAAGCTCAGGATCGATATAGTGACATTCTACAGTCACAAAAATTGATTCAGGAGCGATGTTTCAAGAGTCCAGGTGGGGAGGTAGAAGACCTGATAGTCCGCCGACAGTGGGAATAGTTATTTTGTTTCTCTATCGTCGCTGTGATTTCTGTTGTGAGAGAGTTTTATGCAAATCTCCTAGAGGCTGAAGATGATCGAGTTATGGTTAGAGGGAAGTTGATACCTTTTACTCCAGAGGTAATCAACTTGTTTTACCAATTACCACTAGAGACTTTATGTTTTTATGCGAATTATAGTCCTATGGAAGAAGAATTAGATGAGATTATTTCATATTTGACTATTGGAAGAGGACTTTGGAAGATAACCAATGAAAGGAGAGTGAATTTCCCAACTTTAAAGTTATGTGCACCTTCGAAGGCCTGTCACTATTTCATTTATGCTCGTCTGCTTCTAACCAATCATCTCAGTGAAGTGACCAGAGAGAGGGCAACATTAAATTATTGTATTCAGGAGGGAAAACCCATCAACATAGGGGCTTTGATCTATCACAATATCATCAGTTTAGTTGCTGCAGCTACTACTGCAGGTATGGGATTTGCTTCCTTGATATTTTCATTATGCGAGCAGGCTGGAGTGAAGTATGATAGTTGGGAAAAAGTTTTGTTACCTCTGAAGTCCATCACGAAGGTGAATGTGAAGACTTATTATGAGCATTAGATTTTTGGCTGGATAGGAGGATTTTCCAAAAGTTATGGATTAGAGACGTTTGTTGTATCTTCATCACAACCATCTACTTCTCGTGCTTCTACATTTAGAGGTGATATATGGATTAGAGACGTCTGCTGCATCTTCATGACAACCATCTACTTCTCGTGCTTCTACATTTAGAGGTGATACCAAGACTCAAGATGAGTTATTGCAGAAGATGATGAACAATATTAATTTTACCGTTGATAAGGTACAAAATTTAGTGCGTTTTGCATATCATACAAATAGTTATAATAGAAGGAACAGTGATTATGAAGAGAAATTCCACTCATATTTGGAAAGCCTGATTAGAGGTGAACCAGGAGTGCAATTTCCTCCATATCCTCGATATCCTGATTATGAGCCTACAGAAAAATGGTACCGCAGTGATTCTGAGGATGAATAGTAGAGCTGAGAGATTCATTTTATGATTGTAATATGATGTGAACTATGTGGTCTGAGTCTGCTACATTTGCATCTGTGTGTTGTTTTTGAGCAATAATTTATGTTGTGTTTTGAATTTTTATGTTCTGTTGTTGTTGTGATTGTTGTGTTAGATAGTATTTTTTTTAAAATTTTAGGGTAGTAATTGTTGTTTTGTGTTTAGTACTGTGATTTAGTTAGTTTAGAACTTAACTTAGTTCTATATCTGTTATAAAGTAGAAAGTCTTGCTAGCTTAGATCTAAACTTGAAATTCATAAACTGCTACCCTGTATTTTTCTTTTATCATGTTAGTGTGTTATTTGCTTTTATACCCATTGTTTAGAAGTTTATTGAATCTCTACATGTTAAACTAAAATGAAAATAAAGAAAATTTGATTAAAAATCAATTTTACTCTTGTCTTTAGTTTTATACTTGTATTATTAGGGTTTAAAATTTCTGTTAGCAAGTTATTTTTAAATTTTCATTCCTGCTTATATATATCCAATGCTAAACTGTTTAATGTGTTATAAATTTAAGTTTAGGGGATGAAAAATATTTTCAAAACTGGAATTTTATTTGTTCTCAAATTTATTACAAGTGAATTTTGATTTTAAAAGAAAAAATGATCATGTATATGAAGTTATATTAGGGAAGTAAAATTTGATTTTAGAAATGAGTAAGGTTATGTATATGAAGTTATATTAGGGAAGTAAAATTTGATTTTAGAAATGAGTAAGAAAGTTTCTAGTTTAAATTTTTTAGTAATGAAGAAAAAACTTTAAGTTAAAAATTTTTAGTATAGAAAATGATTAATATAAGTGACTATCTTTAGTAGCAAAAATTGTATTTTTGAAAAATTTAGAGAATTTAGACTTTTTTAATACTTAAATTTCTTTTATTAAAAAGATTTTCAAAAGTATTATTATATCTATAAGTAAAAGTCTTATATCAAGACTTTGCTTTAGGAAAGGAGAAGTGGAATTCAAAATCATTAAAGGCCTATCCAGATATAGTAATCCTTGCCTAAAAAAGAAAAAGAAAAAGAAAAGAAGAAAAAAGAAAAGAGAAGAAAAGAAAATAAATGTAAGGGAGGAGAAGCTTGAGGATTTGTGCCTAATCAAAAATTAGTTCTACATTTGATCTTTTTAAAGTATAAGACTTGATAAAATCTTAAGCATATAAAAATAATATAGTACGTAATATTATTTTTAATAAAAATTTTTAATTAGAGGAAATAAAAGAACTAAAATCTAAATTTAGAGAACTTACAATATTTTTGAATTAGATAGAAACTAACAGTTTCATAGTTCTTAACATTAAAAATTTTCAAACTTTAAGTTGGTCTCATTTACTAATTATTTTTTTTCTAAATTGGAGTACTGTATTTCTAAATTTAAATTTTGGTAAAAGAAACTCATATACATATCATACATATTTGGTTTTTAAAGATTGAAGTGTCACTTGAGGACATATAACATTTTAAGTTTGGGGGATTTTGATACACTTAAAATACATAGTATTTTTAGGCACATTTTTATACCTATTTTTGAGATATTGCACTTTAGTGGAAGGTATTTTTGTGTTTTTCTTGCAGATACAAGTAAAAATGGAATAAATGCTTAAAGGAGCGAAAAATGATCAAATTTGGACCAAAAAGGTGAAAAATTGTGCAAAAGAGTTTTAGCGCCTAATCGCCGGTTAAACAGAGAAGGCCGCGCCTACGAGCTGAGACCCCGCGCTTAAGCGCCAGTGGGAGTTAGTAGACGAGTAAAATCGGTTTTCATGAATTTCAAAGAGGTTTTTGAGGCACCCATTGGTTTAATAGGTGTTGTAACCACCATGGATGAAAATTATTATGAAAGGATGCATCTCTTGGGCAAATACATAGACTCAAGACACATTTTGAAGAGATCCCAAGGTACCTCTTGGAAAACTATAAAAAAGAGATGAAAGGACTTAGAAAAGGGTCATGAAAATATTGACAATTTTTTAAAGTTCTTTTCTGGGGAGTTAGTTCAGAGAGATTTTCAAGAACACTTTTTATTTACTTTATCCTTTTTGTTATTTTGTTTTGATTGATTGTAAAAGAGAAGAGATTTAAAGGAACTTCAAGAGTTTGGTGGAAGACTTGAGATAAGTTTTTATCTTTTTCATTTTAACTACTTTTGGTTTTAATCGAGACTTGTTGGTTTGACGATGGTTTCTTCTTCTAAACTAATGTGTGGTTTTGTTTTCTTCATGAATTGGTTTTCTTTATCTTTCTTCTTAAAATGATAAGTAATTAAGTTTCTCCATGGATTCTGAGTAGTTTTCTTTATCTTTCTTCTTAAAATGATAAGTAATAAAGTTGTTTTGTTTTCTCCATGGACTTTGAGTAGTTTTCTTTATCTTTCTTCTTAAAATGATAAGTAATTAAGTTTTGGATGGAAGTTGTGGAGATTATTGATCTTTAATGTTGGAAGAAGTTGTGATGATTTAAATCCACACACTTCGTTTACTTCTTAATTTGGCCAATCCAGATGTTAAAATTAGTTGTGAGAACATGTAAGAACCGGGCTGGTATTGTCTCGTTCAACAATTAGAAAGAATCACATGAGGTTGTATGAATGAGAATGTAGTTCATATGATTGAGTGCAAATAAATAAAGAATATTCATTGATGTGTGTCGAGTTAGAGGACTTTAAAGTGATAGGTTAAAGCCCCCAACTTGGTTTATTGTTTTAGGTTCTGATACGAGAATGTTAGCCCCTAGGTGGAGGGAATCGAGGGAACTCTAGAGTGAGAGCTAGTATCTTCCCTGCCTAGTCGGTCTTCAAAAATATTCAAACTTTAAATTAGCTAATGTTCTTTATAGCATATCTAATAATGGTAAAGAATATTATTGCTCCTATTTGGCACAACACAATTTACATACTTTCACAACAGAATTCTTATGTTTATTACTGATTCATGATAAGAAGAAAGATAGTTTCATATTAAATACTTTTATTCTACAAAAACTTTAGTTATTTTTTTACTGTTTTGTTAAAATATCAAAAAAAAAAAAACAAAAATATTTTAATTTTAAATTCCTACAAAAATCTTTTTTAGTTTAAGT
>JXCR01103505.1:0-12001 GCA_002079205.1 Phalaenopsis hybrid cultivar | reverse complement strand
TATTATTATTATTATTATTATTATTATTATTATTATTATTATTATTATTATTATTGTTATTATTATTACTATTATTATTATTATTGTTTGTAGTACTAGATTTATGTTTTTCATTGTGGACTTAAATGAATTTTTTTTTAAAAGAATAAAATTCAAATTTTAAGGTTTTTATGTGGATTAATAAAAATACAAAATGAATAAGTAATTGTATGACTAATAATGAAGTTATTTTTTTTTCTATAGATTTTGAAGGTTTTGTGGCACTAGGCTCACTCCCCTTACCTCCTTCATTGAAAAGGAGGGGTTTCCTCTTCTCTTCCTCTTTTCCTCTCTTTCCATGTTAGATTTAGGTTTTATGTTTTGAATATTCATTAGTTTAATTTCTAAATGAAAGATATTATTATTCATGAAATGGTCCCTTTAAGTTTGGATATTAAAATACAAAATCGAAAAAGGTTGCAAGCTTTTTTTAGTTGAATAAGATTGCAAACTTTGGAGAAACACTTGTGAAAGAAAGATTTTCTTTATTTATAATTTGAGCAATCTTCTTTATTATGATAATCTCATTGTTATGCAGTATATTGTTATGTTATATAGTAAATCTGTGTATCGATTAACAATTTTTTGAACTATGTGCTATTCCTCTAATTAGTTGGCTCTATAAATTGACCTAATCTTTTTCTATAATCTACCATTAGAACTCATTTGATTTGTTAGGTACTTTCTTTTTAAAAATTGATTATAGTCTAAGACTCTAAATTTGTTATTTTTCATGAACTAATAATCATAACTTATCAATGTCAACAAATTTTAAGTAGCTCAGTTATTGACTGTTTCATTATCCATGTCATTTTGCATCATTTATAAATCTTACAAAAAATATACATAATTAAATAAATATTTTTAATTTGATTAATATCTTGCACAACTGCATTATTCTTACACCTTGAATCTACTAGCATGATAAGTCGCCAAAATAAACTAATATTGGAGCAATTTAAGAGGTTGGTCAAAATGATTCAAGAAAGAATTATCATGTTAATACGATAATATATGTCCAAAATTCCTAACGATAAAATAATTACAAAATATAAATCCTACATAAGATAATGATGTGCTAAATAAACTAAACATTAGGCTATAGGCATCACCTTTAACACCAACCCAAACTCTTCCACCCACGAAACCAAACTTTCAGGCACAACCAAGACAATAGAAACCACTTAAGGGGATTTGATCAAAATATAAATTGTGAAGCCTTTACTAATCTAATTATAAAAATACAATGTAGAAGCACCCACATTTAGTAGGGTTAAGGTTATCAATAAATTTAATGGCTGACATAACCAAATGCATGATTTATTTGATTGTTATCAAATGAATGCCACTAAAGTGTGGCTTTTACCTAGATGAAGCTTGTGGGTGCTACAGAAATCTATTAGAAAAAGTTTTACCGAAGAGAATGATTAGAAAGTATTATTCTCACTTAGATAGAAATGAAGGAAATACTAAAGCCTAAAAATTATCTCAGAAATCATGATAAAATGCTTCATGGGAAGTTAATAACCATTATGTAACGGTAATATGAATATCACTAAATACATGAACATCTTTGAGGATTTGGACAAGATTTAATATAATGATAATGATTGGTAACTTATCAACAAATTTATTATAGGTTTAATATTGACAATAAAATGAGATGGAGTTGTAAGACCCTGAAATCCTAGATGACGCATTATACTATGCTCTCCTCATTAACTGTTAAGGATGTTCTCATTTATCTCTAGGATAATAGTGATGTCACATGATTACTTTTTCATTATATTTTTTAGTAGAGATGTTCATTTAATGTTTAGTTTTAAAGGATATTATGAAAATCACTTAATATCAAACTTAAGTTATGATTAGCCTTTCATTTACAAATATATGTGTAAATAGAAATAAAATTAATAGAAATAAAAAATACAATAAGAATTAAGATCTTCAATTAACCAATTCTAAAGTTTCTTATAATAATAAAGTTTTAAAAATTACATACAAATCAACATTTAAAATAATGTATAGTTATAACCCTTATTGATCTATTTATCATTAAATCATTTAAACACTTCATTTTTTTACTTTATGGAATTGCACTCAATTATTTCAATTTTTGTTGTTAAGTATTTTCTTACTAATAAGAAATCATACAAACTTGAGTCTTATGAACCAATTTTTTTTAGAAGATGATGATTACTTATTATAGGTGCTAGCTTAGCCAATGTTTTTTTGGTTGAAGGTTTTATTACTGATGAAGTCATAATAAAGAAACATGAATAAATATGTTACTAATTTTATGAAAGAATCAACCATTTTTTGGGAGCTACTTTGACAATGAGGGAAAAACTAGATGATTGAACCATATTTAGAGCATGGCTAAATTAATTTCAACTTATTAAAAATTAGCTCTTCATAGTCTAATGGAGTTGATAGAAAATCAAGGGTTGCATAAATCCATAATAACCTTGAATGGGATTTGTGATTATGTTATTCATAAAATTCAAATACTTTTAAATTATAAAAGTGGTTGGATGATGTTGACCAATTGTCACTCTCTTCTTCAGATAAAATTAAAACTAAAATTAAAAGTTATTTTACAATATAATGCATATTTTCAAAAGTCAACTATAGTTATAACAAACTTCTATGGAGTCAGATCTAAGGTGGTGTTAACCATCTCACTCTCTTTGATTTCAAAAGATAGTAAGCTGTTTTTCTTGTTTTATTTTATTTTTATTAAATAAACCATTTGATATATTATTTCAATTATCGCTGGTTTGAAAAAATTTTCAATTATTTCCTTCGTTCATGATATGGAGGCTTGGTACCTGTAATCTTAATTTTCTTATGCGAGTAATTTATTTACTTGCTATACTCTTTCAGACTCGAGTTCTACGTTTCATCTGAAACAAAAAAAATAATTGCTTCACTTAATCTAATGTCTCAACTTCACCATATTGTCCAAAACGTAAAGCAGAAGCAGTTAATTTTAACCTTAAACATTAATTTTATTCTAACTCCTGTAATTGTCTTGTCTCTTTTCTCGAATATCATAAACCCTAATTTCTTGTTCTCAACCTAACACAAATTCACCCAAACTCGTGTTCTCTTTATTACTATAACTATTAAAATAATTCATTCAAACCCTCTGTGTTAAAAAAAAATATAACATTAGAAACTACTTAGATCTTCCAAAAACTCTCTTAAATCCTTCCCAATCGTCTCGAAAGTGAGACATCTAAATAATTTGAAGTACATCACTTCCCTATCAGTCTAATAATTTACACATTATCTTGACAGGTTACAATGAGTATAGTTAATAGGATAGATTGGTCATCCAATGCATGTCATTATGAATAAGTAATTTGTGAAAGTTGGTTAACTTATCCGTTCCTTTGGGATAAAAGAGAGAAAAATGATTGAGAATCTTGATTATTTTATTTACTTACACAAATCAACCCAAACCATATTTTTTGGATTTTAAATCTCACAATTTCGTAAATCCAGATTTCACTGTTTGATACACAAATTTAGCAAAATTTAATTTGACTTGAAGAGGGCTTTCGATGGTGGAAACAGGATAATGAGGGAGCAGTATACAATATAATTGTGGGAGCGATCACATAATGGGAGTATGGCTTAAATAAAGTCACCCATATTCTTCACATAAATAACAATTACCAACCATAATAAAATATAGTCGTTATCATGTCTGAGAATATGCAGATTATATTTTAGAATTCATAATAAAAATATTAATTATTTGATTAAAATTTAAATTATTTTAAGTTACTGTCATGCTAGAATGAGATATAAACAAACGTTCACATGGTATAAATACACCATAGTGAATAAAATGCTTAATTTTAATTTTTAATGTCCGAGTTAAATTCTCACAGAAGATACCAATCAATTTAAGTTAATGCAATTTGATTTATTAAAACACAAGTCAAATAATTTTTCAGATTTATCATCCAAAACTTGCGTAAATCCGATCCGACAAACGGATAAAATTTATGTGCGATAGACGTACGCAGCGCTGCGTGCGATAGACGTACGCAGCGCTGCGTGCGATATTGAGGTTATATCGAGGGTACAAGGGGGTTACGTCCGCGGTATAACGCCTTGTAACCTCCCTGTAATTTTCTGTAACATATCTATACCCTAAAATAAATTTCATGCTTCTGTTATCATTTATTAAGAAGTTACATATAAGTTACAGAGAGATCACAAAGACTCATACGATTGATGTAACCCTTTATATCCTCAGCAAACTTGAATAGCACAAGCAGACCTGCTTTTTTTTTTTTCACCGACGAACATATGATTTACCGCATCCCTAGAGTGAAAAGCTCGTCTAAAGCATCCATTACCACAATACAACCCTGGAGAGCAATCAACGCTTCGACTTCCACCCTCGAAAAGCTTAAGATGGTGCGGGCTTACAAGCATGAACATGTCTACCGCCACCCCTGGGACCGCGTCACCACCGCTTCCTGGCGCAAGTTCACCGATCCCGATACCCCCGCCGTCCTCTCACACGTCCTCGACGTTCACACCCTCTCTCGCCGCCTCGACGCCACGTCCGGATGCCTCCACACCGTCCGATCCATCACCGTTCGATCTCCCTCCCTCCCCTTCTTTCTCCGCCGCATCATTGGCAGTGAGGCTGTCGTCTGCCACTGCATCGAAACATCCGTCGTTGACCCCCGTGTAAGATCCATGGAGATCGTCGCCGTTAATGCCAGCCTTCGAGGCCTTATCGAGGTCGAGGAGAGATCTTCCTATCGGCCTCATCCAGAAAATCCCGAGGGGTGGACGCTATTAAAGCAGGACACTAGCATTCGTTGCAAGCCTTTTAAGGCGCTGGCTGCCGTTGCTGAGAAGGTTGAGCAGCGCTGCGTTGAGCGGTTTCAGCAGAATAGCGTGAAGGGTCGGGAGTTCGTTGAGCGGATCTGTAAGTACCTGGAAGCGGAATCCTCGGCTTCCGCTGCAGTTTCCACAGCGTCATGATGAGAATTGTCTGACAGCTTGGTATAAGGTGATCTGACTCTCTGATTGGGGAATTTAATTTTGTAAACCGAGAACTTGGACATGTCCATCTTTTCATGAATTTTTATTAGTATTTGATCTCGTTTCCGAGCGAAGTTTTGGAGTATCCAGAGGTCTAGGCATCTCAATCTGAAATTTTATGTCACATATATGTTGCAAATTCTAGTTCAAGTAAATGATGAGATTATTTCTTTGGTTTGTGGAAGGTTAGTGATGTATGTTTATACCCGTCTGCTTTGTAATCTTTCCATCCTGAATGTGGAAATGATGAATTTGAACATATTAATGTTGTGTGTTGGAGAGGTTCTTGAACATATATAGTTTGTTGACTTCTTAGCGTGATTCGAGCTTCTCAGAGCACTCACAGTAGAAGAAATGAGGATTTTTTACGTCTAAAATCTTTATAGGGTAAAAACCTTCTGGGCTAGTCTAGTCTAACAATTTTCATTATTTTTTGTAGAAAATCAATGCTATGATGGTTTTACTTTGAGCATTTTGAGGGACTTCAATTAAAGCATCTTTTGTGTTGTTAAAAATGTTACATTGTTGGTGCTCAGATAAGTCCTCATGTGTTTTTGTTGTGAATGTGATAGGAATGTGTGATGGTGGGGTTGACAACATCGTTATATTACAAAAATAGCTACATATCCGTGTATCTGGGTACAATTTGTTGTGTCGTGCTTGTTTAGATCTTGAACATTGTTTGGTCTTCATATGACAAGGGGCAGTTTGGGAATGATGACTATTGATGGGAGCGCAACAAGTGCAATTTAATAGGAAATATTAGAGCTCTTTCTATTGTAGAAAAAACTTGTCGAATGAGCTATAAAGGAACCTTTTTTAAGACGTGAGAAATATTTTAGTCTTTATCTATATAATCTTTATTAGCCAATGTTGGCCCTCGGTTGACTTGGGTTGATGAAGCATCCTGTGGCAACCATTTTTGATGATGTCTTGAATCAACAGTTTGAATATACTACATCATAAACAATGTACTCAATTATGTATTTGATGTGTTGATTTGGGGGGAACAATTTCAAAAAAGTTGTCACTTGAAATTGATGATAATGTTGTAATATCCTTAATTCAAAAAAAAAAAAAAAAACCCTTAGCATACTTAACCCAAATCAGGCTAGTTTGGCTCAAGCATAATGAGCATTCCTCTTCCCAATTGTTATGAGGCACACTTTAACACAAATTGATAAAAAATTTTGTAATATTCATCTTTTAGAAAAAAAAAAAAACGTATTTCAGTTTAACCCAAATCAAATCATATTGGATTGGTCTAACCTGAGTAAAGTGATGATTTATCTCCTTTTTTATTTGTAGGAGAGAGGCACACTTGAACCATTCCTTGCAAATGACTGGATACGTAAGGAGTGAAGGTCGTGTGATAGAATGAAAAGAGCTGATTGAGGAGGATGATTGTGGTCCACGATTAGATGCCTATCTCACTCTCATTTCCTATGTCTTTCCCCTCCTTGTATGCTTACTATATGTATTCCCTCTATTTGTTGTGGTTGGCTTGCTACGACTATGTGATTTCCAATGAAATAGTGAGGCGAGGATCTCCTTGTCGTAGAAATCACATATTTGCTTTTGGTTTGAGAAACTTATCCTTCTTGCTTTTATATTTTTGAAACAATTAAAACACGATAATTACATGTATATGTTAATGAAGCAAGTCATTAATTCATATCTTTGTTAATGTGCATTTTTTATGTGATTTTGGATCAATTTTTACAACTTTACGATGAATTGTGGTTTGCTTGATTCACACTCAAATTTGAGGTTTTAGTTAAATTAATCTAACTGATGGAATTTAACTACAAAATTGAGAAAGTAGAGATAAGTCTATGTATGTGTTGAATCCAATAATGTGAGAAAGTAGAGATAAGTCTATATATGTGTTGAATCCAATAATGTCCTGGAAACACACTCAATAAATGAAATATTTTATTAGGAAGTGGTTAAGGGAGAGAAAGAGAGAGCAGTTGTAGACAAACAAAAGGTATTAATTATTCATAATATGGACCCTTATTTATAGGTTCAGGTCCCAATATTATGAAAGTACATATTAGCCCCTTCATTATCAACTTTTTAGGGGAGATTTTTGGTAATCATAGTTATTTGCATATAATAAAATCGGGGTTCGATTCGATCGATGAGGGTTGTCTATCGTCTGACAAGTTTTGGTTCGGACGATATATAGTTCGAAAGAGTACTCTCCGTCGATCGTCTTGAAGGCTGATTACCGCCCTACATGATTTTCTCTTAGCTATTTTGCTGATCATTTGTATAAGGAGCTTTCTTCGCCAATACTCACCAGGAAACGATCATCGTTCGCGTCTACACTCGATCTTCTGCATCTTCTTTTGAGTCACCCATCTGCTTTGAGATCCATGCTGACACATTTTTATGTGTGCATATTTAGTTCTCCGATTCTTTTTCTCCTCAAAAGCTGTTCAGTGCACGGGAATGAGAATTTTTAAACACGTATAAAATAATTAAATGATATTATTGTATAATAATGATTTTTTTTGGATTTTCGTGCTCGAGCCATTATAAATAGGCTTTAGAGCAAGAGAGGTATGCACTGTCCTCGTTTCTTTTGATTTCTCTGTCTCGTGTCCTTATGTGTTTTTTGTGATGTCTGCCAAAGGAGCTCTATCTTTTGTTAAGAGTGTCCTTCTCGAGGCTATGAGTGAAATGTGGGTGCAGACCCACGAGTCAGACGTGAAGCGCAAACCAGCAGGTGAGGTATCCACGGAAGGTATGAGTAGGAAAAGAGTTGTCTTCAAGCCCAGATCCAGTGATCGTGAGATCGGGCCTAGTTCTTCTAGTTTTCTTGCGGGCCCTCCTCAGGAGAAGGCTGCAGGACAGGTAAGAGGCCGTCCTGATGAACATCTTATCGGATGCTCACCAGGGTGAGTGTTCCTGTTGTAGGAGAATGATTACCCGTCCAGGTCGTTGCATGGGTCGTGGTTCCTTAAAGGACTTCAAAAGAGGTGCGGTTGAGGCCGAGACATGACATTGGCTGACTAGGAACGGTTTATCTTCTGAAGGTGGAGAACCAGAAAAAGCCGGCGAGGACATTCTCTTTTATGCTACACCTAAATGGGGGCGAATTCTTGGTATGTAGTTTGAATAACTTTTTGCATCTCTCTTTTCAGCAACTGAGGTCCTGACTATTGATTCTGTATCAGCAAATACCAAAGTTGGTTCTGAAGATGATGCGGTGGCGGACCAATTTACAGTCGAAGAGACGAATATGGGGTAGTTTGTCGCGGGAAGAGAATTTAAGGCGGAGTTGAGCGTATCAGAGCAAAATAATGAGCGTGATGTCGATGATCTGGGTGTTAGAGATCAGGGCGTTGGCCGTCAAGTTTTCTCCGGTGCTCCTGGCTTTTTGGGGGAGATGATTGCCAACTGTGTGGAGTCATGCTTTTGTGTTTGGAGTTGTTGGCCGTTAAAGAGGCACATGCCACTTAGCCTAGGGACAACCAGTGTCATTTTCAAGCTTGATGGCGAGTTTGTATATGAATGGCTTCGCCACCGAGGGTTTTTCTTGGGCGAAGTCGCGAACGACTGCTTAGTCCGATTTTTCCTTACTTTGATGTAATCGAGGGTTCATCGCGGGGTCCTCCTTTTTATATTTAAATAAATAAGAAATAAAATAAAATAAAATATTTTTCTATTTATGGTAATGATTACTTTACTTTGATGACATGTAATTTTATCACATGCAATTATTGAGGGCTCCTATTTCTTTCCTTTCCTAATTTCTCTTTTCGCACTATCGTTTCTCCCGTTTTCTGGGTTCGTCGTTCTTTCCTTCTTTCTTGTCTAAAGTGATAGATCATGGTTTAGAAATACTCCCAGAAGTCGTTTGGTTCGATCCCTGCTACAGTGGTTTTGGTTCTTTCTGCGGCGGACGTAGAGGAAATCCAAGATCGTTGTGTTCTGGATTCCACAACTCTCCTGCAACCAACTGACAATCATGAACGAGCCACAGATTACTTCTCTCTTGATATTCTCTTCTACAAGGATCACTTTAAGATGGGTCTTCGACTATCGTTTTGTCAAGAGCCGCATTCGATCTTCAACCGTTATGGCATTATTCCAGCTCAGATACTTCCTAACTCGATCGCTGCTATTATGACCTATGTGCTCTTCTGTCGGATGATGAAGATCCCATGATCGATCGAACTCTTCAACCATTTATAATCCTTTCAGATTGGTCGTGATGGTTACATTCAGTTTGCCACCGGTACCAAGATTCAACTGTTGGGGCTAGAAAATAAAGTGAAAGACTGGAAGACGGAGTTCCTGATCGTCTCGTTTGCGGGCAGATGGGGAATGCGCACTTCTTCTACTGTGTGCAGGGTGAAGAAAGTAAAGACCCTGCCCGGGAATGTTTGGGACCACAGAGCGTTGATTGAGGGCTAGTGCCTTTCTGTTTTAGTACCTCGACCCCAACATGATCAAACGAATGATTCGTTTGGATGTTGTCGATATTATGACAGAGGAACTGTGGAGATCTGTCGACGACAGAGAGGTCGCTCAGGACAGAGCTGCCTGGGAGAGGATGGCTTTGAAGAGGCCCCGTGGAAGAGGCGCTCCTTCCTCATTCGACAGAGGTCAGGGTTGGTCCGATGTGGTCAGGCTGGCTGAGGGGAATGATGAAGGTTGGTATCACTTATCTACTTGTTTGTTCATGTGCGAAATGCATTTTCATGAATTTTTTGTACTTTCTCAGGTTCTTCGGAAGGGAGCGAGGGGCACTCTTCTTGTTCTCCTAGCATTCCTGAATCCGGTGGTCCATCGAAGCGTCCATAGACTGGAGGGGTTTTGGCAGCTATTGGGGGGGTGGGGGAGGGNCGTCCATAGACTGGAGGTGTTTTGGCAGCTATTGGGGGGGTGGGGGAGGGCCTCGATCATTCTTCTTCGGGAGCGATGTGAGGTGATTCGTGCCTCCCGTCTAATCTCCGTCGAAATCGATTTTAAGGAGGGATGAGGGATCATGGATCGGATGGAGAGCAACACTCCTCGAAGGGAAGGAAAGGCTCCTCTCCCCAATGTTAACTTGTCCCAACCCTGCTATGCAAGAGGGGGCGGTTTAGCCTGAGTAGTCGTTCACACACGTTCAAGGAGCTAATGTTTGAACGAGTGGTCACATCGCTCGCATTGAGAGGGAGATCGAGTGGTTCCCTGCCAATGCGCTGAATGACAACTATCCCTCTATTCTAATTGACATGCTCGGGTCTCGTGCCTTCGAGATGAACTTGAGTTCAATGGATAGAAGGGACATATTCCAATCAGTCGACCGTTATCATGCCCTTACCTGGTAGACTTCGCACTTCTAGGCTCTCCTCATAGACAAGATTGAGGAGGACATCAGACGGCCCGCCTCGAGGCGTCGGAAGTTGAAGCGAAAGCTCTCTATGGCGAAAGGGAAGTTGTAGCTTTCCCTCGAGGGGCGACAGATAGATGCCCAACAGCACGAGGAAGAGGCGGTGTCTCTTCTGAAGCAAAATAAAGATCTAAAAGAAAAAAAATATTTTTGATGGTCACCAAGGAGGCGTATGTTGAGGGTTTTTCTTGCCAAATTGTAGTTACTACCTCTCTCGCAATCGAGAGGTTTGTGAAGCACAAGCTAGTGGATCTTAAGTGACAAAACATGGAGAAATTTTGGAAGCTTCTCTTAGATTTTGAGAGCAAGGAGTTTGCCTACCAGGAGCCCATTTACGCCTCTGTGATAATTTGTAGGGGGTGTACCTAAAAATATGTTCGAAACCTCAGTACTAAAGTGACCAAGGCTAATGTCAGTTTCTCCATTATGAGATATCAAAGTTCAGGGCCTTTAAGAACTTGGCTAGTGTAGTATACTGGATGTTGCTTTCTGAGCTCTTCTCTAGCCAAGACCGGACTGACGACTCCTTCAGCATCGGGCTTTGAAGGTGGGGAGGAGAGGCGAGGAATCGCTTGAGATTTCATGAAGCCTCTTGGCATTTCACTGTCCATTCCAATCATTTGGCTCTCTTGAGTACTTTAAAGAATGGGGCGCACTTATCACCCGCCTTGGAGATGAACTGGCTCAACCCTGAGATCTGACCGGTTAGCTCTTGGATTTTCTTATTATTTTTATGGGGGCATATCGAGGAGTGCTTGAATATTTTCCGGATTGGCCTTTATGCCTTTAGGGGTCAGGAATTTGCCTACCGCGGCCCCAAAGGTGCACTTCTGTGGGTTTAGTTTCATTTTAAATTTTGTAAGTGTTATAAAGTTCCTTTTAAATCCTTAATGTACTGTTCAACCGACCAACTCGTAACCAGTATATCATCGACATACACTTTAATGTTCCTACATCTTTGATTAGCAAAGATTACATTCATGAGGTATTGGTAAGTCGCCCCAACATTTTTAAGTCCAAAGAACATTAGATTATAACAAAAATCTCCCTCACAACTAATAAAAACGGTTTTCTCCGCGTCAGTTGGGTGCTTCTTGATCTGATTGTGCTCGGAAAATGCATCAAGGAAACTCAGGACTGAGTGGCCGACCGCCGAATCCATCAGTGTGTCGATCTTCGGCAGGGGATAAAAGTCTTTTGGACAAGCGGAGCTCAGTTTGGTGAAGTCCATGCACATCCTCTACTTTCGGTTGGCTTTCTGGATCATTACTACGCTGGAGACCCACCAATGTGTCATGGCTGAACTCCTGATCTTCTGCTTCATGGGTCGTGTCGATGGATCAATGTTCAACCTGTGACACGCGATATGGATTGACACCCTCAGCATCTCAGCGGCCGTCCATGCGAAATCATCTTGGTTTTGTTAGAGCGCTTGTATCATCAACTCCCTGTGACCTGCATCAAAAGCTTTGCTTACTAGAAAACATCGTACCT
>JXCR01103495.1:14777-24812 GCA_002079205.1 Phalaenopsis hybrid cultivar | reverse complement strand
TATATATATATATATATATATATATATATATATATATATATATATATATATATATATATATATATATATATATATATATATATATATATTTGTGTGTGTGTTTGCGTGTGTGTGTGGGGGCGCACGCAAGTGCGAGTTTACCAACTTTTTAAATAGACAAACTCTATGCACTAGAAGAACTCTTGACCGCAGATTTTTTTTTATAGCCTTATATGAGTTTGTTTTGATCTCAAAGTTGAGATTGATCATCTTCAAATACTGTATATTTTACAGATCATCAACAACTTATAGTTATTATCTTGCAAGGGTCCAAAACAAATTAATAAATTCATTGCTCAACACCACTTTTTGAAAATCTCATAGAGAAAAAGATCTGTGAAATTAATATTGAATCATTAGATGTATAAAAGAGAGAGAAATAACATGGATAGAATACACAAAAACATCAAATGAAGAATGTTTAATCATTGAAATGAACTCAAAATTTTGGGATAAGGATACAGGGTAATGTAGTAAGCCAAGTCAGGCCAAGCCAAACAAACATGGAACAAAACTTTTAAGCACATTGATTCTACCATACCTATAGAAGGTATCCCTCCACTATAGTGCTCTCATTTGTGACGTTAGAATGCAGATCCTTCAGTTTCCTTAGCTCCACACCAAAGCAAGGAAGTGAGGCATCACTGCTCCCGCTCCAAACAGGACAGACTTCCATCACAACTTTCTGCACCAATCCTGCTTCAAAACTGCCATCAAGAAGTTCTGTGACAGATCCACCATCCTCCCTGATATCTACTACGATACTGCATAACCCGCGGCGTCCGCAATAATCTAAGACCGAAGTCAGTGACATCTGCTCGAGCAATACAGTTTCAACTTTCTCAGACTTTGGTTCTACACTAATGCTTTTATCTGCCATGATTATGATATGAGATGCAGAGTTGATGATGGTGGTTGGAAGATCCAGAGAAAATATGTTCCTGGCTATAATTATATGGAAAGGCTGGTTGGCCCCAGGTTCAAAAGATATAGGAAGAGTGGAGGTTCTGGTTAAGAATTCGCTGGACATCACGATGCCATCGTATTCTTGTAGCATTTTTGAAAAGTATCCGCCTGGTTCTTCTGCTCGTTTCCCGAGATGACTTAACATCCTCCCATTTAGTGAAAGTGAATATCTGCANTTTTGGGAGAAGGATACAGGGTGATGTAGTAAGCCAAGCCAGGCCAAGCCAAACAAACATGGAACAAAACTTTTAAGTACATTGATTCTACCATACCTATAAAAGGTATCCCTCCACTATTGTGCTCTCATTTGTGACATTAGAATGCAGATCCTTCAGTTTCCTTAGCTCCACGCCAAAGCAAGGAAGTGAGGCATCACTGCTCCCGCTCAAAACAGGACAGACTTCCATCACAACTTTCTGCACCAATCCTGCTTCAAAACTGCCATCAAGAAGTTCTGTGACAGATCCACCATCCTCCCTGATATCTACTACGATACTGCATAACCCGCGGCGTCCGCAATAATCTAAGACCGAAGTCAGTGACATCTGCTCGAGCAATACAGTTTCAACTTTCTCAGACTTTGGTTCTACACTAATGCTTTTATCTGCCATGATTATGATATGAGATGCAGAGTTGATGATGGTGGTTGGAAGATCCAGAGAAAATATGTTCCAGGCTATAATTATATGGAAAGGCTGGTTGGCTCCAGGTTCAAGAGATATAGGAAGAGTGGAGGTTCTGGTTAAGAATTCGCTGGACATCACGATGCCATCGTATTCTTGTAGCATTTTTGAAAAGTATCCCCCTGGTTCTTCTGCTCGTTTCCCGAGATGACTTAACATCCTCCCATTTAGTGAAAGTGAATATCTGCAACCATGATGTAGCATAATATGAAACTCAATAGATAGATCAACGAATAGCAAATTGTTAAATAGATGATCAACAAAATCAAGCAGGTGCAGCCAATAAAGCCTCACTCAATACAAAACATTGTGAGCAGATGGGAAGAGAAGGAAAGTAGAAATTATTGCAGCATTGTTTTTTATTTATATTTGGTACACCAAATAAAAAACCTGAATGCTGTATTTATAGATGTAGTTTGTTATGTAGTACGTCGCTTTATACAGATGGCTGAGATTGTATTAGGAGTTTTTAGGTGGATGGCACCATTGGACAGTTGGAGAGGGGATGTACGATAAAATGCAGGTGTTCCATTATCATCTGCGCTCAAGGTGACGATTCCATTGGAAGCATTGCCATGTTATGGAAAGGATGAAACTAGGCAATGGGAAGAGCTTTGGTGAAGGAGTTAGGTATGGCTCATATGCTAGATAAGGGACAGTTGCTATAGCGAAGCAGAGCGAGCCAGTGAAGCGGAGCGAGCCAACGGAGCAAAGCGAGCGAGTGGAGCGGAGCGAGCCAGCTGAGCGGAGTGGAGCGGAAGCATCCGTCCAATCAGGGAGTTTTGTTATGTGAGTTGAGGGTGCGGGGACAACGCCCCCACGCTACGTTTTGTAATTACACATTGTACTCTAGGGTTATATATATGTCTTGTTTTGTAACCCTAGGAACATTTTATGTATTCTTTTCTAAAATTGAAAGAAAGTCGCTGCTCTGCTCCCAAAGATGTAAGCATCTTTGCCGAACCTCGTTAAATCTTTGCGTTTTCTTCTGGATTTGTGTCGATTCTCATTCCGTAAAATTTCTCAACAGAAGGCGTCCAAGAGCGGATCTATGTGAAATGGCATACAACGACATCCCTTGATTTGATCCAGTCCCAAATGAAGAGGTGATCTGTTATGAAGAGCTATGGGAAAGGTGTCGCAATAGAGTGGCGCACGTTTTGCAAATGGAGTAGCAAATTCTTGAAGTAGGTGAAGAGGCCATATTATGCCCGTGATAGCAATAGTGAGGGCTCGATAGTTGGATTTAGTGAAGAATCATGCAGTAGTAGATTTCTTTTTATACCAAGAGATCATTGTATTTCCAAGTAATGCAAAATAGTCTATATCTACTTGTGATCAAGAGGACAACCTACCCAATCTAAATCGAAGAATGCCTGAAGTTGTAGCATATGCTGGCATAAGCGATTGGTGCAAATGTGATGTTGAGCCTTCAAAGCTAAGGAATTAAAGAGAGCCAACCATTGATATATTACTTACTGGAGAGAACATGAACGGTTTTTTATAGAAGTATAAAGCCAAATCTAAGTGCTGAAGGAGCTCCTGAACATTTTGAATTCAATCTATTTGTTGGCAATATGTTATTGGAGTAGCCTAAATGCTTAGAAAGTGAGAGATGGAGACAAGATTTCATCAGTGAAACTTTTGTTGTAAGTTTTCGAGAAGAGTGATTAGAGTTGTGGATTTGTTATCAGTGAAAAACATTATCCTTCATAAGAATGAGGATGTGCATAGAAGTATCATCATGGTTGTAAAGGAGCAGCGATGGGTGTAGGGTGCTGACAATGAAGTAGAGGTTTATAGTCCTTGGTTAAGAAAGACAAATAAATATAGGGGAGCTTTGTTTGAAGCCACGCATTATTTTCTTTAGTAGGTTAATGTTATGAGGATGATTGCAATTATAAAATCCTAAAGGTTAGCATGAAGAAAGCCTCATTTAGCATATCATTTTAGAATGCATCATACACATCAATTTCAGTGACAAGCAAGTTATAAATAGTGCCAAAGTACAATCGGAATTGTTTGCATTTTAGCTATTGGGTTGAATGTATTAGTATAATTTATCTGATGATCTTGTTTGTACCCTCAAGTGACCTGGCTTTGTGTTGGGAAAATGTACCATCACAGTAAANGAGGAACTACTAGAATTATATATATTAAATATAAGATAATAACAAGTAGATAAGTATTTTGGAAGACGACATCGAGGATATAAGTAGACCCATTAAATTAAAAGATACTAGCGTAGAAGTATCATGAAGGTAAAGACCTAAGGTAACATGAATAGAGTTTCAAATGATTTTTAAAGGGTAGGTTTTTTACACTTGGCAGAGCTCAACATGATGAAAATTAAAAAGGAGGATTCATAAACCAAACCGAAAAAGATAAAATAAGAATAATGATAATGATGACATATATCCCTCGTTTTCTTTTGTATAATATATCCGCTATACTTAAAAATATCTCTTAATTTCCTACAGATAAAACCAATGAATTCTAATTTGTTCTCCATTTGTTATTTTTATTGTACCATTTTCACCCTTATGCTATACAAATGAAGCCAAAGTTCAAGATTTTTTCCAGAGTCATTAAATTAACTCAAATTAAGAGATGTATTTGGTGTAAAGTACAATGTAAAAATTAGAGAAAAAAAATTGAATGCAGTAGGATAATTTAACTTCTTTCCCACTAAACTTTCTTAATGCATTTGAATCTAATAGCATGTTTATATGACAAATAATAATATGTGTAGATACTTAGAAACAAGCTCTTCCCTTGCAATGCCTGGTATATACATGTTGAAACTAGGCCTAAATTTATCCATCATCTAAATAATAATAATAATAATAAAATCCATTTATAAAATTCTATCATACATGAAATTAATCAACTGATACTTGACCTTAAAGTGACAAATGGCATTCCTGTACGCATTCGATGTATATATGCTTCATTTAGTTTCTGGCACAGCTTCTCTTCCACACCAACTACAACATCAATTCCTGATGCTTTCAGCCTTTCCAGTCCTTTTGACGCAACAACTGGGTTAGGGTCCTCCATGCCAACAATCACCTGCTTTACTTTTGCATTAATTAATGCTTCTGTGCAGGGAGGAGTCCTTCCATAATGGTTGCATGGTTCAAGGCTTACATAAGCTGTTGCATTCTCAGCCAAACTCCCAGCATCTCTTAGAGCAAACACCTAAACATACCAATTGCAGCAAAGTTGGGAGTAAAATAAATTTTCAAAAAAAAATTCATTTTGAAATAATTCTATAGACAGTCAAATGAGCATTGTTAAAGCTAATGAAAGAACAAATTTATCTAAATTCGGATTTATTTATGTTTAAATTCAAATTTATCAGATAGACCAGTCATTTCAATTAACTAAACCAAGCATCACCTCCAATAGTTTAAACTCTTAAAACCGGATACAAAATCTATTTATGAGAATTGAATGAATAAAAGATACTGTTGAGATTTGTATCTAATGTAGGGTCCTATTTGTAAATGGATGAAGTCTAAGGATTTATTTGTAAATGTTGTAACTTGTAAGGCTTTATATATGCCCGTCATCAATGAAATGTACGTGGTTTTTTTTAGCAATAAATTCTATTTGGTTTCAAAGCCTCAACCATAACCCTAACAGTCGTCCCTATGCTCGATAGGGAGCGGCGAAGTTACCTAGACAAGATCGCGCGTGAAGGTTCGTGAGGAGTTGGGATCGCATGGTTGGCCTAGGACTGGATCGCGTGGTTTGTCGAGATGGGATCGAGTGGAGGGAAGGATCGCCTACAAGGACTGCGGCTATTGCCCAACAGAGTAGCGGCTCTCGCGTGAAACGATGGATCAAGGCTGGCCCCTTCTTCCTATTTCACACGACAGAGAAGCTTCTCCCGCCTATAGGGATGGTGACGTGACCTGACCCGAAGGATATAATGCAATTAGAGCTAAATGAGAAGGCAACAACTGGTCTGCCACGTACGAAACGATGAAATTGTAACTCGGGAGTTAGGAAGGCAATGAAGCATGACTTCATTTCTGGAGTTTCACTCGACGGCATGGGAGAGGAAGGATCGAAGCAGCTGCAGTTTTACATGCGGGACAAAGGGGTTGCGGCTTTGTGCGGGTTAGGCAAAGCGGATCGCACGAATATGCAAAAAAGAGATCGCATGTGTTCTACGTGCTCTGGATTTATCCTTATGATTGAGTATGTCAGGCGACGGAAACTGCGTAAAGGATTAGAACTTTTGAGAAAGATAGATCTTGAAGCTCTGAAGTTATTGGTTGGGCTCATACAGAGAGCTAGCGTCTCAACGGAAGCCACTACCTCAGCACATGCTCCGAAGCAAGTGAAACTAGATCTTTCCTGTGGATCTAAAGCTCGATGGCTGACTTGGTCGCATCAGATCGAGGCTGCTTTAGTAGGGAAGAGACTAGAATGATACCTGACAAGGGTTTAGCCAAAAAGTGATAGTGTTAAGCATGATGAGTAAAGAATCACACATGCTTTATTTTACATCTTGCTACTCAACTCAATGGTTTCATCGATTGCCTCATTAGTGAATGGCATTTGAAAGGGGAGTGACATTTGGGCAAAGCTGAAGAAGATCTATACTGGAGCTGAAAACCACATGAGGGTGTTTCAGATTCAGTGTGAGATAGAGGCAGTGGTTCAGGGTTATAAATAGATTCAGGATTACTCTATAGACTTAGAGCGATTGTAGCAAGATCTTAATCACTTCTCACCTATATCAAGTTGTAATCTGGGGTGCAAGAAGAGAGAGATCTTTACACGGATGAGAACTGTGCAGTTTCTGGCTCATCTAAACCTGGCTTTTGATCAGAGAAGATTGGTTCTCCTAGCTCAGGTGACTTTTCCTACACTAGATGATACCATAGCTGCGATGATACAGAAGAAGAGTTGCATGAAGCTAAACTCTGAGCAGAGTGGTTTTTTGGGTGCTCGATCAACAGTGATTATTGTGAGCCCAGGTACACTAGGTGTCCAAGGGGGACTCGCAAGTACTACAATTATGGTGAAGTTGGTCATCTGAGCAGAGCCTGTCCTAAGCCACCTTAGTAGAGAGTGGCAGACGGACGTGGACAAGGTGGAGGTAGTGGTCGTAGTGGTCGTGGTGGTTATGGTGGTCATGGGGATCGAAAAGGTGAAAGCGGGGGCTACTGGGCAAATTTAATGATAGCAGAGGACGAGGAAGGGAAAAATATAATCTTTACTAGTGAAGATCATAAGTGTATGGAGTTATTGAAGAGGAAGCAGAAAATAGCAGGAGATGGAACTGGGAATGTTTTAAATCTATCGACATCAGGGGGTAACATTGCCACTAATGCTTGCTTCGGCAAATGTATTGGCGACACACTTGTTCTCGCCTCTATTTCTACCAAAGAATCAACAGAATGGATCATAGATTATGGTGCTTCTCATCACTTGACAGGTATTGTTGAAGAGTTCTCTTCATATATTCATCTGACAGTACTAGATAGTATACAAACTACTGATGGTACAACGCTGTCTGTAGTTGGTAAGGGTACAATGAGATGTACTAATCATATGACTTTGTTCAATAATTTGCATATTCCTTCTTTTCTAGTAAATCTCTTATCCGTTAGTGTCATTATTCTTCAGTTAAAATGTATTGTTTCTTTCAGGTGATCTTCCAGGAAAAAGGGGACGAACAATTTGGACTGGAACGTGGTATAGCAAATTCTAGTACTTGGACCTAGCAGGGTTGGACTCGGCTCTGGCATCCATGTGGAAAGTGTTGCAGCAGAAGAACCAGAGAGGAAATTTGGGGTGTTACTGCTACATGACAGACGTATAAGACATTCTAGTCTTAGTTTTTTTAATCAATTATATTTATCTATGTATGAAAAAGCAAATAAGAAGAAATTGGTGCGTGATGTTTGTAAGTTTGGCCAGCTCACTAGAAGCTCTTATGTCAGTTCTAGGAATAAGAGCTCTGGTGTGTTAAATTTGATACATTTTGATGTATAGGGAGCTTATCTACTAGTAATATGAATGGTTATCGGTATTTTATTACATCTATTGATTGCTTTTCTCGTGCTACCTAAAAATATTTGATGAAACAGAAGAGTGCGGCGGTTGCTTGCTTTAACAAGGCAATTCAAACCCAATATTATGCAGTTGTGAAGGCACTAGGATTTGATAATGAGACAAAATATATCAACAAAGCATTTGGGGACAATCTTTCGGCTCTATGGATACAACACCAAATCACATGTCTATACACACCAGCACATAATAGATTAGCAACGAGGAAGAATCGACATCTTCTAGAGGTAGCCAGAGCATGATGGTGGCAATAAATGTCCCACAACACTTATAGGGGTAAACAGTGTTGAAAACCGCTCAATTGATTAACAGAATGCCCTCAAGAGTACTGGAGTAGAAGTCTCTTTGTCAGATGTTGAAAGGAGACAATAGTAGGATTCTTCCATTGAAGGTATTTGGATGTATATGTTTTGTGAAAGATAATAGGACATCTGTAGGGAAGTTGGATCCAAGAGCTGTGAAATATGTTTTCATGGGTTATTCTGCTACTCAAAAAGGATATGTCTACTAGAGCCCGATTGAGAATATTCTTTGTGAGTATGGATATGTCATTCATAGAGTTCGAACTAAAGATACACTCTGAATTTGAATTCACCCTTCGATGACACAGCAGAAACTAGAGATATGAGGTAAAAGAGAGTAAGTAGTAGTGATGATGGTGCAATTAGGAGCAATGTCATGTCCTGTGATGCGGGATGAATCAACTGAGACGAAAATCGAGGAAAGTGACCCCATAGGTGGTGGCATTCTTACTGAAGGTGAGTCAAGGGTGTATACACAGAAGAAGAAGCAAACTGAAGGAATAGAGTCTGTAATGCCAACAAGTCTCTTGTCCCGGTCTTCCATGACTCTTGAGGCACCTACACCATCCACCTTTGATTCAAAACTCCTAGGTATTATTATTTCTCCTCCATCCACTCCTAACCCACGACGTTAAGGAAGACTNCTGGCTTTTGATCAGAGAAGATTGGTTCTCCTAGCTCAGGTGACTTTTCCTACACTAGATGATACCATAGCTACGATGATACAGAAGAAGAGTTGCATGAAGCTAAACTCTGAGCAGAGTGATTTTTTGGGTGCTCGATCAACAGTGATTATTGTGAGCCCAGGTACACTAGGTGTCCAAGGGGGACTCGCAAGTACTACAATTATGGTGAAGTTGGTCATCTGAGCAGAGCCTGTCCTAAGCCACCTTAGTAGAGAGTGGCAGACGGACGTGGATAAGGTGGAGGTAGTGGTCGTAGTGGTCGTGGTGGTTATGGTGGTCGTGGGGATCGAAAAGGTGAAAGCGGGGGCTACTGGGCAAATTTAATGATAGCAGAGGACGAGGAAGGGAAAAATATAATCTTTACTAGTGAAGATCATAAGTGTATGGAGTTATTGAAGAGGAAGCAGAAAATAGCAGGAGATGGAACTGGGAATGTTTTAAATCTATCGACATCAGGGGGTAACATTGCCACTAATGCTTGCTTCGGCAAATGTATTGGCGACACACTTATTCTCGCCTCTATTTCTACCATAGAATCATCAGAATGGATCATAGATTATGGTGCTTCTCATCACTTGACAGGTACTGTTGAAGAGTTCTTTTCATATATTCATCTGACAGTACTAGATAGTATACAAACTACTGATGGTACAACGCTGTTTGTAGTTGGTAAGGGTACAATGAGATGTACTAATCATATGACTTTGTTCAATAATTTGCATATTCCTTCTTTTCTAGTAAATCTCTTATCCGCTAGTGTCATTATTCTTCAGTTAAAATGTATTGTTTCTTTCAGGTGATCTTCCAGGAAAAAGGGGACGAACAATTTGGACTGGAACGTGGCATAGCAAATTCTAGTACTTGGACCTAGCGGGGTTGGACTCGGCTCTGGCATCCATGGTGGAAAGTGCTGCAGCAGAAGAACCAGAGAGGAAATTTGGGGTGTTACTGCTACATGACAGACGTATAAGACATTCTAGTCTTAGTTTTTTGAATCAATTATATTTATCTATGTATGAAAAAGCAAATAAGAAGAAATTGGTGCGTGATGTTTGTAAGTTTGGCAAGCTCACTAGAAGCTCTTATGTCAGTTCTAGGAATAAGAGCTCTGGTGTGTTAGATTTGATACATTTTGATGTATAGGGAGCTTATCTACTAGTAATATGAATGGTTATCGGTATTTTATTACATCTATTGATTGCTTTTCTCGTGCTACCTGAAAATATTTGATGAAACAGAAGAGTGCGGCGGTTGCTTGCTTTAACA
>JXCR01103468.1:0-32510 GCA_002079205.1 Phalaenopsis hybrid cultivar | reverse complement strand
ACACTTTTTTCCCTCTCTTTTTCTCCCGCTTTAAAAGCATTTGGGCCTGCTTTTCTTGTGAGGAAGGCGGACATGTCTTGTAGAAAGAGACACATACTTGAATTCGAAGAGGAGAGGCCAGCCAAGCTTGATCTAACTTCCGTGCTTTAAGATTTGGAGTGTTGTTGATGATGATGGATCTAATTGCAATTCTCTAATTCATGCTCTTATCTTATGTTTCTGCTACATTAAGAAATGGTAGGCTAAAGGCTACATGGTTAAGATTTGTGGGGAAAAAAATGTGTAAATTAGGTTTAACACCTCACACAATAACTCACAATTTGAGTATGAGGAATCATAATACCTACCCAATCTGTTGGATGTGGGTAATGATAACAATGCATGTTGAGGCAAGGGCAGACGCGTTAAAATAGAACATGTACTGGAGGAAAGGACTGAGTATAAAATAACTCTGTAACTAGTCATTAGATTACCGTTTTGAGCAGTATTCAAGAATATATCGAAGTAATTGCTTTTTCTTTTGCATGCTCATAACTGCAGTAGTACTTCAGTGATAATGATGTTTGGCTTAGTCAAAGTTTAACCTCATTATTTGTCTGATATGATAGATGCATGAGTTGATTTATGATATTAAGTGTTAAAATGTGATCCAGTCAGTCATGAAACTCTTTTTTTGTTGATGGTTCAGGTTATACCAGCATATGGCAGGCCTGCTTTTTCTTCTGAGCATCCTTTAGGAACAACTGATACTAAGATTGCTCCGTTTTCAAAACCAGCTTTTGAAACTAATCGATATACGAATTATGAAGGCACTGGGACTCCTTATCACAGAAATGAATTTGATCGCTTTGGAAGCTATGATAGGACGCCAGCACCATTTCAAAGGAGTGAATTTGATCACCATACTGTGTACAATGACTCAAATCTCCATGATAGAAGCCCATTTGGAAGAAGTTCATCTTCTTTTGGTGAAATAAGCTCGTATCAGACTCCAAGATCAACAGATGCCTTTTTGAGACCAAAGTTTGAGAGCTCAAGCCCCATTAGCAGGCCTTACGGTTACTCAACAACGCCACCCTCTTATGGCAGTCATGGTGGGCAGGTTCATGATCCTGGGGATACTCACTTCAGTCGCCATCCTGCAATGATGGATCAATATGGCCGCATCTCCCCTCAAACACTTTATGGTAGGTTGCTCTTTACTGCGGAAGCCATTTTTGGGCTTACCTGTTGCTTGCTTTTAAACTGGAATGGAACTTAGATGTTAAACTAAAATCNATCAATATGCCCGCATCTCCCCTCAAACACTTTATGGTAGGTTGCTCTTTACTGCGGAAGCCATTTTTGGGCTTACCTGTTGCTTGCTTTTAAACTGGAATGGAACTTAGATGTTAAACTAAAATTATCGAAGGCTAAAAGTTGTCCATTATAATAGTAGAACTTACATTTTAACAGGTCATAATAGGTAAATATAACTTTGTTTACACTTATATTGTGTATAAAAAATAAAATTATTATATTTCAATGGACTGTGCAATTTAAAATCTTATTAATTTAGAATTGCATCATACGGAGTTGTGCCATGCAGCAAATTCAATTGTCATGTAGACTATGGTTTCTGGTTTTCAAACAAATAAACATGTCCTTTCTACATTGGCATTGATATCATTCTTTCACTTTCATGTAGAGTCCACCTTTCAATTTTATTTTATTGAAAATTAACATATACACACATTTGTTATAGATAAAATTATGCGTAGGCTATAATATATTTTTTTCAAGTTATATATAAAGTGTATGCAAGTTATATGTAGCTTTTACAAGGCAGGACTGTATGTTGGCTGCCAGTTTCCTTTATGCTTCAATATCTGTATTCTATTCTCCATTGTTTGGTTGTGATTTTTTGAAATGTTTTAGCTGCAGCCACGTTTCATGGTCTTTTTAAGTGATAATTCACTCACATGTTCTGGTAATAAATTATATAGCTAAAATATTTTCCAGATTGAAAATGCTCAGAACTAAGTTGATGTAATGTCACCATTGATTTATATTGTTGTTTCCACTGGACTTCATCAATGTTAAAGTCCCTTGTAAATACATAATAATTTGATTGTAGTAATTCATATTTAATAAATCTCGTGGAGATTAACTCTTAATAACTGTTTGTTAAGACTATCATTAAATGCTGATGACCTGTTTGCTCATTTGTTTTAGATTTAATATTTAAGAGGGTAAAATCCTTAAATCCGTTAAATCTATTAAATCTTGTAAATAGTTGGACTTGTTTAAGTACAGGATTGAACCGAAATAGAAGGATCTGAAATCTTCAAAATTCTCTTTGGCTTGATTTAAGCTAAAGCTTGCATAAATGCTTGAGAAATNGGGCTACTACATTCAAATGACATTATTGGACTTTTCTGAGGTGTTATCCAGTAGCAAACTCCCTCTCTCTCTTTGTTTTCTTTTCAAATTTGTTTATTATCTGTTCTCCCGTTAAGCAATTGACCTTTATCTTGACTCATAATAAGATGGTGCAGCCTATGGTGTTTTGTCCTAATTTGTGTGAGGTGCTGAAAGTGTAAGATTTTGTTTACCGTGGGAGAGCTGAATCACTTCCCCATGAGATACGTAACAAGGACTTTCATGTATCTATATCTTTGTGTGTGTGTGTGTGTGTGAGTTGAACGAAATATAGGGATTATAAATTGGGTTTTGAGTTTAGACATGATTGTCAGCCTTATGTAATTCACAATTTTTAATTAAACATCAATTGCTGATGAATTGCTGTCCAAATTTATGANGCAAAAAGCATACACCAAGGTACATCCTCCTGTAGATGTCCAGTAAGACCATCCATAACTAAAGCAAAAAGGTGTGGGCTTAAAGCCGATCCATAACTAAAGCATACACCAAGGTACACCAATGTTGTGCACTTAGCATTTTTTAAAAAAAATTCTATAGATATTAAATGTTGTACGAGTATATTGCAAATGAGAATGAAATAATCATTATTATTAAATAGTGATTTTCATAGTTTGCTTGCATGTGCATGCTTGCTTATGATGAAGTTATATCTTTATTGCACTAGCAAAGAGAATATTAAGCTACCAACACATATATATGGAAAATGATATTGATATTGAAGTATTTTAATCGTTATAATTTTTAAACAATGCTTCCGTGACTGTTTTACATATATAAAATGATATAAATATGTTATTGATATAGNAAGAGGGATATGGTATGATATGGTTGTTTTATTGATGTGTGTATTTGATCGATTTGTATGGCTTGTTCTCATATGTGATAAATCAATTAAATCAAATCAAAGTAAAAATGTAATTGAATAATNTAAAAATGATTTTAAAGTATAGGGCTTGGATTTTTGGAAGAGGGATATGGTATGGTTTGGTTGTTTGATTGAGGTGTGTATTTGATCGATTTGTATGGCTTGTTCTCATATGTGATAAATGAATTAAATCAAATCAAAGTATAAATATAATCGAATAAATCAAATCACAAGTAGAATCAAACTATATTGAGTTGTTATAAAGTTTATTTTATTTGAGCTGACTTGAATTCACCCAGAATTTGAAATGAAATGTGTTTATTTTTGAAACCAAACCAAAAATCAGAGTCTTAAATGCTCTTATTTGAAAAGAAAAAAAAATTGACTCATTTTTAATGAATANTTTGAGCTGACTTGAATTCACCCAGAATTTGAAATGAAATGTGTTTATTTTTGAAACCAAACTAAAAATCAGTCCTAAATGCTCTTATTTGAAAAAAAAAAAAATTGACTCATTTTTAATGAATAAAATCAAATCAATTTTTTTTCAGTGTAAACCAATTAATGTACATAACTATTTTATGCCAATTTTTTTATTTTTTTATGCTGTCATTTTCTTGCACTAAGCTCCATTTTTTTGTTTGTGAGATGTCACATTCCTCTTAAATTTCACCTTTGGCCAATGTCAAGTGGCATGCTATGCTTCATACCTTTAAAGAATGGGTTTTTTTAATTTTTAATTAAAAATCTTCATCCTATCATCTAAATCTTTTGTTGTTTCATTTCTCCTTTGACTCTTTAAAGAATGGGTTTTCACCTACTATAATCTTTGTATTGTAGAAGCACTGCCTTCTAATTTGGTACACTTAATTAGGGATATTAGTTTTATTTGAAATTGAAGATTGTTTGAAGATTGAATTGATTTTTGATCGAATCAAGTGAATTGAGTTGAGCTATGAGCCAAATGTCCAAATTAATCTTTTTTCGATCTGATTTTGAGCCAACCTCAGCTTGAATACATTTTTTTTTTGTCAGTTAGGCTATCAATTCACTTTGATCTGAGCCTCACAAGGCGATGCAACCGATCCAAGTAGACTTGCAGACTTTTGGTGCTTCGACAATAGTGCTAGTTTAGATTAATTATGGACGACAACAATCCATCGAATGAAATGTATAAAAATATAAAACACCGCTTGATTTGAGGCAAGTGGCTTTCCCTAACCCGTGTCTCCAATTTCATTTTCTTCTCTTAATCTTTCTTTGAGTCGTCATCATGTCATCATTGTCCTGCCCTTGGCATTCCATTCTCTTGTTTTCCCTTCTCGATAGTGCATTTGGTTCAATTATTTCGAAGCAATAAATTAGTATTTTGATTGCTCGCAAGATTAAGTCTTCTTCAAATCTCAAATCATTAAGCTCTATAAGGATTTCTATGTTTTCCTTATATTTAGATTTGGGGTTACTTTTAGACATATTTTGGATGAAGGTTTATTGACTTGTTTAAATTGTTTCAACGTTTCTTGGCTTCAGTTTCAATGATGCGGTTACTGACCTAGCGACCTATATTTTATTTTCTTCTCTTAGTATTTCTTTCCAGTTGCCACTTGGTTTCACGGTTTGAACTTTAAATTTTTTTAGACTATGTTTTTTGTTATAATGAAAGCTCCAAATGCTAGTCTATACTTTTTTTATGCATTCTATAATTGGCTTAAAATACTGTTATTATTTTTTATCTTGAGTTTTGTACTCGTCTTATTTGCACTCATGATATTACTTCTGATAGCCAAAACAATTTGTGCCTTCATCTCATTGGTTTTTTGCTTGCCTAGATAGATTTGTGCCATGCTTTGCTCTGATCGTTTTTTACCTTGCTCTAAGTTATTATTATGATTTGATGAAATTTGAGGTTGTTGTTTTGTTGACTTGCTATTATGAGTGTGTTACACTTATATGTTTAATTGTGGGTGTTGCATGTATGTCTTCTCAAATATTCATAATAAAATTGGAGGTGATGTTGAAGTTTAGTAATTTTATTTTCCGGTTTAATAGTTATTTTTTATATTTTTTCTGTTAATATGTGAGCCAATAGTTTAATAGTTTAGTAGTTGTATTTGAATACTCGTAGAGTTGCATAAATACATTTTGCATTATGATTTATTAACCTTTGGATTATTTTTTCATCATTGAAATAATGGCTTCAAGTTCTTAGAATCAATCAATTACTTCTACTTAGCCTCCAATAGATAATGCTTCTTCTAATGGCATTGTTGTCAAGAGCTTGAAAGCTTTGTTTGATAGAAAGACTTGTTCTATTTTTATAAGAGAACTTTTTTCTTGATAGATGTGATACTCATATCTTAAACTTGATGGTTCACTATGGATTATATGGATTGAAAGAAATTAGTGAGGTGATTGAATAAGTAAAAGAATAATTTATTTATAAAGAGGCCACCTAGTAGGTTGCATAAATTCGGTGAGACTGCAAAGTATATAGGGCTATCAACAACCAAATTACTTTGTTGTGTTGTTCCAACTTAATTGGAATTATGTTTGTAAAAAATGCTTGAATTTGCTTTTTATTACAATATCGTATTTTTTTAGTATGCTTCAAGTGATCTCAATTATGTTTGGTTACCTTCTGATCATGAGCAGAAACATTTTTATAAAATAAAACAAGCTCTTTCTATTTTCAATTGTATCACTAAATTTTTTTTTGATACCTAACTACCAACAAGCTTCTTCCAAATTTGATTCCTATTAAAAAGATTTTAGATAGAACATGGATAATTGATAATGCATTTCCCTCAAACATAGTGATTTCTATGAAGGCAAACTTTTGATAAATATTGGTTAGATTGTTCTATGTTATTTTCAATTGCATGCATATTAGATGCTAAAATGATATTTTTTTGGATAAATTACTATTATTCACATATTTATAGTTCAAATGTCGTTAATGAGAAGATATAAATGTAAAATAATATCTTTTTGAGCTCTATGCATACTATACAGCTCAGAAACATAATATGTTAAATGAAATCACAAAATCATCCTCTCAAATGGTTGGAACATCAAATACTTCACAAAGAAGTGTTGATGATGTTATTGATGGCTTGTATAATTTCATCGATTCTTAAGCCTCCTTGTTCCACAAAAAAAATTGATTTAGAGTTTTGCTTAGAAGAGACTTTTGTGAAATGCCCAAATTCTGAGTTCGATATTCTTGAGTGGTGGAAAATGTTAGGCATTGAAGTACAAAACTCTGTGCAAGATGGAAAAAGACATTTTAATAGTCTCTGAAACAGTTATTGTTTCTGTATTAATTTTTAGTACAGATAGTCATCTACTCAGAGATTAAAGGAGCTCATTATCACCGAAGTCATTTGATGCTTTGATTTACACTAGTAGTTGGGTTCATTCTTCATATAAGGCATCAAAAGAACCATTGGTATTTTCTTGCAACTTTTAGTCTATAATTATGCCGCATTTCTTTATATTATAGTTTCATTGTTTTTAATTTTTGCTAATCAATTTTAGTTTGACATTCTTGTTGAGAAAATTTTATCATCTTTGGTGCTAGAAAGTATGGTCACTGAGTCCAATATTTGAAGAAGTAATTCTGTTTGGTATCTATAACATTGCAAATGAATGGTATGAACCTTTTTTTGGGGTAATTGCGAAGGAGTTTATTGTCTGAATAATGACTAGTTAGTTGACAAATCTAATTTCTTTTAGTTAGACACTTATATTCAAAGATATATATTTTAGTGTTTGAACATTTAGAACATGAGATAGTAAGGATGTGTTATGTCTTTTAGGTTTAGTACAATCATATTTTTGAATTTGCATTTTTTTAAGGAAATTTTGGCCATTGGAAGCAGCAATTTCAATTTTACATTCTTATTGAGGATAATTTTCTAGAGATGATTTGGTCAATGACGTAAATTTAAGGCCAAAAATAGTGTTGTTAGGCCTATTGGCTCAAGGATATTTTAGGTTTTTAATAATTAATGTTAGATTTTTTTTATCACTCTTATTGCCCATAGCTTGTAGCCTGTAGTACAGTGATCCCCTGAGCATGTCTAGTTAGTTATGTATATAACTATTGTCATGACATTTGTGTTGTTTTGATAAATGTTTGTGATTGTTGATGGAGGCGATTCTTGTAGGCTGCATTGCCATGACCATACCTAGTTAGTTGTGTTATCTGTCGTACATAATTGGGGTTATGGCATTCGTTTTATTTTCATAGAAATTGTTTCTTAATGCTGGTGGAGGCGATTTTTGTAGCATGTAGTGTCGTGTTTTTTTTTGTCTGTGCGCTGGTTAGTTTAGTTGGTTAATAGTAAATGGTAACATTTATGATCTTTATTGTGACAAAGGTATATGCTATTCTTTGTTGAGGTTAGTTGTTGTTATGGGTTATGCAACTTCTGGCCTTCTAGTTATTGCTGGTTTGGATTTATCGGTTTTGAGATTTTGTCTCTCCTTTTTTTTTTTTTGAATTGTTTGTTGAATTATATTTTTAGTATATATGTTGAATGAGGTCTAGGCTACACTCGTCATCTCCGTTTATTTTGTATTAATACTACACTTGAATCTTGATGGCAACAGAGTATAAAGAAGGTTTTTTTAGATACTGATACTACACTTGAAATATTTTACTGTTTCGAAGTTGTGATGAATTTCATGTGACATGATGAGTGAACCATTTTAGAAAATTATTTTTTTCTTTATCTTGTATGGACTCATCATGTTTTATCGCGGGTGTATTTTTAAGCTCTTTTTTTTTTTTCATATTTTCCTTATTTCCTAATATTTAAGAAATAACGGCCGCATATATTAAAAAAAAAATAGCGTCATTATGAAAATGCCCTGAATGAGTTAAACAGATGTGAAGGTGGGGTTTTCAAAATACCACTACACCAAATAAACGCCCCAAATCGGGAGAAATTATTGCATGCGGACATCGCATGCATCTCTGCATGAGATGCATGCGGTGTCCGATCCTGATCGTAGATTACGATGATCTACGATCAGGATTATTTCTGTTTTTTTTAATTAGGTGGGGCCCACCAAAATACATCAGGACCTGATTTACGGTCAGGATCGGACACCGCCGATCCGTGTAAAATAATTTTTCCCCAATCGGGCCCTTAAATACACTAAAAAAAAGATACCCTAAGAATCAAGAGCAATCCTACAACATTACCTGAGATCCTTTGCCTTTTACGCGGCTGTGCGGGGTAATCACATGCACGGTTCAGATCTTAACCCACTATATAAGCAGAAAAAAAGACTACTTTTCGCCGTTGGATCAGCAGCTTGTTATCTCGAGCAAGGGCTAGGGTTTCGTGAAAGATCTATTAATAGCGCGGCTCCGCAAACCCTCCCCACCTCTCTTTCCGTCTAGACGTACCAGTGCCTCTTACTCGGTTTCTCAATTTGAAGGTAGCGATCTTCTGACCAGAGGCTTGTTTTTCTGTTCATTAATCCAAAGCTTCGATTTTCTTATTTGATCCCTGCTATAGGTTTTCGCGGTAGATTTTAGGGTTTTTTTGCTGCTTGTAATGCGTAGAATGGTCGGTCTTTTGAGTCTTTATTGAACCATTTTTCCGCACGGTGCACCCCGGGCTGTTCCGAGACCCCATGACGAAGGTAGCCCCATTGCTCGTGCAAGAGCTATCGTCCGTTCTGTGTTGCAGTTCTGTTCATTGTTAATTTGACAGATCTGTGTCAAAGCAACGGCTACATTTGTATATTTTGTTAAATTCTTACTCTTCCGAGTTCTCCGCTTTGCTCATATTTAGCAATTTGAGATCTCTACACTGAATGGAATAATTATGATAAAGGTGAAAGAATATGACATCTGCAATTAAATGTCTGTCATTTTGCCATAGATTGCAGTCGTCTTCATTGGGCTTAACCTTTTTTATGCCGTTTTGCTCCAATCACTCGCCAGATATGTCTTATATTCCATATGAATTTTTGATTTATGTATTGATTCTTCTTTATTTTATTTTTTTATCAATTATTTCCTAAATCCTTTATTTTTCTTATAGATTGTTTTCTTCCTATGCGTTTGAATATGTTGGCAATGATTTAAAAATTACCCGCGCTTCTGAAGTATGATTACTGATGTACACTCAAAATCAATGGTTGAATTTCTTAATATGAGCCAACATTTATTTACAAAGTGCATTTTTGTAACATATTATTACGTGATAGTCTTATGATGCTTATTATGTTTTTAATCTCCCTGTTTTTTATGTCTTAAGAACTTAACATATGGCTCTGATAACTATATGCGCCGATTTTAATGTTAGTTCTGCTTCTGAAATTTTATGAAAGAAAAGTTGATAGTTGAATGAGCCATTGCTCTATTAGTTTATCAGTTATGATTTTTCTTAAATATTCCTTTATTTTCCACAATTTCTTTTTTGTTTCATTATAAAATTTCTAATTGTTGCTTCAGCAGCCAATGATGTGTTGTCCAAATTAGTGAGGTGTTGTTAGTCCAAGACCCTGTTTCAGGGAGAACCTCCTTGGGCTACTACATTCAAATGACATTATTGGACTTTTCTGAGGTGTTATCCAGTAGCAAACTCCCTCTCTCTTTTTTTTCTTTACCAATTTGTTTATTATCTGTTCTCCCGTTAAGCAATTGACCTTTATCTTGACTTATAATAAGATGATGCAGCCTATGGTGTTTTGTCCTAATTTGTGTGAGGTGCAGAAAGTGTAAGATTTTGTTTAGTCGTGGGAGAGCTGAATCACTTCCCCATGAGATACGTTACAAGGACTTTCATATATCTATATCTTGTGTGTGTGTGTGTGTGTGTGAGTTGAACGAAATATAGGGTTTATAGATTGGGTTTTGAGTTTAGACATGATTGTCAGCCTCATGTAATTCACAATTTTTAATCAAACATCAATTGCTGATGATTTGCTGTCCAAATTTATGATGTGTAGCNTTTATGCCTTTTTTTTTTTTTTTTTTTTGCTGTTGCTTCTCGTTGTCTTGTCATTTTCTTGCACTAAGCTCCATTTTTTTGATTGTGAGATGTCACATTTCTCTTAAATTTTACTTTTGGCCAATGTCAAGTGGCATGCTATGCTTCCTACCTTTAAAGAATGGGGTTTTTAAATTTTAATTAAAAATCTTCATCCTATCATCTAAATCTTTTGTTGTTTCATTTCTCCTTTGACTCTTTAAAGAATGGGTTTTCATCTACTATAACCTTTCTATTGTAGAAGGACTGCCTTCTAATTTGGGACACTTAATTAGGGTAATAGTTTTAATTGAAATTGAAGATTGTTTGAAGATTGAATTGATTTTTTATCGAATCAACTGAATTGAGTTGAGCTATGAGCCAAATGTTTAAATCAATCTTTTCTTCAATCCGATTTTTGAGGCAAACTCAGCCTGAATACACCAAATAGCTTCTTTTCTTTTTTGTCAATCGGGCTATAAGTTCACTTTGATCTGAGCCTTCCCACGCGATGCGACCGATTCAAGTAGAGTTGCAGACTTTTGGTGCTCCGACAACAGTGCTAGCTTAGATTAATTATGGACGACAGTGATCCATCAAATGAATGTATAAAAATATAAAACGCCGATTGATTTGAGGCTAGTGGCTTGCTCTAACCCGTGTCTCCAATTTCATTTTCTTCTCTTGATCTATCTTCGAGTCATCATCCTAACATCATTGTCCCGCTCTTGGCATTCCCATTTTCTTGTTTTCCCTTCTTGTTAGTGCATTGGGTTTTATTATTTGGAAGTAGTAAATTAGTATTTCGATTGCTCTCAAGATTAAGTGTTCTTCAAATCCTGAATAATTAAGCTCTATAAGGATTTCTATGTTTTCCCTATATTTAGATTTGGGGTTACTTTTAGATATATTGAGGATGAAGGTTTATTGGCTTATTTAAATTGTTTCAACGTTTCTTGGCCTAAGTTTCATTGATGTGGTTATTAACCTAACGATCTATATTTTATTTTCTTCTCTTAGTATTTCTTGCCAGCTGCCAATTGGTTTCATGGTTTGAACTTTAAAATTTTTTGGACTGTGTCATTTGTCATAACGAAAGGTTCAAATGCTTGTCTTTAATTTTTTTATGCATTCTCTAATTGGCTTAAAAAACTGTTATTATTTTTTGTCCTGAGTTTTGAACTTGTCTTATTTGCACTCATAACATTACTTCTAATAGCCAAAACAGTTTGTGCCTTCTTCTCATTGGTTTGTTGCTTGCCTAGACCGATTTGTGCCTTGCTCTAAGTCATTATTATGGTTTGATAAAATATGAGGTTGTTGTTTTGTTGACTTGCTACTATGAATGTGTTACACTTGAATGTTTAATTGTGGGTGTTACATGTATGCCTTCTCAGCTATTCATAGTAAAATTGGAGGTGGTGTTGAAGTTTAGTAGCTTTATTTACTGGTTTAACCGTTATTTTTTATGTTTTTTGTGTTAATATGTGAGCCAATAGTTTAATATTTTAGTAGTTGTATTTGGATACTTGTAAACTTTCATAAATACATTTTGCATTGTGATTTATTAACCTTTGGATCCTTTTTTAATCATAGAAATAATGGCTACAAAATCTCAGAAGCAATCAATTACTTCTACTTAGCCTCCAATTGATAACGCTTCTTCTAATGACATTGTTGTCAAGAACTTAAAGCTTTGTTTGATAGAAGGACTTGTTCTATTTTTATAAGAGATTTTTTTTTTTATAGATGTGATATTCATATCTTGAGCTTGATGGTTCGATATAGATTAAAAGAAATTTGTGAGGTGAATGAATGAGTAAAAGAATTTTTTTATTTATAAAGTGGTCACCTAAAAAGTTGCATAAATTTGGTGAGACTGCAAAGTGTATAGGGCTATCAATAATAAAATTACTTTGCACTGTTGTTCCAACTTATTGGAATTCTATCTACATAAGATGTTTGAATTTGCTTTTTATTACAGGGTCATACTTTTTGAGTATGCTTCAAGGGATCTCAATTATGTTTGGTTGCCTTCTGACCATGAGCCGAATCATTTTGAAAAAATAAGACAAGTTCTATTTTCAATCGTATCACTAAATTTTATTTTTGATACCTAACTACCAACAGTCTTCTTCCAAATTTGATTCCTATTAAAAAGATTTTAGATAGAGCATGAATATTTGATAATGCATTTCTCTCAAA
Source organism: Phalaenopsis hybrid cultivar (assembly GCA_002079205.1). NCBI lineage: Eukaryota > Viridiplantae > Streptophyta > Magnoliopsida > Asparagales > Orchidaceae > Phalaenopsis > Phalaenopsis hybrid cultivar. Next base: position 20,024 of record JXCR01103468.1, on the reverse strand, counting down.
CATAGTCTTCTATGAAGGCAAAGTTTGATAAATACTAGTCAAATTGTTCTATGTTATTTTCAATTGCATGCATATTAAATGCCAAAATGAAAATTTTTGGGATAATTACTATTATACACATATTTATAGTTCTAATGTTGTTAATGAGAAGATGGAAACTGTAAAATAATTACCTTTTGAGCTCTACTCATACTATACAACTCAGAAACATAACATATCAAATGAAATCACAAAATCATCATCCTCTCAAATGGTTGGAACATCAAATACTCCACAAAGAAGTGTTGATGATATTATTGATGGCTTGTATGATTTCATCGATTCTACAAGCCTCCTTGTTCCACAAAAAGAAATCGATTTAGAGGTTTTCTTGGAGGAAACTTGTGTGAAATGCCCAGATTCTAAGTTCGATATTCTTGAGCGTTGGAAAATGTTAGCATTGAAGTAAAAGGTTTTGTGCAAGATGGAAAAAAGACATTTTAATAGTTTTTGAAACAATTATTGATTATGAATCAATTTTTAGTGCATATAGTCATCTACTTGGGATTATAGAAGCTCATTATCACTAAAGTCATTTGATGCTTTGATTTACACTGTTAGTTGGGTTCATTTTTCATATAAGGCATCAAAAGAACCTTTGATATTTTCTTGCAACTTTTGGTTTATAACTATGCTGCCTTTCTTCATATTATAGTTTCATTGCTTTTAATTTTTGCTAATCAATTTTAATTTGACATTCTTGTTGAGAAAAATTTATCATCTTTGGTACCAGAAAGTATGGCCACTGAGTCCAATATTTGAAGAAGTAAATCTGTTTAGAACCTATAATACTGCAAATGAATGGTATGAACCTTTTTTTGGGCAATTTCAATGGAGGTGATTGTCTGGATAATGACTAGTTAGTTGACAAATCTAATTTATTTTAGTTACACTTATATTCAAAGATATATATTTTATTGTTTGAACATTTAGAATATGAGATAGTAAGGATGTACTATTTCTTTTAGGTATAGTACATTCATATTGTTGTGCTTATTATTTAGAATTTGCATTTTTTTAGGAAATTGTGACCACTGGAAGCAACAACTTTAGTTTGACATTCTTATTGAGGATAAATTTCTAGGGATGATTTGGTCAATGACATAAATTTATGGCCAAAAATAGTGTTGTTGGGTGATTATTTATTGCTGCAAAGTGTGTTTGGCCTATTAGCTCATGGATATTTTAGGTTTTTAATAATTAATGTTAGATTTTTTTTTTTTTTCACTCTTATAGCCTATAGCTTGTAGTCTGTAGTATAGTGATCCCCTGACCATGTCTAGTTAGTTATGTATATAATTATTGTTATGACATTTGTGTTGTTTTGATAAATGTTTGTTATTGTTGTTGGAGGTGATTCTTCTAGGTTGAATTTCCATGACCATATTTAGTTAGTTGTGTTATCTGTGTACATAATTGTCGTTATGAGATTCGTTTTATTTTCATAAAAATTGTTTGTTAATGCTGGTGGAGGCGATTTTTGTAGCATGTAGTGTTTTAGTTAGTTAATAGTAAATGGTAACATTTATGATCTTTATTGCAACAAAGGTATATGCTATTCTTTGTTGAAGTTAGTTGTTGTTATTGGTTATGTAACTTCTAGCCTTCTAGCTATTGCTGGTTTGGATTTGTTGGTTTTGGGATTTTGTCTTTTCTTTTTTATTGAATTGTTTGTTTGATTAGATTATTTGTATATATGTTGAATGAGCTCTAGGCTACACTCTTCTTCTCTGTTTTTTTGTATTAATGCTACACTTGAATCTTGATGCCAATAGAGTATAGAGAAGGTTTTTTCTTAGATACTAATACTACAATTAAAACGATGCAATTAGCCTAGAGAGTGATTTTCTTAGATGCTTCATTGTTTCGAAGTTGTGATGAATTTCATGTGACATGATGAGTAAACCATTTTAAGAAATTCTTTTTTTCTTTATCTTGAATGGACTCATCATGGCTTATCTCTTGTGTATTTTAAAGCTTTTTTTTTCTTCATATTCTCCATACTTATTTCTTAATAGTTAAGAAATAAATGTTACATATATTAAAAAAATAATAGCGACATTATAAAAACGCAGCCCAAACACGCTAAACAAATATATAAGCGAACGCATGCTCTTAAATGCACTAAATAAATGATACCCTAAGTAGGGCTGTCAAAAGGGCTTGTTGTTTGCGAACAGCTCGTGTTCCGNATATATATATATATATATATATATATATATATATATATATATATATATATCTGTGTCTGTGTCTGTGTGTGTTTATGAGTTGAATGAAATTTAGGGTTAGGGTTTATAGATTGGGTTTTAGACATGATCGTCAGCCTTATGTACTTCAGAATTTTTAATCAAACATCAACTGCTGATGATGTACTGTCCAAATTTATGAGGTGTGGTAAGTTTAAGACCCTGTTTACCAGGGAGAACCTCCTTGAACTGCTGCATTAAAATGATTTTATTGGACTTTTCTGAGGCAATGCCTTATTTTTTGAAAGTACTGCTTATTAACAACTACTTTATTTAGTAAAGGCTTTGAGAATCAATCGTCTAAATCAATTCTTTGCTTATACACTCGACATTCCCAAAGAAATCCTAAATTATTTGCTTAAGGGCATTGGAACATATTTCCTTAGCTGTGAAATTCTAGAACTTGAAATGTCTCATCTGATTAAGTTTACGTTTTCATTCATTTTTTAATCTACTGGAAGTTCTATTCAATTTTTCTTTCCATTGTTCTATTTATATTTTTTTTCCCTGGAGTTCAATTGTCATTGAATCTCTAATCCTTCCAATTGAATGGAGTCCAGATAGATACATAAATTTTTGAAAGATTTACATGCATACAACTTAATTCCAATGTATTTGCATATCTAACATCTACTCTTCAGTTTTTACATACCAAATTCCATATTTCCCTATGCTTGAATAGGTGTGTTTCACTTTTTGAAAAGTTAAAACTGTGTTATTTTTGTTGTGATGTGAAAGATTTGGGTGTTATAAATACAAAAAAAATAAAGCTAAAGGCTTGCATGTAAATAAAAAAAATTACGTGGAATGTATGTAAATTCTCCTAAAGTGTTTTACTCTCTTTTATATGTTTTATGATATCAAATTATTGCATTAGTAATTTTTCCGTATTATGCAGATCTCTGTTTTAATTAGGGAAATTTTTTTTTTTTTGTATAGTGAAGAGGGAGGAAAGNGTATTTTAAAAAAAAATAATTGACTACAAGGCTACAAAGATTTATAATCAATTAAAATTATTAATTAAAAAACAAAATAAAAATATATTAAATTATATTTAAATGATGTCTTAATATAAGTAATAAGATTTAAATATTACTCAAACTCTTAACATCCTACGGCTGCGTGATTAGCGTTATCAAAATGATTCTTTATTCGCGAACAACTCGTGTTCGACTTGCTAAGCAAATGAGCCGAACACAAACACATTTTTTGTGTTCAAAATATAAATGAGTCAAACACGAACAGTAATATTTTTTAATAAGTCGAACACGAGCGAGTCGAACACGAGCTGAGTCTGGGCTCGCTCGTGTTCGGTTCGTTTACATCCCTAGTAATTTTATCTCTTAACTCTAACATCTCCTCAACATCTTTTCCTCTAGAAGTGTTGTACTCGTTTGTCCTAAAGTTTTCTTCTTACACTGAAGGTTCGGCCTGTTGTTGGTTAGGTTCCTCAGGCATGCAGGTAGGATCATCATCTAAGATTCTGAAATTGATATCACCTTGAGATAGATGATTCCGTATAAAATTATGGAGTGCAGTCGTTGCAACAACTATTTTTACTAGTTTTTTTGATAGAATATATAGACATAGCTCGGAGTATGACCCACTTCTTTTTCCCTACACCAAATGCTCACTCGATGACACTGCGTAATGAAGAATGTCTTTTGTTGAAGAGCTCGTTCCTCCTTCTAATTACTTGGTTGCTATGCTCAATGTTAGGGAGGTGATATCTCGTGTCGGGAAATGCTTGAATCGACAGGATAATACTTTCCTGAATAAGTAGTGGATCTGTTCAATAGGAAATATAATAGTAATATATTAGTTAGATGCATCAACCTTACCGACATAGGGTATTTTTTCTTCATTGACCATGTGTGTGTCAACATGCGTTCTATCAATTGTTTCGATGCGGTCCTTATTATAAAAAAAAATTACATAATACCTTCCTGAATAATTAGTGGATTTGTTCAATAGGAAATATAATAGTGATAGATTAGTTAGATGCAACAACCTTACAAATATAAGGTATTTTTTCTTAATTGACCATGTGTTCCATCAATTGTTTTGATGCAGTTGTTATTGTAAAAGAAAATTCCATAATATAAGCTATTTATAAATTTTGTTTAATTTAATGAAGTATGAATGGAGAGTGAGATCAATACCTTGAAAAACGGTATTATACCTTAGATCGCTACGGATTTCCCGAGGTGTTTGAGCAAAAAATGGTTCTAGTGGTTTGATAATGTATGTAGCCATTTTAACCAAAGAGTTAACCCCAACGCAAAAATACCAGCTAATCATCTCTGTGGAGTGCTGGAAACGCTCAAAAGCAGCATGAATGGACTCATTGTGCGACATAATGAAAAGTGTGATAGTTAGGACTTGTCGAGATGTAAATCTCAAAGATTCATGCAAATCATATTCGGATTGTAATTCATCTAATAAATCACATAAAAATAACTTTGAACATCTGGATCATGCTGTGAATCCGGCTTGGATGAGCTTCCAGTAGTTCATTAATCCATTTGTCACCCATAAATGACGATGATGTACAAGATGTCTTACAAATATCTCTCCGATAGTACTCATGAATAAGACAAACTGTACTGGTAAATATTGTCGCTTGCTAGACCATCTTTATAATCTCCTCTTCATTTGGTGGCTTCATTTGTTTGAAAGAATAATGAAGCTTATTTCAAAAAAAATATGTTATTCTCAATGCAGGTAAATGCTTAAATTGCGCACAATGAAAGTAGTTTAACTACGAAAATCCACATAATAAAACGCCAGAAATAGTACAAACGAGTCATATTTCGTAATAAAAGTTAAATACCACAAATAGTCACCCTGCTTTTGTAGCCACAAGTAAAAAAAAATGTACATGTCATCTAACTAGTCTGATTCTCTAAAAAATAACAGAGGTAAGGAATCATCCTTTCAGGAAGTAGTGTGAAGAAAGCCTCTTGCTTGTTTCGATCCTTAGAAGTTTTATGGCAAATAAGTTGAGGAGCATGTCATAAAAATTTTTTGGGATTTAGTCGAGTATCTTAACAACATCTGTCATTGTTTGGTATACATGGATAACATTGCGGGCACTTGAAGCATTACTAGTGCAGTTTTTCACTAGCTATGATATTTACTGTGGGATTAATGAGCTGCTTCAACATCACTTTTCTTTTTCTTTTTTTGTGTCGAGGTTGCAGGTCGCTTGGAGTGACTGGACTCCCCCTGGTCTCTTTCACCCGATTGTTCCTCATAGACTCATCCAAGTTAGAGTGAAACTCTTTTTGTGTGGCCAGATGTTGACTCCTATTGCTACAACACCAAGGAATATAATATCTAGCTTCTCCTTCAGCTCTGGGTCAATGCCAACAAGTCTAAATTTCTTTGCATTTGGTAAAATCTGCAATTGATAACCTTGATTTCTAAGATGCAAAATTTTAAAGCAATATTGAATTTAAGATATTATTCTTACTGAAATCTTCTCTTGCCGCCACTCAGGTGCATCAACTGTTTTCCTAATAGGGTCCCATCCTAAATCAGTGGCTCCTCTCTTTAGTTCCTTCCACAACTTGCAATTTTTTTTTAAGTTGATCTCATTTGTTTTTTAGCTGGGTTTTGTTGTACGGTTCTTTCTTGAAAGAGTTTTGTTATATTCTGTAACATTTCTTATTGAAATTGACGGTTGGTCTATTATCCTTTTCTACCTCTCCCAAACTTTAATCATAGAAAATTTTCTTTGTTTCTATTCCAAATAGTGGATATCCGACTTTTTTGTTTACCCATCTGATATCTAAGTAAATAAAAGAAATGTATCACCATAATTTGACGTGTATAACAACAATACATTAATCTAAAATAAGAATATGATAAATAAAAAGTAAAAGTAGAGCTCAGAATCAATTCATAGATATCAAAAATAGCTCCATCCAGGATCACCAATTGTGTTATCCAAGCATAAAGATCAGGTGGTATCCGTGTCAAATTAGCATGATCGTTCTATTTTCATATTCATAGTTCGTAATCGATTGAGCGTTTTGTTCTGTTTTTTCCATCATCGCTTTACTAAATATTTCACCGGAAATGTGAAATGTGTCTATCAAATTGCATTCTGAAAGCATCACTGTAAACAAAAACCAAGCAATCAACGGGTCCACAAAACATCCGTAGTAATAAGATCATATAAATCCCAAGAATTATTTCCGATAAGTTAACAACATCCAATCCACAACATATTTCACTTTAGATAGTTATATGAGCACTGATTGTTAGTTTTTCTGACAAATTTTGTTGGCCGAATTACTTGCTCTTGCCTCCTCAGCGGTGTGGAGTAACATCTTGGGGGGAGAATGTTGAACACCGCTTTCTCTTTGTAGTTTCTGTTGTGATTTTTATGAATAGAATTGTATATATTTTGTTGCATATTTGAATTTTACATGATAGATTAGTTAGCAGCATATTTACCTGTCTGATCAATCAGTAAAAGCAATGGAATGAATTATATATGACCATTGTTTATTTGTTTCTTTCAGAATTGTGTACTTATTTTGCAAATCCTTACACTAATGTGAACCCTCAGATTATATGTCAGATGAGATACTCATAACCAATTTTATATATTTTGTTGCATATTTGAATTTTGCATGATAGATTAGTTAGCAACATCCTTACCTGTCTGATCAATCAGTAAAAGCAATGGAATGAATTATATATGACCATTGTTTATTTGTTTCTTTCAGAATTGTGTACTTATTTTGCAAATCCTTGCACTAATGTGAACCCTCAGATTATATGTCAGATAAGATACTCATAACCAATTTTTTGTTTCTATCGTGCTATCCAAATCATGTCATCGAGGCAATAATTAGAGCTCAGTGAGATCTCTTAACCAAATAAGACTCCATCCATAATCACCGTTTTCCTAAATCGAATAAGCACTTAAACGTGTTATCTAGCGACAGGCAGTATCTATAGGAAAACAACCTCGTCAATTTAAAATTGACGAGTAATGATTGGTTGAGCCCTTTGATAATTATTTTTCATTATCGATTAAATGACATTTGAATGACATCCCGCATTTGATATCTTATCCATCATTTATCATCAGTTAATGCATGTGCATGATAAGTACACATAAAATTATGAAAGAAACAAAATAACAATGCTGAAGTGTACTTCATTCCATAGCTTCTAGTGTTTGATCAGTGCCCAACATTCAAATGCATAAGGTATTTCATTCCATAGCTTCCCGACTTACCATGCAAACTTTAAATGTATAGCAAAGCAAATGCAATTCTATTGATAAAAGTCTCAACAGAAGAAAACTAAAAAAGAAGCAGAACTCAATATTCTCCCCACAAAATGTTACTCCACACTGAGGATGCAAGTGCAAATAATTTGACCTGCAAAATATGCTAAACAAACTGAAAACCAGTGTTCGTACATCAATCTAAAGAAAATAAACTAAAAAAAAATTGAAATAAACAGATAAGCATTGCTCATATATTTCATCTCATTTCTTTTAGTGAGCGTTCAGAACATGTAAGGATGTTGTTAACTTATCTATCATGCAAACTTCAAATATGCAGCAAAATATGTGCAATTCTATTTATAAAGTCTCAACAGAAGTAAACTAAATGTTACTGTACATTGAGGAGAGAATAACAAACAATTCGGCTCGTAAAATTTGTTAGAAAAACTGAATACCAGTGCTCATACATCTATCCAAACAAAATAAACCAATAAAAAAATCTGAAACAAATAGATAAGCATTGCTCATATATATCTCATCACATTGCTTCTACTAATTAATCAAAATAAGAAAGGATTCTGCTAGCTTATTTATCATACATATTTCAAATGTGCAACAAAACATATGCAATTTTATTAATAAAACTCTCAGATGAATTTAAAAGATTACTCTGCACTGAAAACTAATCTATCTTGCATAGCTTATATTGCCTAATTAGAATTACTATAGATGTTGCTGACTAATCTATCTTGCAAACTTCAACATTGCATCAAAACATATGCAATATAAGAAGAAAAAACAAATATGTGCTCAGAAATCTCCATGCAAAATGTTCATCTACGCATATGCATGGGAAAGAGCAAGATAATCTGCCATCAAACATCAATAGATATATATGCAAATGAAGAACACAAAAAAATTCACAGAAGAAACAAAAAACATAGGGNAAAAAAATACAAAGAAGAAACAAAAAACATGGGGCTAGGCAGCGAATGAACCCAAAAAAAAAAAAAAAAATCAGTAGAGGAGAAGACTTCACCAGAAGGTTGCAGCAAGTCGTCGGCGTCGAACGAATGGAGGGGAGCGGAACCAGGTTTCAGCCCTAACGATATGAGTGACAATGGAGAACATAGGTGAGGGTATATGCGAGGATAGGGAGTGAGATTACCTGAAATTCGAAGGGGTAGAGGCGTTAAAGGTATATTGCAATAGAGCTCCAGCCGTGGAATGCCCTCTCCTTTTGTTTCGGCGTTCAACTTGTTGCGGCCCCCAACCATCAAAACACTCGAAATAAAAGGGTTCCCAAATGCCGCTTCTCCTTTTCTGCAATGTAAAAGCTGCAAACAAAAGGGTCCCAAACGGGCCCTTAAACTCAAATCAAAGTTAACGAGCCATGCCTAGCTTGAATCGAACAACTTTTAATCAAACGATATACATAACTGATGTGATCATGCTAGTACCAGGCGATCTTTAATTTTGAGAATTTGATTTGGAAATTTAATTTTAGCTATTTGCTCTTACTGTGCTTTGGCTCAAAATAGAATTTTTTTTGTTTTATTTTTTCATTTCATGCTTGCTAATGAATTTCAATTATGTTGTTATTTTAAGCTTCCATGATCCTTATTTTCTTATTTAATTTTATGAACTGTATGTATTATTTTAACTCAGGCAAAATCATTTTGGTTTTGATACCCTCATATAATTAAATTATTTTATTTATTTTATTTTTTTTTATTAGAGATGGCATATTATTTTTCATGTCAAGCATCNAAGGAGGGATAGCTAGTTGAATTGAGATACATTTAGATTAATTGGCTTAACGTTGGAAATAATAAGGGATTGTTTTGGTAACAACTTGAGGTTTCAAATTTGATAATGATGATTGATGTTACTCATCATTTATTATGACATCGAAGCTCCTTATCATAATAATAGATGATGAATAGAAGCTTACAATAACCTCGTAGTGATTGGGCAATATCTTTTAGCTTTTATTGATGGTCATATCACTCACAATAGTATTTTCAAATATTTCAAATCATTTTCTTCATGCCATTGTAAAACCTTTTAATTTTCGAGAAAGATGAACCCAAAAGACAATATGTGCACCTAGAACCCGCAATCTCGCAGTGTGAAACTACATTCTGAACAACTATGTCGCAAGTAGGTGTGTTGGCATCATTAAAGTTGAAGAATGATTGCTTATAACAATTATCTAAAGACCAAATGATGTTCAACACTGGGAGCATAGGCAAGCACCTGCTTATAATTCACCATGAATGAAGAATTTTCTTGTATTCATCAGCTTATTAATTTGTCCCACCCTAACAGTTCTAGAAGTCTGTTGAATGGAATATGAAGTTTTGATTTTTATTAATAAGAGTTTGAGGTATAAAAAGAACTTCAACAGACAAATGTACAACTATCTTTTTTAAAAAAAAGCAAAAATCACATAAAGCTTTATAATGTTAGGAAAATTTACATACAAACCACACAATTCTTATGTATTTACATATCTAATGCTCAAACTTTGATAGTTATACTTATAACTCCTTGGAATCATAAACCCATGCAAACAAAGGTGTATTTTTATTTTAAAAATATAATGATGGCGGTATTTTTGATGTGATGTTAAAGATTTGAGTGATATGCATGCAAATGTTTGGATGTTTGATATGTAAATACATAAGAATTGTGTGGTATGTATCTAAATATCCCTAATATTTATGTATTGGTATGTATCTGAATATCCCTAATTTTGATGTGATGTTAAAGATTTGAGTGATATGCATGCAAATGTTTAGGTGTTCGATATGTAAATATATAAGAAATGTGTGGCATGTATCTAAATATCCCTAATATTTATGCATTGGATTAATTTAATTTTTTGGATAGAATGAAGGAATAATGTGATTTGTGGTGGTTTTTTAGATAATTGACTTTATATGAGGATGATGCGTATGAGTATTTTATGAATAATAAGTTGTTAGGAAAAAAGAGTTACTTGGGGTTGTGATGTAAAATTTTTTATGATTGGAGTTGAAGTAAGGTTAGCTATTTGAATTGAGATACATTTAGATTAATAGGCTTAAACTTGAGGTTTCATATTTGATAATAATGATTGACCTTACTCATCATGTATTATATCATCAAGACTCCTTATCATAATAATTGATGGCAAACATGAAGCATGCCATAACCACCTAAAAGTTTTTATTTTTATGGAAAGGTGAGGCGAAGGGGTAATATGCGTAAATCGAACTCGCAATTTCACGATGTGAACCTACACCATCCACTACTATATCTCAAGTTTGTTGGCAACATAAGTTTGGTTATCTCAATCATCTAGATGCTTAAAATTCGCCATGAATGAAAAATTATCTTCTATTCACCAGCTTATTAATGCCTTCCACCCAAATACATGCTTATAATTCGTCATGAATAACGAATGGTCTTGTCTTCATCACTTCGATCTCACAGAGTGAAACTACACCCTCAATCACTATCTGNCATACCATTCAATTCTTATGAATTTACATATCTGACACCTAAACTTCATTTTTGACATTCATGTCACAATACGAGCATGAAAAGATTTATGCATGAAAAGGTGTATTTCACTTTTTAGAAGTTAAAATAGTTGTATTTTTATGTGATCTGAAAGATTGGAGTGGTATAAATGTCAAAAACTAAGCTTACGTGTTAGATATGTATATACATGAGAATTGAGTGGTACGCATGTAAAAGCCCCAAAGAAAAAAAATTGAGCTTTTACATAAGGACGGGGGAGCGATCTCCATGAAGGCTGCGGCGACAGGGCAATACAAAGCAAGTATTAGTGATGATAAGGACAAGCGGAAGTTCATAAAGTGTAAATATATTAGTTCCTTCTCTTGTAATGGTGAGAACATGCATATTTTTCATAAAATGCTTTAAAAATCTTTAGTCATTAATTATGCTTTCTACTTATTTTGTTGAAGCATTTGGACAAGCTAAACGACCAGCTTGCTGAGGCAGATGCCGCCCTAGAAGCTCGCAAGAAGCCACCGGAGAGCACTGGGCCACGAGTCGTTGGAGAAGGACTCGTAATAGATGAGTGGGTAAGTGAACCTCTCATTATTGTTATTTACTGCTTAAATCTTCTTATTTACATACATATCTAGCACCTAACTCCACTTTTTACATATATGCCACCTTATCTATGCTTGAAAAATGTGTATTTAACTTCTTAAAAGGTTCAAATAGTGATATTTTCGATGTGATATAAAAGATTTGAGCAGTAGAAATGTAAAAAGGCAAACTTTAGGAATTAGATATGTAAACACATTAGGAGTTGGGTGGTATATATGTAAATGCCCCTTTTATCTTTTTCTTAAGCTTGCTTGCTAACTGCTTCTGCTGGGTAAACTATCTTTCAGAAAGAAAGAAGGGAAAAGTACTTGGCAAGGCAGCAAGTTAAAGCAGTGAATTCATTGTAAAACGTGTTCTGATGTATAATTAGTAGCCTTTCAATGGATAAATTAAGCATGTTTGTTACCGTTGAGGTATACTTTCAATTCATGAAATTTGATTTTTTTGGGCAATTTACAAAGATAAGTTTCTACAATGTTGATGTTAAGAACCTGCGGTGCTGTAATTGATCAAGGGTTAATCTTGTAAATGATCTTCTTTGGTTGTCAGAAATAGAGATTTTTAATCCAATGTTGATGTGAGCCAGAAGGGCTTGTATTCATTGATTAACTGGGATGGTCAAGTCCTTCAAAATTTTCTGTTCTCTTGTTAGCATTTACATACTTATCATACATTTCTTATGTATTTATATATTTCAACGCCTAAACTTTCATATTTTCATGTATAACCAATGTGTAAGTATTGCTTTTTTTTTTTGAAGTGATATATTTGCTTATGCCTAAGGTGATAATTACAAAATATTATAAATGTAAATATAAAAGCTTAGGTATTCGATATGTAAATAAATAAAATTTGTATGCTATGTAGTGTAAATTTTCCTTGAAAAAGTTAATCATGTCTTGTATTGCTTCCACAGGAGTGAATGCTGCATCTTCCAATTCGTAATTGAAAGAACATTATGATTCATGCCATGCATGATATTGTTTTATATCTCAAAAAAATTATAATTTATTTGAATAAAAGGATAATGCACACACAAAAAAGTAGATTGCTCAAGCTATCGGGAAGCCGAAGCACTAAATGTGCCTTTTGGGCCTAATGAATCGAGCTTATTTGTCGTGCGTCAAAAGCCTAGTTGGAAGTAGATTGTATTTGCGAATCATGTCCGCCATGGTAATAACTACAGAACTTGCCTTTCAGAAGGACTTTGTGAGCTCAGTAGTATTCATGTGAGCTCCTCTATCGATTTCACCAGTACGCATAAGTCTCTCCCACCAAGCTCGCTTGTAATCATCGAGCTCTTTCATCAAGTTAGCTTACACCCACCAAGCTACACCAATGAGGTCGAACAATCCTCTAAGATTGTTTGAGCGACATGAAGAAGGGAATCCATCACTATGCATGCCCTTTTTTAGGTCGCGTGACGCTCATGACAGTATCTTATCAGCTACAACTCTTAGTTGGCTTTGTACAACATTGCCTAGGGCATATCAATTCTTTATTTCTTTTTCTAAAAGTAACCCTACTAAAGTAAGGACACCTTATGACATTTATATATATAAGAGTTCTTACTCTTTCAAGGAGATTACTTAGGTCAAAAGTGTGGGAGATACCCTCAAAATAATATTCACATTGTACATATAAAAGGTAGATTGCCCAAGTTACTAGGAAGCCCAAACACTAAATGGGCCTTCTGGGCCTAATCGATTGAGTTGATTTGTTTTGCATATAAAACTTGGCTGCAAATATATTGTAATAAGTCATATTTCAGAACTTGGTAGGTTCTTCCGACGAGCTCTTCAATATTCATGTGAGCTCTTCCGTCGAGCTAACCCGTACACATCGAGCTCTTCCACCAAGCTTGATTGTAATCATTGAGCTCTTCCATTGAGTTCACGTAGACTCACCAAGCCGAAACGATCTAATCATTTAAGGTTGTTTGAGCTACAGTACAACGGGACCCCTATCCATCAATGTACATGCATATTTGCGGGTCTCATGACACCCATGAAAATATCTTATCAGCTACAACTCTCAATTGGCTTTGTACGCCACGACTTGAGGCGTAACAATTTTTCTTAATATAACACTACTAAACCAAGGGCACGATGTACTAATAGAAGAGTTCTTACTCTATCAAGTAGATTCCATCGATTAGAAGTGTCGGAGATACCCCTCAAAATCCACCACTCATTTTCACTTCCTTTGACTTAGGATCTCTCCCAGATTGTGAGGATTCACGAATTAAACACCCTACGCCCTAAAAGTATTCACCACACAACAATTCTTTAAATCAATACTAAATATGCACATTAAAAAAATTCATTANCAAGCTGCACCAACGAGGTCACTAAACGATCTAATCATTTAAGGTTGTTTGAGCTACAATATGAAGGGACCCTTATCCATCAATGTACATGCATATTTGTGGGTCTCAAGACACCCATGACAGTATCATATCAGCTACAACTCTCAATTGGCTTTGTATGCCACGACTTGAGACGTAACAATTTGTCTTAATATAACACTACTAAAGCAAGGGCACGATATACAAATAGAAGAGTTATTCTATCAAGTATATTCCATCGATTAGAAGTGTGGGAGATACCCCTCAAAATCCACCACTCATTTTCACTTCCTTTGACTTACAAGATCTTTCCCATATTGTGAGGATTCAGGAATGTGACGGAACTCTATGCCCTAAAAGTATTCACCACACAAGAATTCTTTAAATAAATACTAAATATGCACATTAAAAAATTTCTTTAAAAATTAGAAGTTAATATTCAAAATCAATTAGACGTGGGCCCCAGACAGCTTGATCGCACTTATAATTATCTATTTAAGATGAAATCATCCATTAAACCTCATCGGAGCGTCCTCGTGGGGCCGTTTTGTCATCCCACGGTCAGGATTCAACCACTTCCAACGTCTACTATTCCCAACGGTCAAAAATCTGAATTACAAAAAACACAACCCTACCACTTCGCCTCCCACTGAACCGTCGCTCCAAAAAACCCACTGCAACAGCGAAATACAAGAAGAAAAAAATTCAAAATCATCTCAAACCTAAACAACTTTCTTTTTCAAATCTCAAAAACTCTCCATTTTCCAACCCCCAAATCAATGAGCTTCTCAACCGCAGTCCCGAATTTGAAGATTTGGGACAACGCCGCTTTTGACGCCGACGATCACGCCGGAGCAAAACCATTGCTTCCCCTGCAACCCATCTCCATGAACGTCTCCAAATCACCCGATCTTGATCAGAGCAAGAAGAAGCCATCCAAGGAGCCTTGTGAGCAGAAATTTGGAGAAATCCGCAATCACGACAATGTAGACGCCGAGATTGAAGAACTGGAGAAGGAAATCCGGCGACTTTCTCTGAAACTGGAGTCTCTGCTCATCAAAAAGGCCGAAAGAGAATTCAAGATCGCCACTGCACGACGTGGAAGGATCGTACCGGCAAAGTTCATGGAGCCGAAGCCCTCTCCGGCTTCTAAGAAGATGGAAGAATCTCCAGCGAGATTCAGCCGGAGGGGTCTCAGTCTCGGTCCTTCGGAGATCCATGGAAGCGTTGGGAAGTCATGCTTTCAGAAGCTTGAAGGTATCCGAGAAGAAAACAGCCCAATTCCTCTTCTAATCACGGCCACTGAAATCCATGGATGGAAGAAGGATGCTTCGAGTTCTGGTTACCGGCGAAGAGGCCAAAGCCTTGGCCCGTCAGAGATTGGTTTGAATTCTCGATCTCGTTTGCCCAATAAGCTTCAACAAATAAAGGAAAAAAAGAAGAGACAGAGCTTGAGTATGAGTCCTAGATCTCGAAAGCCATCCATTTCAACTATATCCGAGTTAAGGAAGGGGATAGCGACCGTTAGTGCCATAAAAGCAATCAAAAGAGAGGATTCCATTCTAAGAAGCTTCAATTCCAAGAAACTTTTTCAGGAGGAACAGAATCAAATCTCCAGCAAAAAGCCATCAAAGAATGCTAGGGTGAGGATTGTTGCGAGCCGTTACAGCCTTGCCGAGCCAGAAAGCAAACGTAGGAAGTGGTCTATATTGGAGCCTCACAAGCGCTCCTTTTCTCTTGGAGAATCATCAAAAGTGTCGGAATCACCGAAAAAGGGAGAAGAAAATGGCAAGCCCTTGTTGATTCCGTGCTCTCCTCCATCAATCATGAAGATAGCTACAATGCTTCCAAGGATTAGAACGTTGAGGAATAAGGATTTGAGCCCGAGGGACTCGGGATGTGCTAAGAGAGCTTCTCAGTTGGCTGATAATAAATCTCATTTTAGTATGGAGGATGATCAAGTTGGCGTTGTTTCTCCCTGCAAATTCCCTGAACTTTGAAGAGTAGCGAAGTCGGTGAGTTAGTAATGTTCTTAATGGTTTACTGATTCGTGTTGCCTTAAGAAGTGAATATTCGCTTGCAAAAATCGGTTGTTTTCAAGTTGGATTTCTTGCTATTGGAAGTGGATTTCATGAAAGAATTTTGTGCTAGTATACTATAGTGCCAAAGTTTTATTGGGGCCATCGATGTGTATGGTTCATTGTTGTTATTTTCTTTGCCTCTTGTGCAATACGATGGTATTGTCCATTTTGTTTGGAAATTTCTCAAATGGGAGGTGGGGCTTCCATTTGCTTATCTTTTAGATTATATTATTCATATTTTTTTCTCAAAATTGTATATTGATGTAAAAATTTTATTGAATGATTTAATTGCAGTTAGGCTTTTAAAGTTTTGGGTCTCTTACGTTTGATAGGCAGTTAGGTGAATGAACTAATTGATGTGATGCAAGAATGAAGATAACTGAAAAACAAGGAAGAATTGTAGAAAATAGATATAAAAGTGGATAAATACATGACGTTCACAATTCATGTGGTAACTTCTCTTTTATTTGTGTACTCACTATTACATAGTAGATTATTTCAATTGGGATAGGTCCCATGGATTTTTCTCATTTTCAAGATTTTTCATGTAAAAATTGAGGTGTCTCTCCTCGTTCTTACTTTTCTTTTACCTGAGTATGTCCTAAATTTTTATGTAATGCTAAGAAACTAAATAATCACTCTACTACCATGAACCTTCCAGCACACATCATATATAATCATATAGTTGGTCATAGATATTCATATATGTTTTTCATGTTTTTTAGTGGCCCTTTATATTCCTATTTTTTATAATCATGAAATTCATGTGTAGGCATCATCTCTTGAAATTGAAATCATCTTTGGAAAAAGTGCTTATTTTTCTTTGGGTTTTATCTCGTGGCAAATTCTTCATTCTTCATTTGGAGATCATAGTTAACTCTAAATATTCTCCATAATTATTTGAGGGGACATAAAATTGATTATTTTTATAAGAGCTCTTAATTTTAGTCTTTCAATGTGAGGAAATAAAATATATTGATTAATATGTCATTTTTTTTTAGATGACCATGGACGTTAATGTGTTTTTTCATGTTCTTATGTAGCAGCCCTTTGTTCTTGTTTTCATATTCTCCTTAAAATTCATGTTTGTAAATATCTATATATAATTATGAAATTCAGGTTATTAGCACAATCTTTTGAAATTGAAATCATAATTGGGACGTTAATGTGTTTTTTTCATGTTCTTATGTAGCAGTCCTTTGTTGTTGTTTNTACATATGCCTCATGAAGTTCTTTTTATATCTTAAAATTTCAGTAATAAAAATCAAAATCTACATATTTCATTCAACAAACTTCTAAATCTACTAGGGTTGGAAGGAATTAATAGACTCATGAATATATGACACTTATTCATTCATAATGAATTATAAGCAGATGTTTGCCAAAGCACCCACTGTTGAACATATTTGGTTTTTTNCCATGCCCACTATGCTCATAAAAAATCAATTATCTAAAAAGTCACCTCAAATCACATTATTCCTTTATTATATCCATCAAGTAAAATAAATCCAATATATAAATATTACAGTCATTTAGATGCATACTCCACAATTCTTACGTATTTAAATAACAAACACCCAAACATTTACACTTACATGCATGTCACTCCAATCTTTAACATTACATTAAAAATATCACCATCATTATATTTTTAAAATAGAATACACCTTTTTTATGCCTAAGTTTATGATTCCAAGGTGTTATAAGTGTAAATATTAAAATTTGAGTGTAAGATATGTAAATACATAAGTGTTGTTTGTTTCCAAATTTTTCTAAACGTTATGTATTTTTTTCTTGAAAAATGAAAGAATAAAGCGTTCTTAAAATATCTCTAGTAGTACTATCATTTATTTATACAATAGGAGATAATAGGGTGTAATGATTCTACATCTGCTCTGAAGTTCTTTTTATATCACAAAGTTTTAGTAAAAAAGTCAAATTCCTCATATTTCATTCAACGAACTTCTAAAATTGCTAGGGTGGTAAGAATTAATAAGTTGATGAATAGAAGACAATTTTTCATTCATGACAAATTAGAAGTTGGTGTTTGCCTAGGTCCCTTAGCGTTGAACATCATTTGATCTTTAGATTATTGCGATAAGCAATCTATCTTCAACTTTTACGATGCCATCACATTTGCTTGTGAGTTCAGACAGTGATTGAGGGTGTAGTTTCACTCTGTGAGATCGAAGTGATGAAGACAAGACCATTCGTCATTCATGACGAATTATAAGCATGTATTTGGGTGGAAGGCATTAATAAGCTGGTGAATAGAAGGTAATTTTTCATTCATGACGAATTATAAGCATCTAGATGATTGAGATAACCAAACTTATGTTGCCAACAAACTTGAGATATAGTAGTGGATGGTGTAGGTTCACATCGTGAAATTGCGAGTTCGAATTACGCATATTACCCCTTCGTCTCACCTTTCCATAAAAATAAAAACTTTTAGGTGGTTATGGCAAGCTTCATGTTTGCCATCAATTATTATGATAAGGAGTCTTGATGATATAATACATGATGAGTAAGGTCAATCATTATTATCAAATATGAAACCTCAAGTTTAAGCCTGTTAATCTAAATGTATCTCAATTCAAATAGCTAACCTTACTTCAACTCCAATCATAAATAATTTTACATCACAACCCCAAGTAACTCTTTTTTCCTATCAACTTATTATTCATAAAATACCCATACCCATCATCCTTATATAAAGTCAATTATCTAAAAAACCACCACAAATCACATTATTCCTTCATTCTATCCAACGAATTAAATTAATCCAATACATAAATATTAGGGATATTTAGATACATGCCACACATTTCTTTTGTACCACACATTTCTTATATATTTACATATCGAACACCTAAACATTTGCATGCATATCACTCATATCTAATACTCAAATCTTTAACATCACATCAAAATTAGGGATATTCAGATACATACCCATACATAAATATTAGGGATATTTAGATACATACCACACAATTCTTATGTATTTACATATCAAACACCCAAACATTTGCATGCATATCACTCAAATCTTTAACATCACATAAAAAATACCGCCATCATTATATTTTTAAAATAAAAATACACCTTTGTTTGCATGGGTTTATGATTCCAAGGAGTTATAAGTATAAATATCAAAGTTTGAGCATTAGATATGTATATACATAAGAATTGTGTGGTTTGTATGTAAATTTTCCTAACATTATAAAGCTTTACAAGAAAATTCTTCATTCATGGTGAATTATAAACAGGTGCTTGCCTATGCCCCTAGTGTTGAACATCATTTGGTCTTTAGATGATTGTTATAAGCAATTCATCTTCAACTTTAATGATGCCAACACACCTACTTGCGACATGGTTGTTCAGGATGTAGTTTCACACTGTGAGATTGCGGGTTTTGGGTGCACATATTGCCTTTTGGGTTCATCTTTCTTGAAAATTAAAAAGTTTTACAATGTCATGAAGAAAATGATTTGAAATATTTGACAATACTATTGTGAGTGATATGACCATCAATGAAAGCTAAAAGATATTGCCCAATCACTACGTGGTTATTGTAAGCTTCTGTTCATCATCTATTATTATGATAAGGAGCTTCGATGTTATAATAAATGATGAGTAACATCAATCATCAATATCAAATTTGAAACCTCAAGTTGTTACCAAAGCAATCCCTTATTATTTCCAACGTTAAGCCAATTAATCTAAATGTATCTCAATTCAACTAGCTATCCCTCCTTCAACTCCAATCATAAAATATTTTACATCACAATCCCGACTAAGTCTTTTTCCTAACAGCCTAAATTATTCGTAAAATACCCCTAACCACCAAGCTCATATAAAATCAGTATCTAAAAAAATCACCTCAAATCACATTATTCCTTTAATATACCCATCAAGTAAAA
>JXCR01103462.1:0-28227 GCA_002079205.1 Phalaenopsis hybrid cultivar | reverse complement strand
CGTACATTTATACAAGTTGGATATAGATTTGGCAGTTTTTTTATTTTATTTTAATGATGTTTGTTGTTAGCTCTGGTGGCACACAAGATTTTAGTGAGAGTCGGCTTGGATAGTTTGGAGAGTGGATGTTTTAGATTCGACTTTTGTTAAGAAATGTAGAGGACCTAAAAAAAACTTGGGCATATCGAATAAAAAAATGATATTAATTTATTAGAATTAAATGAAAATATGACATTTAATCTGGCACAAAGTTTGATTGTATGCAAATTTGACTCAATTCAAATTTAATTCAACTCAAAAAAATCTTTGAGTTATCAGTTAGTTTATTTTTTTGATCAAGAAAAAAAACAATTTTTGAGCAATCTTCTACAACCTTTTGAGCTAATTTCAGCACCCAAACCATGAGCGTCAAAAGGCATGCAACTCTATTATAACCCAACTAAAAAAAATGGTTTTGGTTGACCTGACTAACAATCTGATCATCAGGGGTGGAACCACAGAACCAACTCTTTTTTGTGGGATAGCCAAAATTTTTAAAAATTAAATAATTTGATAATTAAACGTTCATAAAAACCCATTTAATTTTTGGGTTGGGTTTTGAAAGAGCTCATGAACTTAAAATCAATCTAAAATTGACCTAAATGACAATCATGATTTATGTTTACATGAATTCAACCCAAACCCGATTCATTAAATCCAATTGCCAACCCCAGCCCCAACCTCAATGCTGCATCAAAATAATGCCTATTTGATTGTTGAAGCAACACAAGAGAGTCTTCAACCACTGAATTTAACAACTAAGAAATCTGCACAATAAACCAAATTAGTGAATCATAGACTCAATTATCTGTAAAATTGGGGCCTAAACGAAGAATGCAGTATCATCTCTGCCCAGTTTCCACAATAAAAGAACCATAAAAAGGAGTGCATACGAAAGCACAACGACAATAAGCAAAACATTAAACATAGTCAGAACAGAAAAAAAGAAACATGGTAGTCATCTGATTATTTAGCTAATGTTCATCTCTTTCAGCATCACAGCAACATCAGTCATCTGCTCATCCAGCGGTTTAGGCTTACGGAGTAATATTTCAGTCTGCGCCTTAAATTAATAGGCGGGGGATTGCAGGTGTAAAATTAGTCTGGTGGCATGAAAATTGAGGCATTTACATAGAGCCCAAAATTCTCATGTATTTATATATCTCACACCAAAACTTTCATATTTGCACACATACAGGGGGCAGAACCATCATTATTTTTGAGGGTAAGTATTGAGCAAAAAAATATAAGGAGGGTCAAACTTAATTAAATTGCATAATTTACATAAGAAAAAAAGATTATATTTTATTATTTATGTAGAGAAATTATACATTTGGACATAACTTATTCAGCCCCTAAACACATAGCACTAAACTTTAAACATCAATAAAAAAAAATAGCACTATTATCACTTTTTAAAAATGAAATATACCTTTTCATTCATAAGTTATACGAAACTCACGTGTATAAACATGAAAGTTTAGGTGTGAGATATGTAAACACATGAGAATGTGTGCTAGGTAAATTTCCAACCTTCGGTTCCTCGACGAGTCGGCCGACCGATTTATATTTAATATCTACAGTTGATGTCGTTATCTCTGCAGCAAATGGTTTTACATAAATAACAACACGAACTTCAAGCAACTGAAAAAGCAGATTGGAGGATGGAGAGTAAGAATCTTACCCTTCTCAATACCAAGCCTTTTGTTCTTCAGAGTCTCCAGAGTGTCAATTGCAATTTGAAGGGCTGGAAAAGTGATGTAATTACTCTTTTGTAAAAGAATATCACTCCATTCCTATGTATTTACATATCTAACACCTAAACCTCAATTTTTACATGCATGCCACCTAAACTTTGAATGCAAATGTGTATTTAACTTCTAAAACTTAAAAATGCTGATATTTTTAATGTGATTTGAAATATTGGGGTGGTATAAATATTTAATGCCCTAAGGGTGGTTTTGTTCGCAATAGATTTGATTAAAAATTGAATTTTAAAACAATCACCAAATAAATAAATAAGGGTCTGTTTCAGGATAAACAACTTATTCTGAAATGCGGCCTGCAGGTCGACCCGCGACCTTCGTTTAATGTAAAAAACTCAAACTCAGCAAGCAACCTTTTCCGGATACATTTCAAATGGTTCACAATATCAGAGCAAACTTGAGTAAAAAAAGCATTAATTTGTGGCTAGATGCCTGTGTTCGGTTTTTTCTCGAAATCTTGTTCTTTGAATAGTGGAAAACTTTGCCCCAATAGATGTGATAGCAAGATCTTAAATCTCATTTCCAGTTTCAATTTTAGTTTGCAGTAAAATTTCTAGTTATGATATGGTCAATTTTTTCATCAATTTCAGAATTCAATCAATTACATGAAGTGTGGTTGAAAATTGTAAGACATTATTAAAATATCAAATAATCTTCAGACTTTACATTCATACAATCAAATCATGCGTCATATGATTGCTCAATTTGGAGATCATTATGAATCTTAAATGTTGAAACAAGTTCTATGATTGGAAGAATCAACACGAGCCATTCAATATTGTTTTGATATTTCATCTAAATTTATCAAATTGTGACTCTCACAACTAATCAATAAAACCCCAATATTCAAATGAAGAGAATACAAACTTCAGTAAGTGCTCTAATGTTTTATGTTGACAATCACGTCAAACCACTGTCGTAATGTGGCTATCAACATCTAACTATAATTGTTTTGCTATTGTATATTCATCATTGTTCAACCTTCATCATTCGACTATGTTTAGCCGAACAATTTTGCCCAATAATTATTGTTTTACCAACGTCATCAAACCGCGGTCATTTAGCTTTCATATTCCATTTATCATCGCATGATTGATGTTATTAGCCCACCTTCACCCAACTATCCCTCAACTGAGAAATAAATTTTATAATGCAACACCAAATACAACACTTGTCCGTCTATAATGTAAATAAAACTTTAGGAGTCCAATGTAAATAAAACTTTAGGAGTCCAAAGTAAATTGTTGTATTTTGAGTATAGTGGTTTTAAGTAGTCGTTGCCGAAAATTATAGTTGGATTTGTAATGTGGTGTTTTATATTATACCATTTTTGGGCTACTTCTTTATATCATATTTAGGACACTTTATTCAGGGATACATCGTTACACAACAAAATTATGGAGGTCAACTTTAGAGTCTAAGGACCTTCATTTGAGTAGATTTAAAACTAAATATATGGAATATGATTTTAGTAATAGTTGATCAAATCATTATAAAGAGTGAACATTATAGATATTTCTGATCTATCATTTAAAGTGATGATGATATAGATGCAGATGTTATTAGTAGAACTCAAGTTGGATAGTTGAAGTGGAGAAATGCATCGGGCCTATTGTGTGATAGAAAAGTGTCATTTAAACTTTAAGAAAAATTTTATAAGATAGTAATGAAGTGTTTATGACATAGTAGCATAGAATGTTGGCCTATAAGAGAGAAGCATAAAATTAAGGGTCCGTTTGGGGCAGCTTATAAGTGTGGGCGGCATTTTTAAAATACCGCCGTACCGTTTGATTCGCGCGTTTCGCCAGCTTATCTGAATCTGCGTTTGAGTTTTTACACTAAACGCAGGCCGCGGGTCGACCCCAACAGCCGGGCCCACGGCCGGCTCGCGGGCCGCATTTTAGGATAAGCAGCTTACCCTGAAACGCACAAGCTGCCCCAAACAGACCCTAAGTTAAGTTTTGTTGAGATGAGAATACTTAAGTGGATGAGTGGCTTTAATCTAGAGACAAAATGCAAAACAAATATATCAGTGAAAGGGTTGATGTAGCTCTAGTGGCAGACTAGATTATAGAGAATGGTCCCATTAAAGATTGAATATATGATAATCGTGTTAAGAGAGTGGATATTTTAGATTTGAATTATATTAAGAAAGGTAGCGATAGACCTAAAAGGACATGGGCGTGTTTTATTAAAATAATCTTAATTTATCAAAATTAAATGAAAGTATGACACTCAATAGAACTCAATGGAGAAAAGGATTCATGTAGACGATCTTACTTAGTAGAAATTTATGTTGTGCCTGACGACGACCTCGTAGCCTAAAGCGAGTTAGGGCTTAGATTGCATAATATAGTTGTGCAAATGCCTAAAAGATGAGGTGATGATTTACGTCAACTAGGCATACCACCTCAAATTTCTATTACTTGTTATTTAAACTAGGAGAAGGTTCAACTGATGTAGATCGTCATCTTCCGTCTACTGCTTCTTCATCGTGCTGCCCACAAAGACTTATTCCAAGCTCCAAACTTCTCGTTGTAACTATTGCAGGTTTAGGGTTAGATTTAAGTGTACATGTTATTTTTTATACAAGCTATAAATTAAATAAGTATAATTTATATTGTGCTTCTTTTGTGGGGGCGAACCACCATTGACAAAATGTCCTCTTTGGAGTGAGTTTTTTGTCCAATGAAACAGCTGATTCCTTCATTTGGTTATCCAAAGCATTTATCACAATAACGGGTGACAAACATATGACGTCTATTTTTACTGATCATGATCAAGCAATAATACGAGCCATTGAAGTGTCTTCCACAAACACGACACAGATTATGCCAATGACATATATACAAGAAATTGCTTTGAAAAGTGCATTGCGGTATGGGTGTCAAGAGTGTTGGTGATTTCTTTTGCAAATGCATGAGCAAGTGTGATTCCGAAGAGGATTTTGAAGAAAGTTGGGCCACAATGATTGCGAAGGGGAACCTACACAACAACGTGTGGTTAAATCACATATACAGGATCAGACATAAATGATCGACAACCTTCAATAAAGAAATATTTGGCATGGGAATATTATGAACATAAAGATGTGAGTCCATAAATAATATATCTTACGGTGTTTCCAAGCATACTAACTCTCTCGATGATTGTTTTTTTGGTCTTGAAAATATAATAAAATCATGGCATCAGAATGAGAATGATGAAGATTTCAAAAGTGATCAATCTGTCACTAAGCCCTTGATAAAACCGGACCCAGTCTTGAGGAAAGCTGTCATATTTTATTCGAGAAAGCTTTACCCAATGTTCTATCAAGAGCTATTGGATGGGCTATGTGGACTTATAGTTGAATTCTTGGCAGAGTGTGACTCAAAATATTATGCAAGGAATTTGGATAATCAAGGGACAAACATGCATTGGATTGTGAAACTTGTCAAAGTCAATTCTGAGGTCACTTGCAGTTGCAAAAACTTCAAAATGATGTCGGTTCTCACTCTCTGTATGTGCTTAATGTGGCTAAAATAAAGCTAAATTCCGACAAATATTTGTTAATGTGATGGTCTGTTCACGATAAAAGGGACATGTATAACAACTTTAATTACAAATATATGAAAGAATCCCAAAAGAGTATTGGTTCTACAAGTTTCCTACTATTTCTCTCACATGCTCACAAGCTTGCATACCAACTCATTAATAAAGCACAAGGAAATGAAACAATCAAGCAGATTCATTGGGAAGCATTTAAATATCTCTTTGAAGATCTTGATGGCGCATTAACTAGAAAACCAGCTCAAGTAAAGAAAAAAATAAAGAAGATAAAAATATCAAATACCCAATTTAATTTGAAAGACTAAACGAAGATGGGGCTGAAAAGAGTTTCTACATTTAGGTTGAGAGGGTATTGAGAGAAAAATAAGAGACTAAAAAATATATATTTCAACAAGCTAAGCTGTTTTAATCTATGCATTATTGTCTTTCTCTAACCTACACCACTGCATGTATGGAAAAATCAAGAAGCATAAACAAGACGAGAACTGGATAGTCCTTGCGCAAGGCAAATTTAGTTGAAATGTCAGATTGTCTAGCCAAGTATATAAATAAAACTCAGTAGTATATAACAGAAAATTTAGTTGTATTAGCATCTATTTTTTTAATCAAAATCTTTTCTAAAAAAATTTTTGCTTCTAATATCTCCATTATGGCAAGAATATGACGCATCTCAACCAACAGAAAGATATACCTCTCAGTTTATGGATTCAATAAGTGAGCTATATTTGTAATATTAATGAGTTATTGTGATTCATTCACAGTCCTGACATGTTCATATGATTCATTAACTTTATGGTTGATTAATATAATCATTTTAATAAATAATTGGGTGATTCATTTGATTCAATGATTGATTGATGAATGTATTCAATGATTGATAAAAATATGAAATGACACCATAATTACACTGAAAAAATATAAAAACATAATACCACAACATCAATAACCTCAATACCACCTCTATTTGAGTAACACCTCAATTCACATCAATACCACCTCAATATACCACAATAACATCAAAATAACACAAGAATAACACTTCACTATCCTTAATACCACATCTTTTTTAGTAACACATGAATAAGACAATAATAAAAACACTTGAACACCTCAATTCACCTCAATACCTCCTCAATATACCATAATAACACCAAACTATCCTCAATACCACATCTTTTTTTGTAACACATGAATATGACAATAATAAAAACTCTATAACACCTCAATTCACCTCAATATCACCTTAATATACCACAATAACACAACAATATGACATGAATAACAAATTATGAGAATATTCCCTTGTTATACCGTAGAAATAAGGGAATATTCCCCATGCATTATATCCCACGTTGTGAGAATCTTCCCTGTGTTATAACGCGCTTTAAGAGGAATATTCCCCACATGTTATATCTCTGCATTATGGGAAACTTCCATGTGTTATATCGCATCATTAGGGGAATATTCCCCATGTGTTATATCGCAGCGTTATGAGAATCTTTCCATGTGTTATAACACATTGTCAGGGGAATATTACCCCATGTTATACCACAGTTTAGATGAATTTTCCTCCCATGTTATGTCATGATTTAATACGGCTTATTTTAAAATGTGAAGTGTTATAGCGCGATTTAAACCGCATTATTTTAAAAATTGGTGTGTTATTCAGTGGTTTAAACCAAATATTTTTAAAATCAACATGTTATTCCGTGGTTATGCATTGTGGTTGTGCTATGGGACAATTTGAATGTATCCCCTTGTGTTATGCTAATGTTATGGGCATTTTCCTTCTATATATACTATTATAATATAAATATTGTTTAATAGTATAATATAAATATTGTTGTAATGCTAATAAGCAATATTACTATTATATTAATATTATAATTAATATATATTAAATATTTATAATTATATTAAATAACTTTTATTATATTATTATATAAATTGTTATAAGAAAAGTATAATTAATAAGATATTATAATATATTTAGTAACTATATAGTTATTGGTAATATATTTTAACAATACAAAATATAATTATAGTTATATTAATAAAATACTAATATATAAAATTTACACTAAGTAATATTAACTATATAAATTATGAAAGTTGTGGATTAGACATATCACAAACAAATTTGTCATAAGTAAAAAAAAAACATCAAGTCAAAATAATTTTTTTTAATGTTGACAATATTAACTTACAGCTCAAAGAAAAATAAATTGTTGATGTACCCAAGTGGTTGATTCTGCTTTTTTTTTATTGCGACAATGTTCAATTGATCAATCATAAAATCACAAATGACAGCAGACCAGTTGAAAGAGGAGAAGGACTATACGTTCTCCCCAAATGAATAAAGCCCTGCAGGCACACCAAAATTGCTCGAGGGAAAAATAAATTTGTTAATAAAAACTTAAGAAATAATTGCTGAAAAGGAGTGAAAGACACTCCTGAAAACTTTGTCAAGTATTCCTTTATTGCTCTCTCATCTTCACGAGACGAGGGAGTTTTCCTCCAACTAACTGCTTCTCCTCTGTTGGGCATGCCTAACAAAAGCGCAACATGGTCAGGGTGGAGTTTAACCACTTTCTCACCTATTACAAACACTCTCTTCTCATGATTCCAAAATCCTAATATATGTAGGGTAAGTACATTATCTTGGGGATAAATAGATTTATCAAAAAACTGAATCACATGTATTTCTCTTAATAAGTTCATGGTCTCCTCGAAGACGTTGTGTTTAACGTTATCAATTGCACCCCTATCTGTAGAAGGACGACATCTACAATTGAAAGTCCTTGCGTTCATTAACCTACAACAACAATAATGCAAAAGGGGGTATTATTTTATAAACATTTTTCTTCAAATTGTGTTAAAGTTGTATTATAGATGTGTTATGATTGTGTAAAAATTGTGTTGTAGATGTGTTATGGTTGTGTTAATGTTATATTCTTAATGTGTTATTGTTATGTTATGATTATATTATTGCTATGTTATTATTGTTTTATAGTTGTTTTATTGTTTTGTTATGTTGTATAATTGTGTTATGGTTGTGTTATGATTGTATTATTGCATGTTATAGATGTGTGATTTGTGCTATTGCGGTGTTAGTAGGGTAATAACATAAGTAACACCGCAATAATACACGATAACACAACAATAACACACAATAACACAACCATAACACTATCACAACACTACCATAACACAACCATAAAGCTTGGGTAACACAACTATAACACAACATAACACACCATAACACAACAAATATAACACAATAACACAACTATAACATTATAATACAACAATAACACAATCATAACACAACAATAACACAACTATAACACATCTATAATACAACTTTAACAAAACTATAACACAAAAATAACATACCACAACACAACCATAACAGAATGAAACAAATCATCTTTTTATCTATATATAACAATGTAGCATACTACCTCAAAGACTTTGGCAGACCGCTAGCTTCTTCAGTTCTCTTACAACCTTCCATTGTTATGTGGTTGCTAGAGGAAATGAAAACCAAAGTTTTGAATCGTGCTAGCAAGAGGAATAGAAAACCAAAGCTTTGAATCATGGGGTTGCCGAACAACGCAATGCTCTAAATTATAACCACTAGGTCTTGTGACGAAAAGGAAGCGAAACCGTCCAAGAAACCCTAACTATTTTCGCTGAAGAGAAAGGGAAACCTCCGAAGATGAAGCCACGAAGAATGCTCGAACCATCGAAAACCGTAAACCGTGATCGACGTTTCGGTGGGCTAGATTCGGGCCGGGTCACATTCATAAGTGTTTATTTAATTTTTTGGGCAACGGGACCCACATGTTGCGTTGGCTTCTTTTCATTGAACTCCACATGCAACTTTTCATACGAAGTCCAGAGGAAATATTATTCCGTCGGGATGACCAGGTACATCTCCAAACAACACCTCTACTCTTTACTCCGCTATACTCAACGACAACACCGCTCTCATGAACACCAGGAGATGAATTTGCACTATCATCTCTAGGGTCCCGATCGTCTGCAGTCTTCCGGCGAGCGCTTTGTCGATCCAAGAGGGAAGAGCCAACGATTGTGATTCGGCTGCGCCAAATGTAGAGAGTGCGATTAAGAGAGCCTCTATTAAAAAGTGCTGCAATATGTTCTTTTTTTCAGTAGAATTCACTGAGGCCTGTTCTTATAATCACATCAGATTTCTACGTAAAAATCTCCATCATCAGTGCATCACAGCTAACAATTTTGATTATGTGCCAGAATTTTGTTCAAAGTTATTATTATCAGTGAAAATTACAACTTTATTTACCTTACTTTCAGGCGTGAAAATCAAAATAAAGCATTTGTGATAATTTTGTCTGCATTTAATATAAATTTGGACAAGAGTTTCGACTTAGGTAGCATTAGTCTCTCATGAATAATACTAAGCTCTGTTTAAGCAAACATTAACACAACAACGCTTTGTTACCAACACTTGACTCCACAATGACCTGCATAGTCAAAAAAAAAAAACATAAATACACAAATGCATAAATAAGATTAAGGACGATTTACATGCATACCACTCCTTTGTATTTATTTACATATCTAACAGCTAAACCTCAGCTTTTACATTTTTTTTTAAAAGGTAAAATTGTTATTTGGTCCAGTGGGCACCAAATATCGATTCCCCCAAAGGGTTGAAAACCCTGGTTTGCTTGCACCACGGGATTCGAACCCCCGACCCGAGGGAATTACGCCAGAGGCCGCACCAATGAGCCAGGTTATTCGCACAAACTTCAACTTATATATATATATATATANTCAGCTTTTACATTTTTTTTTTTTTTTAAGGTGAAATCATTATTTGGTACAGTGGTCGCCAAATATCGATTCCCCCAAAGGGTTGAAAACCCTGGTGTGCTTGCTTCTGATTCGAGGAACCCGCACCACGGGATTCGAACCCCCGACCAGAGAGAATTACACCAAAGACCGCACCAATGAGCCGGGTTATTCGCACAAACCTCAATTTATATATATATATATATATATATATCTATATTGCCCATTGAAAAATTTAAAGTCATATCGCATAAGAATATTATTATTCAATAGAAACACAGTTAAGCTCAATAATTCTGCTAGAAGCGAATGTAGCTATCCATTCCAGAACTTGCTCTCTTATCTCTGAACCATAAAAAGAACAGAAGCTCCTACTAAGTTAAAGCAGCAGGAACATGACTGTTGATTGAAGAAGAAATAACAAGTAATTCATTGGTTCAAAGACTGTAAATCCTGCTTTTCAGAATCTGAAAGCCTATTCAACCAATGCAGACCGAGATCGCATCCAGCTTCCGCGGCGATTCGAAACTGCTCTTTCGCCATGTCTATTGCATCTTCGTTCTGCCACTTCACATCCTTCTTCTTCTTCGCTCCACCGGTCGAAGGGCTCCTCACGTTAAACCTCTTTACAACCTCTGGAACTTCATATCCTGAGAGTTAGAAGAATAAACTTTAATTTTTACATACATATCAACTTAATTATACATGAAAAAGATGTATTTCACTTCTTAAAAGTTAAAATAATAATATTTTTGATGTAATATGAAAGATTTCGGTGGCGTTAATGTAAAAGTCAAAATATTGGTGTTAAAATACATAAGATTTGGGTGGTATGTATGTAAATGCCCCAATACTAACCTAACACTAATAATTAATTATTTATTTATTTATTTTTAGCTGACACTCAAACCCGGTTCTTTGAAATTATTTACTTTGTTTCCAACTAGTGCACAACACATCCGAGCTGACCTTGCACCAATTTGACACAAAACTTATTTGCTTCATCATCAATTTAGAGTCATCACGAAGTAATTCATCCTAGTAAATGAGTCAAGTCAAGCTTGAGTCTTGAGGTTAAGCTTGATTAATTAATCGAGTTTGAATGGGCAAGTGAGTCCAGTCAAGCTCGAGTCACCCTCGACTTAAACTTGATTAATTAATTAAGTTTGAGCACAAACTCTACGAGTTCAAGCCAGCTGGCTTATTTACTATGAAAGAGAAAAAATATATTAATTCAAGTTAATGCTATAATAAAATGATAAAGATTACATACATATCACTTAATTCTTATGTACTTACATATCTAACAACTAAACTTTGCCCATGCATGAATAGTCGCATATCATATTTTAGAAGTTAAAAATAGTGGTATTGTTGATGTGTTATGAAAAATTTCGATGATATAAACATAAAATGTAAAGTTTAGATGTTCAATGCATAAAAACATAAGAATTGGGTGTTATGTATGTAACTGCCCCAATACAAAATAGAAAGAACATTTAGGAGATAATTAATAAAAAATCACACGATATAAAATATAAATTTTATTTTTTAAAATTTTTTAAATAATTTAAAGGTAAAAGCTTGAATTTGAATATACTTTGAGTATATTTTTTATTAATTATTTTCTAAACGAGCTAGTTCCCGACCCAACTAGTCGAGTTAGGACTGCCTTGAGCTTCGCTAGTTAGCTAATCGAGCTCAGCTCACGAGCCACATATCAAACCGAACCTGAGACGCTTGGCTCAGTTACACCCCTATGTAAGTGATGTGAACTGAACTGCAGAGCAGGTAATCCGGTATGTTTCACATCACAAATATTAAACTGGGCAGTAAGAGATTAGTTCAGAAGCAATGAGGTGTTAGTTACCTTTTAGAAGGAGCGAGCCATAAGCAATTGCAGCTCCAGCATGGCCCTGCACATCAAACAGGTACTCAAAAAGAAAGAACAGGAGCAGTGAAATGCAAAATGCAAATGAATTCAGAGTTAAGGGTCAAGGAAAACAATCATGCAGTGCAAAATTAGTCAGATAGAGCTTC
Organism: Phalaenopsis hybrid cultivar; assembly: GCA_002079205.1. NCBI lineage: Eukaryota > Viridiplantae > Streptophyta > Magnoliopsida > Asparagales > Orchidaceae > Phalaenopsis > Phalaenopsis hybrid cultivar. Next base: position 15,994 of record JXCR01103462.1, on the reverse strand, counting down.
TTGGTGAAGTTCTTTCTAGCAATGTGAGATAGTTTATAAGCTGACATTATGCGGCATTTCAGTTTGACATCTAGATGATGTACCTGTGTAATGTTTGTAAATCTCGAAACGCCTAGCATTCGTTTGGTATTATTAAGAGGAGGGACGGAGAAAGCAGGAGACGAAATTGAGAAAGAGAGATACAAAGAAAGCAAGGAGTCAAAGAGGAGATGAAGACAGAGAGGTCGCTGGAGTGTATAGAAGAGAGTGTGAGCAAAAACAAGGAATGCGTGTGAGAGGAGGGGAGAGAAGCTTGTGAGCTTAGGGAAGTACCATGAGAAGGGGAATGATGCAGACTTGCTCCGAATGCTAACAAGGGCGGAGTATGAGCTAGCCAAACCAAGTACATTATGAATGGCGAACGAGTGTGAGATGAGTCTTGCAAGAGAGTTGGCGTGCATGGTCTCACTTGCAAGGGGTTAGAGCGGAAGGTTTAACGTGTGAGACTGAACATGAAGCTGTGTTCGATTAGGCCTGGACGAGCATGAAACAGTGATAGGTAAATATTTAATTAGATTTTATAAATTACAAATTTTAGATTTAGATAATATTTAAGATATATATAATGTTTAAAGACATTAGTTTAGGATATTAGGGAGATAAAGAAAGAGATCCACATTAACTTGAGCACCAACCAAAAATTAGATGTGAGATTTAAAGTAGTGTATTGATTTGATGATTAAGAATTGCATTTATCTAGTTTCCATTATTCTTGAATAAAAATAAAATAAAGATAACCTAATGCCTTATTTATGAATGCTAGATATTTTTGGAAGATAAGAAGAAAACAAAAAGTTTAGTTAATGAATAAAAAATTATAAATTTTTATTAATAAAATATGATACATACGCAAATATATAAAAATTTAGAAAATAAATTGAAAGGCAAATTGATATTAAGTGAGTGATACTATTAGAAAGGATCATATTATGAAATGAAACTAAAATAAAACACTAATAAATACATTTATGATAATATATTTGTAAATTAAATTTAATGTTAAGTTATGAGTGAATTTGAAATTAATAAATTGAATATTTATTAGTAATCTATATTAACAGTTTAGAATAGTTATTTAAACAAAAAATAAAAATTAATTGAATAAAATTTACATGTTTGAGTGAATGAAAAATATAACAATAAGGTAAATTACTAATAAATATATATAAATTTAATNTATGTTTGAGTGAATGAAAAATATAACAATAAGGTAAATTACTAATAAATATATATAAATTTAATAAAAAAAATAGTATAAGGATGCAAAAGAAATATGAGTGAGAAATGTCCATTAGAAGATTAAGTGAAAAAGATAACCATCAGACTATACCATCTCATATTATTACGACGTACATATGTTTAGTACATGATNTTAAGTGAAAAAGATAACCATCAGACTATACCATCTCATATTATTACGACGTACATATGTTTAGTACNGTGAGAAATGTCCATTAGAAGATTAAGTGAAAAAGATAACCATCAGACTATACCATCTCATATTATTACGACATACATATGTTTAGTACATGGTATGATTCTTTAAAAAACTTAAATTAATGATTAACATAAATAATGTTTCCTTTTCTTAAATACCGGAATTTAGAATTGTAATTATTCCACTAATTCTATTTTGAAAATTCATTATCTTAATGTTTTAATAATTTAGATTAAAATGAGTGAAAGGAGAGAACGTGTATCATAGACAGAATATTTCCAAACGAAGGTGTTCAATTTTAATTTTTGTTGTATATTTTGTAGTTTTTTGGCTCTTTGATTGTTTTTGAATTTAGATAAATTTTTAGAGATTATTTAAAATTTTATACTACTAGTAATTTAGAGATAATTATTAAATTTAATTTCCTTGTTTGACTGTTTGTTCCTAACTTAAAAAATCTAAGAGCTCAGGCCGAATCAAGACAAAAGGCCTATAAATAAAAGACTCTTTGGATAGTTTTTTAAAAAAATCTAACAAAATTAATTCACAAAGTGATCAGCTTTTTCCTCTCTCCTAGTCATTAATCTCCCGGCCTCCCTCCCCCTCTCCCTCTCACAAGTCTCTCTTCCTTCAAAAACATTACAAGATGTAGCATCTCTAAACAAAGCAATGCTAGGTTTTATACTTTTATATATATTTTACTCCCTTCAAAACCTGATTACATTCTCCCACCTGGTGGAATAGCCTTGAAATCTTCTTAGAATTATAAAAGAAATATCAGGTTAAAAAAAAATTGATTAGATATTGAAGGATAATTCCAACTACAAGCACTCTAAAATATTCCTACACGAGTTATATAGAAGTAAAGTGTTTCATCAGTAGAATGAAATAGTGGTTTGGGTGAGTGATAGAATACGAGACAATGCTGCATTCTCCATTATCAAACTAACAAACTACATGGTTTGGGTGAGTGATAGAATAATATAAAGAAAGATTTACATACCTACCACTCAATTCCTATTGATTTACAGATCTAACACCTAAACTTTAATTTTTACATACAAACCACATTATCTATGCATGAAAAGAAATATTTGGCATGACCCGGCCCGGGGCTTGGAATTAACCAAGGCGGGAATGAATAGTCGAACGATGAAATTAAATTTCCTATTATTGTGTTGCTATCACTAACAATTTAATATTAATTGAAAGAGTCAATAAAAAAATCAATTTAAATAATAAGTAAAAATTTTACATTTTTGGTTGTTGAGCTCGCCTTCTATACATATTAGCACATCTAGTAATCATTTTATTTAAAAACTTAAAACCTAAAAAAATATTAAAACGATATAATGAATTATTTAAAGATAACCCACATCTAAACTATAGAAACGCAAGAAAAAATAAAACAATATATATGCCGGTCTTTCATATTTCAATATAGAAGATCTTATAATAATTTAATATATGTGTCCATGACATTTACTTAATGAAAAAAACATAAACTTTGATATGCATTAACTTTAACTTTACTCTTGAAGTTTTAATCTTTAAGTTTCCTTTTACTTCATGCTACTAAGTATTAACATTCAAATCTATCTTAGAAGCATCATCAAAATATAACCTAATACACACCTGACCGATATTATCTTATTGGTACAATGGTTTGTAATCTAATTTATATGGTTGTCTTAAAGGGAAATGTGTCTACTCGACTCAAATATTTTCTCGTCGGTACATTAGTCAGCGATCTAAACATCATAGTTTTCTAGGGTAATAAGATAACTTCTACGCGCATGGGTACACTAACGTTCTTAGCTGCACCATAAGGGGGAGAACTCCACTTAGCATGCACATACAGACATACATATATACACTATTTTATTCTTCATGTCATATATTATTTTTTTATGAAACCTTTTACTTCTATCTATTGATGAATAATTAGCTTATGAGGAAACACTTTACTTCTATCTATTGATAAATAATTACAATCACACTAATCTATAAATCATACAAAAAACTGATACATACACCTATACTAGAATCTACATATCATGTAGTCAGCTAACAACTTCTTAGGAAAACTATAATGCAACTATTTAACATGCATATTTTTCATAACTAACAATATGAAGAATCTGTTAGAATCTAAATCTCAATAGAAGAAAACATAAATGAAATCAAGCATAATTTAGAAATAATAAAAATTAATTAAATTTAGAAATACAATTACTTACATTACCATTTTGATGATTCTTATATCCACTTAATCCTTGATGTCCTCTATTCAATGTCTAAAAAAGCACATCATAATATTTTATCAACTTCATTAATTCTCTTATTCAAATTTCTAAAGTATTTTCCAATTATACATTACTTAAGGAAGTAACTTATCTTTTAAATTAAAAGAAATATAAGTAGAACTTACCACAATTAAATTTATTTGGTTGCTACTTCCTCCATCACCTCTCCCAATTATATTTTCAAAATTCTGATTTAATTAAACCTACTATTAATATTTTAATAATTAAACATATATATTAAATTCATAAGTAACATGCTAAAATTATAACTCACCTTAACCTTTACTTGTTGTTCAACTCCTTAATGTTTGCACACACAAGCCTCCTCTTTCTTCATCCACACACAGAGTATGCTCAAATCTGGCTTCCCTTTCTCCCACATGCTAGGACTCAGATCGACCTACCTCCTTCCTTTGCACATAACTCATAAGTCAACGGTGCCACCCACATGTTTTCCTTCTCCTTCCTTTTTTTCTATCGAACATGGAAGATCTTCACTGGCCTAATATTTCATCACCCTCACCTGCTCGATGACGCCTCCTCTTGCACAAAGCTAACACGTGACGTCCCTCTCTTTCACCTTCACGCCAAAGCCGCTCAATTGCGTCTTTCATCTTCTTTGATCACGCTAGGCTTCTCTCTCCTGGGAAATCAAAGTCTTTCGACATTGTAAAGACGTTCCGCTGCTACTCACAAGCGAAGTACCTCAACTCGACCTCTCATTCTTTCTCTTCTTCCTCTTCCCCTTCTTGAGTCTTTCTGCCCTATGCCAAACATTCAATAAGAGAAACACTTGACTGCTCTTTCCGCTCTTTCTTCTTCTCCTGTGATTTCTACTCTCGTTCTCTCGTCCAATTTGTTTATTTGCTTCAAATGAGCACTGTTCTCCTTAAAACAAAAATGTCTAAATAGTTAATCCCTCCGAATCGACACTAACCTATTAAATTTCTTCTAGTTTTTATTATTTTAAAAAAAAATTTCCGGTTATTACAGTATTTCACTTTTTAAAAGTTAAAATGATGGTATTTTTAATGTGATATGAAAGATTTGGTTGTATAAATGTAAAAAATAAAATTTAGATGTTAGATAAGTAAATACATAAGAATTGGATGGTATGTATGTAAATGCCCCTAATATTGAATACCTTCTCAGATGCTCTGTGGAAGCACCACATCGCTGAAGCAACATCTCTCTTGACACAATCTCCAGTCAAATAAACAGCACCAAGAAGATATAAAGCCCCTGGATGAAGCTTGAACAAAATGCAATATCAAGTGAGCTTATTTTAGATGCAACAGAATTTAGACAAAGAAACAAAACCTCACACAAGCAGCCAGTGTTTACCTGCTCAACTGCTTCCTCTATATAATAGAAAGCCTGCTGATCTGACTTAACATACTTATTCTGTAAATGCAAGAAAACAGTTTTAGATTTGCATAAAACAAGAGTTCATAGAATAAAAAAGAATCCAAGGAACAGCAAATTAAATTCTATTTAGTAAGGATCAACAGGTGCAAATACGAATTCCAAGGCTGAGAAGTTTCATTGCCTTTCCCATCATCTCACAAGGCAAATTTACACAAGCAAGCATGTAGCTAAAGCATAAAATGTGCAGGAGTTCTCAGTATTTGGGGTTTCACCAGTTTATCAGCAAATTAACGAATTCCACAACATTTCTTAAAAGTATAGAATTATGTGGTGATTAAGATTTATATACCGAATGTAACAAGAGCTCAAACAAACACACACAAACCAATATATCAACATTTTAGAAGAAAGAACAAGGATATAAATCACCTAAAAAACAATCAGCAATTTTCAAACTTCTAATTTTATATTTTCAATTGTAAAATTTAAATACAAACACACATACTATATTCTTTTCAAATGATAATGTCGAAGCCATTATAATCTTAAATTCCATAACAAATCTAAGATTAAAAATAAAATTCTGCAGCATTTAAGATTCACGATAAAATATAAATTAGCATATATTGAACTTGACTAGATCTCAATGTCACCCACAAACTAAGCTGTTTAATAGATAAAACAAATACAATGATAGAAGTTATTCATTGGAAGATCAAGAGAACACACAGTACAACAAAAATCATCCCTAAAAAATTATCATTAAGACTAGCAAACATTCAAAGAGGTCGTGTCCGACAACACACGAGAACTGAGAGGAAGCAAAAATTTTATTCAGCATCCATTATTTTTTTACTTGCCACATGGGTCCTATTTATAACTGAAAGAAGCTCAACATATAACTTCTTTGAATCCTCCAACATTCGGCCTAATACTAAAAATTTCAAATCAACAAAATCAGATTTAAAACACAACCAGGTTACTGGAATAAGTTTCGACAAAGTTGGAAGGTTCAACTGATAGCTATAAAGCCAAATTGCCAAAGAGAAAGCATCTTCAACATGCTCCTCCAACAACGACTAAGTAAATAAACAAATCAACCATTGTAGCGAAGTAGAGATTTAAAACATGTATTCTATTAGGAATACAAGAAACATTGAATTAAAACAACTTACAATAGTAAATCAAATCCTACGAGATAATCCAAATAGCAGAGAACACATCTCGTTCTCAATAGGATCACTAATATAATTGTTTTGCATATAGCACACAAACTAAAATAATTAAGACATGCAAGCAATTAAAATAAGACCAAATGCGTGATTGTGTCTCCAATAAATAATGACTATTAGATTTACATCAAATGCTTGATTTATAATTGATGAAGAGCCTTACATCAACCCGAAGACGACAACCAAGCTCATATAGTGCATCTGCATCGCCCATATTTGCAGCTTCCACAAGTAGAGCAACTCCTCTGTGCTTTGCATAAAAGAAAAAAAAAGTTGATGTGGATTATAGAAAAATTTAATAACAAATGCAGGTCATGCAGTTCCACAGCACAAACATGAGCAAAGATAGTCTTTTAGGCAAAATAATTGCAGTATGGCTTTTATAAATTATGAAAGACACATCAATATACAGAGAAAAAAAATTGAAGTAATCACAGGTAGCAATTTGGCAGTCCATATTAAAGTTCATGCAAATTCGAATTCCGAAAAAATGATGCATAAGAAAGTTCTTATTCACATATTATGTTTTCTTCAGAGAGAAAATGCGAGTGGTACCATACTTCTAAATTCTACCAAGTTGCACCAGCCGATAATTAATGGGTCGAAAATGTCTATAAAGTTATGGGTAGCTCAGCCTTAGAGAAAGGATAGAAGTTAGCTTATGAGCAGCTTGTCCAACAACTCAAGTAATCAAAATGTTTACAAAGTTATAACAATAACCCAGTTTTTAATCACTGAGAAGGAGGTGCAAGCAGAGAAGCCATTGGGTCGAGTACAACTAGGCGCAATATCTAAAAGAATACTTAGTGCCAAAATCCACCCTTATGATAGAAATAATAACCCAATAGTCTTAGCAAACTGCTTTCTAGTGGTATATTGAACTTCCTGATAATTCGGTATCGGTGCAACCAAAAAGAACATCATCATTGGGCTCATCATAAAGAAGCATAGAAGGGGTGAGCCAATGATGAAGTACATTGCTTATTCGCACAACATTAGTATAATATATGGGTAACAATTGGAAAAATAGTATATTAATCAATTGTTGATGGCCAATATCAGTCATGGCATGATTTAGTACTTTTGAATGACTTCAATCACAAAACATAAACTATTAAACTAAATAACAAAGTTTAACAAATTTAACACATCAAAATCTAAGAGACTGTTTGGGATCACTTTATATTTTGTTTTTCATTTTTCTATTTTTATTTTGTTTTATTTGTGTTTTGATTTGAATTAAAATATGTCTAATTAATTTAGCTATTTTTAAAAACACTCGAGTTCTTTTAAAATTAAATTGATTTGTTTTAAAAATAAAAAATAAAAATATGTAAAATTTTTATCAACCAAACATGTTATAAAAAATAAACAAATAAAATAAAATAAAAATATGAAACAACAGTGATGCTAAATGAGGCCTAAATGTCATTCAAAAAAAGTCCAAGCTAATCAAAGCTTCAGATGCCCAAGAGGGCCTGGTGCACAATGCCTTCACCTATAATGCTAATAAAGGAAAACAAAAAAACTCAAGTATAATGCTAGTGAAGAGAAGCAACAAGCTGATGCTCAACTGAAATTCTAGCTATATCAACTCATAGTGATGGCGAATATCTTAAACCAACAATAGGTGGTGGCTTTTAAAGGTAGATAATAACAACAAGAAAATAACAACAACTACAACAAGAGGAAGCCTTTATCCTCCTCAACAGGGTCGATAATATGAACCCTTTTCTCCATTGTGTCCAATTGAGTGTCATGTTTTTATTTAATTCTAATAAATTAATATCATTTTTTATACAACATGCCCATGTCTTTTTATATCTAACTCTACCTTTCTTAACATAAGTAAAATTTAAAACATCTACTCTCCTAACAAATTCATCAGATGATCAGCGTTTAACATGACCAAATCATCTAAGGCGACACTTTCTAGTCTTGCTATCACTAGAGCTATTCTAAACCTTTCAAGGATGTATTCATTTCACATTTTGTCTCTAAGCATAAAGTCACTCATCCACCTAAGCATTCTTATCTCAACATAACTTTATTTAATTTTATATTAATCTTTTACAGGCCAACATTCTGCATCATAAAACATTGTAGGTCACACCACCATCTTATAAAATTTTAAAGCGGAAACTTTTTTATCACACTAAGCCCAATGCATTCCTCTAATTCAACAATCCAATTTGAAATCTACTATAACATCCCCAACTATAACCATCAATTTGAACAATATCCATGAGATATCTAAAATGTTCACGCTTTTAATGATTTAATCACCAATTGTTACAACTCTGTCATTAGATCTACTACTATTAAGACTATATCTATGCATTCAATTTTAAATATAATCAAACAAAAGCCTTTAGATTCTAAAGTTAACCCCCATAAATCAAGTTTTTCCTGAACTCTCTCTAGCCTTATCTAGAAGAAGGATATTATCAACAAAAAGCATACACCAAGGTATATCCACTTGTAAATGTCCAATACGAACATTTATAACTAAAGCATAAAGATATGGGCATAAAGACGATCCCTAATATAATCCAACTGAAATACGAAAATACTTGGTCAATCTTTCTTTCGTTCGAACACAAGTAACTGTTTAAGTATACATATCTTTAAAAACTTGAATATAAGCAATACCAACACCTTTCTTTTATAGAACTCTCCAATATACTTCTCTTGGAACCATATTATAAGTTTTTCCTGGAGTTACAAAAATCATATACAGATCCTCCTTACTCTCTCTATACTTCTCCATTAAACCTTTCAATAAATGTAAAACTTCCATAGTAGATTTGCCCGACATGAATCCAAATTGATTTTGAGAAATTTTATCATAATGTCATAACTTATGGTCAATTATTATCTCACACAACTTTAATGTATGACATATAAATTTGATTCATCTATAACTCTCACACTCTTGTGCATCTCTTTTATTTTTAAAAAAAATAACTAATAAACTTTTTCTCCATTCATTAGACATTTAGTTTTTAAAATAATATTAATAAGCTTAGTGAGCAAAAAAGTTCTAAGATCATCCAAACATTTTCACTCTTCTATTGAATACTATCAGGTCCTATTACTTTTTCACACTTCATTCACTTGAAAGCCTCACCAGCTTCTGCACTAATGTGATGATGAAAATAAAAAAAAATCTTATTATTTATGATAGAAAGAAAATTAAAATCGATCGTATTTTCACAAAATTTATTGAAAAGATTATCAAAACATTTCTCCCACCAATGTTGAATATTATTATCTAATTTTTGATAATTATCCTAAATACATTTTACCTGAACTAAATCTTTATTTTTTTATCCCCTTGCTTAGCTAGTTTATACTTTATACATATATATTTCACTATTTTTAATATATATTCTATAATAAAGCTCATTAAAAATAAACTTCTAAATATCCTAAATTATTTTCTTAAACTATATAAAAACCACCTTATATATTTCAAACTTTTTCAGACTTTGATATTTAAATCAATTTTTATAACAAAACTTCTTATTTTTTTTAATCTTTTGCATAGTATTATCCACCACAAACTATTTTTATTCATAAGAACTTTTCTTTTTTATTTCCCCAAAATGCATCTTTTGCAACTTAATAATACTCGTTATTTTATCTTACATAATATCAACTTTTTTATGAACATTTAAACTCTTAAGATCTTAAAAATTTACTCAAAAATAATTTTATTTATGTCTTTTAAGTGCCCAATCAAATTCTATGATAATATTTCATTGTATTTTTCATCTTCTAACTCTTCATGTTAAAATTCAAAACTAATAATTGATATTGGATATGTAAATTTTTTTCTTGGAATGACCTTACAATATTTATAATCTCGATGATATATTTTTCTCATAAAAAAATAATGAATTTGCGTTTCATTAAATCATTTCTTTTTTAAATAAAATATTAGCAACAATAAAATCATAAGCTAAACCTAAATCCAATGTGTCGTTATTTTCTTCATTAGCCACTCTAAAATCATAGTCACCATGAATATTTTTAAAATTTTCTAGCACTCGACTAAGTTGTCGCTTTAACTCCCTTCCAATAAAAATTCTTTCTTTGAGAAGTATCAATTGGAAATAAAGCTTCTCTATTCGGCGAATGTATCAACTTGATTCTATGAAATCGTATAAGCATACAGCCAAACAACCTGGAAATAAAAAATTCAAGAAAACCTACTCTCAAATCAAGTTTCAAGTCTACATGACTTCAATCCTTCAAGCGCCAGACTAATTCAACCTAATTAACTCAAAGTTCAGCCTACCAACTCAGCTTAGCCATTCTTTCCAAATTGATAAGAGAAAAAACAAGTTTAAATATTTGATCCTAGTAACCTCAAAAATTTGCACAAATGTCATTAAGATCTATAGAGAATCACAGTGAGCCATTCTCCAATTCTAAGAAACATGTAAAGTACACAAACAAGAAAAACAATAATATAGGCAGAAAAAAAAGTTAAACCTAAATCATAAGCTAAACCTAAATCCAATGTGTCGTTATTTTCTTCATTGGCCACTCTAAAATCATAGCCACCATGAATACTTTTAAAATTTTCTAGCACTTGACTAACATGTCATCTTAAATCCTTTCCAATAAAATTTTTTTCTTTGAGAAGTATCATCTGTAGTAATTCTTCTGGGTTATTCTAAAATTTGTCTTTTGAATATACATCCAAACCTACTTGGGGAGCACTAGTACTTATAACATTAAGAATCTTAGTATCCATAATAATCTTTGAAGATCTATCTCAAATTCTATTAATTTTTACAACATTATTTTTCAAACTTTTATCAATACTTATGCCTACACTATTTCTAGTACGACTTCTACAAGAATAAAAAAATTTAAAACCTAAGTTATTAATCTTGTTGGCCTTTTCTCCAATTCATTTTATTTCATGAATACCTAAAATATTTATATTTCAATGAATCATAATATCAACTAATTTCATTAATTTATCTGTGAGAGAACCTATATTCTAAATTCCTATCATAATATTAATTCATGTATAAAATTTTTGTCTGCATCTATCCATAATATAAGAACACTTGCTTATTTAACACTAAACCCGGGTGTCGCCGTGACGACACTTGCACACTTTTTACCATATTCAGACAATACAACGCGTGTCTTCGAAGAGACGCCCTAGCATTGACACAATGATTTGAATGACTTATGTTATAGTTTTAAAACAATTTTTAAGTTGTCTGTTGACTACCTAACGCAACCCTCTACTTTTCGCATCCGGACTTAATACCCAACATAAGTGTTACCAAAATAATTGTCAAATTATCTCAAAGATAACATGACAATTATTTTGGTAGACACTTGTGCCAGTCCCTGATCGTCGAAGCCAAAAAAGCTCAGAGAGATTGATTAGATGAATTACTATAATCATTGTTTGTATCATCGAGCAATTAGTCATCCTATTGAAGATTGTCGCATCTTCGATGATTGGCATGAGAAGAAGTATAGAGATGAAAAATTTATGCTATGTAACAGTGTTAATAGTAAACTTGATCTCGTAAGAGTATATCATTTCCTCTCCCAAACCTTCCAAGCCAATATAATTTCAGTAGCAAAGCCAGCCTGAAGTGAAAATTGAGAGATAATTGTTTTGAAGAAAATAACCAAACATTTTAAAGCCTCTCTAAGGCGTTTCGAGCATTCATTGAAGTCTCTGATTGAGCTCCTGCTCATTAAAAGCGAGCGAACATCTGATGCTTTCATCCGGAAGTTGTAATCATGCAAGCAAGCGAACATCTGAATGCTTTCATCCAGAAGTTGTAATCAAGCAAATTGCAACTTAGTCTCATTCTTCTCAATTTAAGAGGCAGCCTATTCCATTCTTGTCAGAGGAACCTAATGAGTCAGTTAAGCAAACGAATAAAAAAAGAAATCAGTACACAAAAAGTCATCAAAATTTGGAGAACTACCATCATCCTAAAAGGTAATACATAAGGCTTATTTTTTCCATGAATAAGCTCAACGTAAATGCAGCATGAGAAGATGATAAGGAATTGTCCTTAGTTGAAACCTATCAAGCCATTTCTACCATCTCATTTATTTCCTCACGTACCCTCTCTAAAGCCCATGGCAGGGGACAAGCAGTAAAAGTGTAAACCGCAAATTTAATAGGAACTGATTCATAATGCATCCAATGAACATATGCATTAAATTTCCTCAAGATGAAGAAAACCTTGAAGTTACACAACCAAACTCTAGTCTGAAGGTGCTACCTACAAATAGATGACACCTAACAAGGGAATTTCTGCAGGTATATGAAGAATAAAACACGCCTTTGTTGTCTTGGTGGAGTAGAAAACCTATGGTCACAATTAGAGGAGCAACTGAGCCAAGCAGACTCGAGAGCTGGCTCAGTCTCGCCTCCATAAGTAGCTTGCGAGCAGAGATAGATGAGTTAATAAAGTCGAGCTCAAAGCAGTCCCAACTAAACTCATTTTAAAAAAAATGTTCATATAAAATACACTCAAACTAAATAAAATTAAAGAACTTACCTGTAAATTAAAGAGGCAAAAACTTTTGAACAAGAATAAATATGATAAAAAAGTATACTCCAAGACTTGTTTGGTACACTTGCTGCCTAACTAATTTTAAAACTCATTCAGCCTTAGAATTAATCTTAAACAAAATTTAACCTGTCCAAACGCCAACTTCTCTATTCGGCGGATGAACCAACTTGATTCTATGAAATTATATAAGCATACAGTCAAACAACTTGAAAATAAAAAATTCAAGAAAACCTACTCTCAACTCAAGTTTCAAGTCTGCATGACTCCAATCCTTCAAGCACTAGACTGATTCAACCTAATTAACTCAAAGTTCAGCCTACCAACTCGGTTTAACCATTCTTTCCAAATTGATAAGAGAAGTTTAAATATTTGATCTTGTACCTAGTAACCTCAAAAATTTGTATAAAGGTCATTAAGATCTATAGAAAAATCATAGTGAACCATTCTCCAACTCTAAAAAACATGTAAAGTACACAAACAAAAAAAACAATAATATAGGCAGATAAAAAGGTTGTAGTGTCATGGTGAAAATAAAAGGAAGTACTCAAATTTCCTTGATAAGCGCTTTAAAGTGATGAAAATAAATGATATGCTTTGGAATCTCTGAGCCAGAATAGGGAATGGGAAGATTTGCACGTATACCACTCAATTCCCATGCTTGCATAATTAACAACTAATCATAAATTTTTACATACATACCACCATACCTAAGCATGAAAAGGTGCATTTCACTCTTTAAAAGCGAAAACGGTGGTATTTTTTATGTGACATGAAGGATTTGGGCGGTATAACTGTATAAAAATAAATAGTATTAGATATATAAATAGTTAAATATATAAGAATTAAGTGGTATGCATGTAAATTTTCCTTGAAAATAACAGATTGTTATAGCTCTCCTAGTAACTGAGAAACCTATATAAAGAATAAAATAATGTGTGGTGGTTAAAAACCCATAAAATAGTTCTAAATTATATAATATACCAGTTATCATCCAGCTTAAATGATAAAAAACAGCAAACAATGGAAGAAATTCATTGCCCATTAGACATTGGTTTCAGTCTTTACCAACAAATATGGCTTGGAATATGGCTTCGTACTCACATGAGTTTGCAAGCACCAGGAACATGATATTTGAAGTGCATCCTGCTCAACCAATACCTCGCATGAGTATTCATATTGTCAACCTCCAAAGCCAGCTCAAAGTTATCCTTCGCAGTCTGTTAACAATCAAAAGTCTACATACTTTGCTTCAGTATGAAAACAAAAAGTTCTTCAACAATTTTAAAAGCCATGGATTTTTTCCCCTTTTTGGGAGCTGATCCTTTAAATGTCTATTTTAGCAAACTATAAGATTTACATACATACCACTAAATTCCCATGTATTTATATATCTAACACCTAAACTCCAATTTTTACATATATGCCGCCTGATTTATGCTTGATAAAATGTATTCCACTTTTTAAAAGTTAAGATATTTTTATGTGATAAAAAAGATTTGGGGGTTAAAAATGCAATAAGTTAAGTTTAAATGCTCGATATGTAAACACATAGGAATTGAATGGTATGTATGTAAATGCCCCAACTATAATTCAATTAGGTACTGGGATCAAGCTTTCATAAAACATGTAATACATAGGGTGAAACCTGTTTAAAAAACATGATCATTTGCGAAATAAGATTCAAAGCACGAGTTTCATCAAAAATTAAAATTGCAAAAAGAAATATACTAGATAAAGGTGAGGTAAGGTTATAATCGCAACAGCTAAACCAAAAATTTTTCCAGAAGTTTTCAATTGGAGGCAGTTCATTGATGAGATGACAAGGGTTTGATTTGACAAAAGAAAAACAAGATGGGGCATTTTATTTCATTTCTTTACCAAATAGAACTTCCTGAATGTGAGGCACATATAGGGTTGTGAATATAGCTCGAAGAACATTAAGTGCTCTAAAATTGATTCAAATATTGACTCGGATCAAGATCGAATCGAAATAAATGAGCAAAGCTACGAGCCAAAATTTTGAATCCAATTTTATTCAAGCTGATTTTGAGCGAGTGTCAGGTCGAAATCTGATTTCTAACAGCCGTTGTGATGTTAGAGCTGTGAATTTAGCAAATTTACTTAAAGATCATTAATCACTCATTGATTTGAATTTTGGCTTGTATCTAGATTGAATCGAAATAAACGAGCGGATCAACGAGTCAACATTTTGGATTAAATTTTCTGCCTGATTGAGCCGACAGCAGCTCTGCAGACATCAAAATGATGATCCATGATATAATAACCAAATTCAGAAGGAGTTGAGCTTACAAATGCCATTGTTTAATCTTTTTCTCACTTAAATGAATCAGAGACACCAAAAACGGGCAATAATCTAAATAAAACCAATACTTAAACCACCTAAAAGCAGAAGGCGAAATCTGATAAATAATAAGAAAAATCACAAAATCCTCTCTGCAATTCCACCATTTGTCATGAATAACTCAATTAGCATCCCGAAAATGAATAAATAAGTAAATAAAATAAAAAAACATTCTCACCCTGAGTAGAGGTATAAGACGGGGATCGTTGAGGTCGGCGTAGTCGATCACTCTGTCGACTTCTTGGAGGGCACTCCAACCCTTAGCTACGAATCCCATCGCCTTCTTGTTCCTCTCGTGCATCCATCGCTGCCTCCAAGAAAAGCAACAAAACGTTTTTGCTTACTCCGAAGGGGAAAATAATAAAAAAATTGAAATCGTTTTCTGATATATTTCATCAAATCTAACGAAGATGATACGGCAAAGAGATCAGTCGCGGAATCGAGCTACCTGGTGACGAAGAGTGCAGAGTGGTCCCTGCCTTCCGGCCGCCCTCGAGATGAAGAACCGAAGCATACCTCTCTCTCCCCCCGTCTTCACCTGCTCGTGAGAATTTTACATGCATGCCACGTACAACAACAACAACAACAACAACAACAAAGCCTTAATCCCACTAAGTGGGGTCTGCCACATGAATCCTTTTTCTCCATTGCGTCCTATTTAGTGTCATATTTTCATT
>JXCR01103461.1:0-22119 GCA_002079205.1 Phalaenopsis hybrid cultivar | reverse complement strand
GCGGGCTGACTGGATCCTCGGATCCGTCGAAAAGCCATGCGGCGTGCTCCTATTCGACGCCGCCTTCTGAGTCAGCTGCCACGCGTCCCGCTGTATCGTCTCATAGGATCATCTGACTTGATCTCCGCCGTCCATTCAATACACGCGAGGATGGACGGCATCCGTTCATCGTCCCCGATGGCCTTAACCGAGAGCCGTCCATTTTAAAATCTTAATATCTCTCTCATTTTTTAATGGATTTTAGTGATTATTTTCTTAAAATATTTGTCTTGAAGAGACAAATACATCTATATGGTAAACATGCTACGAAATCAAGCCATTGTAAATGTAGAGCTCGCAAAGGCTCGGGAGAGTAAGTGAGTTATACATTTGCTCCGAGAGGTTTAGCCTCAACCAGAGATTCTTCACACCTTTGTTAGATCTCAAAAAGCTTCGGGATGAAGCCTCTAGCTCTTGTGTAAAGCCTATGTATGATTTTGATCAAGGTCGATTTTGAGTGTTGATTGAGAACTATGGTAGAGGCTATTTCAGAGGGGGAATTGATGGGGGTTTGGCTTCTTTCTCTGTTTTGAAGGTGTAGGGCCAATCTATTGGGGATTTGGTGCTGTGTAGGTTGGGATTGGGATTTGTCCTGATTTCGGGCAGGAATTCAAACCCAAAATTGGATTTCTATGGTGGAATTGGGAGAGGGAAGTGGATTGAAATGTACTAAGGGTCTCCTAAGGAAGCTCTCTGAGGAGTTTGGTAAGCTTTTGTGAAAATTTTTTACCACACCACTATTCATGGCCGTGGGGGTGGATTTTATAGAAATTGGCTAAGGGAAGGCTTAGCTGGCCAATAGAAGGGTTAGCCCCATNGGAAAGTCCTATGGCTAGACCTAGGCTAGTAAAGAAGTTTTCTAGACCTCAACCAAAAGTGAGGTCAACAAACACTTAGTAGGTGGAGCCAATATGGGAGAGCTTAAGAGGAGTCCCTACAAGACTGTTTGGCCTTAAGGTTAGCCTTGGGTGGTGTGGTCTTGGTCATTCTTGCATACACACACTTGATACCCTTCATCTTCACTCACAACCTCAACCCTTAACCAAACATGCCTAGCTTGATCCCTTACTCTATTGGAAACTCATGTGGATGGTACCCTAAACCATTTGCCCTAGGCTAGGGCTTGGCTAAGACCAGCACATGGAGGATCCAAAATGGGAGTTCCTTTGGTCTCATGGCTCAAAAAGGGCTATATTTCTGGTTAACATCTTAAATTAATCTCATCCTGCCTAAATACCCAATTTATCCTTTTGCCCCAAAAATTCTCAAAACTACCAAATTGTTGAAACCCTAAATTTTCAAAAACTACCCAAACCACCCAATTTTATCCAAAAATCATCTAAAACTCTTTCAAACAATTTAAATTGCCCAAAATATTCCAAAATTTCAAAAATTCTTAAAATACCACTGACTTTTCCAAAACTATCAAAATGCCCTTGGTGGGCCAAATTTTCCCAAAACCTCTTAAAATCATTTCAAACACTTAAAACCAATCTTGACCACTCATGAAGCCCAATTTGACTAATTTGACAAATTTTGGCCTTTAAGGACCAATTACAAAAAATCACCCCCAATTTCCACCAATTTGAATTCAATTTTCCGTAATTTAAATTCTAAACTCAAATTCATCATGTCCAAACTTAATTTAAACCAATTTTATGCCTGATTGAGCCACTCTCCAATCCCTAATTTCAACTTGAGCGAAAAACCCCAATTTTGACTATAGCCTCAAATTTCCACAGATTGAGTCTCTTAACTTGCCCAAATCCTTCTATTTTGAATTCTAAACTTTTCATTACACTCCCCTAAGTCAATTCAAGCCTCTAACTTTCCTTAGACTAGCCTCAAACCTCGCCCAAATCCCACCTAAATCAAAACCCCCAATTTTGCTTTAAAATCCAAAATTCCACAAATTGAACTTCATAACCCCTCAAATTTCCATCCAATTGAACTCTAAACTTCTCATGGCAATATCGTACAACATTTTGAACAACCAATTGAGATAAATCTAAACCTAACCAAGCCCAAACCCAAGTTCAAGCCAAAACCCTAATTTTGAACTAAAATCATAAATTCAACTAAACCAATTCAAATTGACCAAGTCGTGGTCACCATGGCAAAATTCTGAACAAAAGAGATAAATTCGCTAAACTAAAGAAAGATATGGCATCGGCCATCAAATCTCCAAGCTAATCACCATTAAACCTTATTTTGTATTCACTGACCTTGCTAGCCATTAGCTCTATCCTTGTTGGCTGACCTAGTGGCCGAAATCACCAAAACTATGAGATTAGCATGGCTAAAAGCCAAATTTAAAACTCTCAGACTTTGCTCACTCCCATTGGACATTGGAGCCTCTCTTCCCTCCACCTAAGCTGTCTTTTACACCCATTGGCTAGTCCTCTTGGAGACCTGAGCTCCTCTATTTAAACCACCCCCTCCCCCCTACAACCAAGAGGTGAGAGTGCTTAAACCTTAAAATAACTCTACCAAAATTCTCCCAGAGCTACTCATAGCCAGCCTAAGTTCAAATCTAGTGCTCTCAGCCACCCATTCCCCTTGTCTGAGCTTAATTTCAAAGCTTAAATACATGACCTTTTCCTGTCATTCAAAAAACTCTATGAATCATTAAATTAAGCATTTCATAATCTTCCTCAGACTAAAACAAGTAGATCCCCACTGAAATCCCCATCCCTAAAGCACTCTAACACATTACTAGACCAAGGCCGCACCACCCTCAATCGAACTCTTGGTTAAAATTAACCTCAGCTCAAATCAACACTTAGAGGAGCTTCATGAGATCACAATGAATGTGAAGAACCATTCCAATCAAGGCTACACCTGTCGGACCAAGGTATGCACAATTTTTTTCCAAACCGAGCTCAGTTTGGGCTTTTATGAAGAAAATTTTAGCTCAATGCTTGATAACCATATGAATGTATTCATCTAGACTAGATGAAGGTGTAGGAATGAGCCACATGCAATTTCATTAAGTATTGAGCTAGATCTTAGAGATTTAATGGGGACGACTTTCGGGTTAGGACAATTTGGGACGATGAATGGATGCCATCTATTTAGCTCGTGTATTGGTCCAACGGATGAGACAACATCAGAAGAAGAAATGGTGCATGAACGTGCGACCACATGGCAGCTGAGGTGGAAAGCGCGGTGAGTCAGAGAGCACTGCATGGGGCTTCGATGCGTACGATGTTGGGGTAACAGTTGATCGATTTAAATAGAAAAATATGGATGAAATGGATTTATTTAACTACATAACCTTAGAAAATTCATAATTTGGTGTAGAAAAATCATAAAAATAAATAAAATTACCTTCTTGCTCAGCAAATAAGGAAAACAATGTGGAATAAAAAAAAAAATTATTTGATATTTCTCTAATTTTTAATTTGTTAAATACCCTTTTGAACTATTTAATTCTAGTTAAGTAATAATTACCATGACTCAGAATTTTAGGGGTTGATTCCTCATATTAGTAAGGATGTTCTCTGATTTTTTCAAGGTCAGAGAGCAACTCTAGCTTTAAAACCCTAATTTTCAAGCCTAATTGTCTATTATTGTTTAAAATATTTAAATAAATTAAAACTTGAATCGGAAAAACATTGTACTTATTTTTATAGATTCTATGTGGGTCAGAAGACTCTATGAAAAAAATAAATTATGTTTAAATGTATATGTAACTTATTATGTTTAGTTAAATCATAAGAACTCACTCAAATTAAAATGAAAAAATAATATTAAAAAATAACAAATATAATTCCATACTATAATAAATGATTATCTTAGCTCACTGTAAAAATTAGAAACTTATTTGAATTAGTTTAATCACTGAAGTCTATTTTCTAAGTAAAATTGTATTTTTGCATTAAAATAATTATAGTAAATTAACTATGATTAGAAAAATTATGTAAAATGGTTTTTTGAGTTCCTTTTGATCAGTGGCACTTAGGAAAAATAAAATTTATTTTAAAACAATTAGTTCTTTTTTTAGCTATATTTTCAATTAAAAATTAAAAAAAATATGAAAATGCAACAAAATATTCCTAATTGTTCCCTAGTCACTTGGAACCCCTTAAAATATTTTTCTTAATTTTTTTGATTTACTTATGTATTTTTAAATGCCAAAAATGTATTTTTTTCTTAGTTTTTCATTAAAATACTTATAATAAATAAAATCAGTCATAAAAATGAAAATTTTGCTACACTAACTTCTATGGACTTAGAGAGATTTAATAAAAATATAAAAAGTAATTTTTGAAATTAAAAAATATTTGTTATTTAATTAATCATTAAAATCAATAAACAATTATGATAATTAAAGTATAAAATTAAAAATTTTGAAATTTTGTCCAAGTGGTCCTCTATCTTAGGTGAACCTCTAATAATTTTTTTTATGAATAAAAACTTTAATTTGATTAACTAAATAAATTAATATTGAAAATCTTATTTTCTGAGTTAAAATAATTATATAAATTAAATAAAAATCAGAAGAATAACATTTTCTCATCTGATTTTTTAATTGGCCCACGAGTGGGATACCATAAAGATTTCAAAATCATTGGAGTTATGTTTAATAAGTTATGAAGTGAAGAGCTCTAAGGGAAAAATTGTAATTTTTTATTATGATGGCCTAATTGAAATTTAGCATTAAACAAAGAGTAAATGGGTAATTTTGATCATTTAGAACTCTTCTGGATGTTTGAAATATAATCGGTTAAGAGGTAGAAAACAACTTGCCACATTTTCATGATAATGGTAGAATTGTAATTTTGTTAATTATTATGACTTGGAGGATAATTCAATTCGATGGTACTAAGGTGGTAGACTCGAGTTAGGAAGATAATAATTCACTTATTTGAAGCCCCTAATTAGTAATTTTGGTAATTTTCATAAAAGTTGTTTAAGGTTATGCCCCCAACTCCTTAGGACCCTTTTGGTACTTCGATACACAATTGAACTTATTATTCTTTATTCAAGAAAATCATCAATTAAAACTTTTAAGGACCCACCAAGTTATGACCTAGGGTTTGGTAGATAAACTTTCAATTAGACTTCTTGTTTTCTATTCTTGCAATTTATTTAAAATTCCTGCAAAATTTTATATATCCTACAAGAACATTTATGCGAGAGTGTAAGAAGTTGATAGATACGTATGTACATTTTTGCAATGAAATTTTCTTTCCTTTTACTTAGCTTCATTTCCTATCTATACTTGCTTAAATCAAAAAACTTTTTTCAAAATTAAAAGTTACAAAATCTTTTTCAAAATTATAAATTACAAAACCTTTTTCTGAATTAAAAATGACTAAACCATTTTTCAAATCTAAATAACATTTTTCATAAAACGATAAAATAATCAATTTCATAACACGTCCTTTTGAATTTACAGAGTTCCTCAGATGAGGTAATCCACAGTTGCTAATGAGATCTCCCTAGTTTAAATAAGCTGAACAACTCGTTTAAGCTAATTAAATTTAAAAAAAATAGTGGTGTCGGAATGAGGGAACCATGAAATCTTAAATAGTATAGTTCTAATCAATTTTAACCCCCTCATAATGATTGAACTGAACTTGTCATTTAAACCTTTGAACCTTTAGACTTTAGGACTGCTACTTCAGTGAGGATCTTAGTAAATATTAAGATTTTAGGGGTTGATTCCTCATATTAGTAAGGATGTTCTCTGATTTTTTCAAGGTCAGAGAGCAACTCTAACTTGTCATTTAAACCTTTGAACCTTTAGACTTTAGGACTTTAGGACTGCTACTAATATGAAAAAATCAGTGTTTCACCACGAGGATAACATTCTACAATCGTAAGTGGATCTACAGCAACAAATCTCTTTCTTAAAATTAAACAACAAGCAATACAATTTTGAGATCGTTTGTCTACTGCAACATAAATCTTCACTTTATCTTTAGCCCTTTGCACAATTATTTTTTGTAAATTAAGCCTTAATTCATTTTAGGATTCCAATGTTGTCATTCGTTGCGACATAAATCTATCTATCTCCTAGGCTATTTATAAGATCATGTCATGAAAATGTAAGCCCTAAATAAAAATAATTAGTTGGATGGAAAATTCAATAATTTCATTCTCGAAGTTGAAGCCAAACCATAAGATAGTTTAGGAATTCATTGAGGTTCTCCTCATGTCACAACCACTAGTTTTCTCTCTTTGGATTCCATAATAATGTTCCAAATTTGAGCCTTTCCCAATTGACACTTATTGGTCTAATCTTTGAAAAGTCATATTCCTTAAAATTCTTGAAGACAATATTTCTTATATAAATTGAGAGTTTTCTTAGGTGACCTTGGTTATTTAAGATGTAATTAACTATAGGGGATTTCCCTTATAGTAAACATTATGAACCAAGCTTAATATAAATTCTATCTAATTATTTATATTGGATAGTGAAATTTGTCGGTCAACATAAAGGTTCACAGGCTAAAATGTATGCCATAAATTCTTTAGTTTGTTTACTTGAGTCTCACTAGCAAGTGATGTGTTTATTCCTCAGGGTAGATGCATCATTTATCGTGTTGTGCTCGTTTATTTAAACCATTATTTATATGAAACAATTTCAGTCTCGTATTTTTGAAAATTAAAATAGCACTTTCCAAAAATAATATATATTAACCCAAATATGTTCTTCCCAATTTGGCGACCGACATGATCTAAACAAGAATTGAAAGAGGTAGTAAAAACTAAGAAATCGTCCATAAAAACATCAATTCCTTTCTCAATTAAGGCTTAGAAAATTGACATCATACATCTAGGAAAATTTACAGGTAAGATAATTTTTTTAAATCTACAATTCAAATAAATTTCTAAGTCAGAAAGTTTCATCACATCCCCAGCAACGGCGCCAGAAATTTGACCCAACTCTCAATGATGCAGATATTTATATTCCAAAAGATTGTCATATACTTTAAATGAATTATATTTAATGGCTAGTGTGAATAAATAAAATATTTTATAAAAAAATTAGTAAGTTTTCACACTAGGGGTACTACACAAATATACATATTGTTTCAAGTAATATAGATTTTCTTCAAAAACCCTAATATTGATCCTACAGNTACTTTAAATGAATTATATTTAATGGCTAGTGTGA
This sequence comes from Phalaenopsis hybrid cultivar, assembly GCA_002079205.1. NCBI lineage: Eukaryota > Viridiplantae > Streptophyta > Magnoliopsida > Asparagales > Orchidaceae > Phalaenopsis > Phalaenopsis hybrid cultivar. The sequence continues at coordinate 14,951 of JXCR01103461.1, read as the reverse complement.
ATAAATAAAATATTTTATAAAAAAATTAGTAAGTTTTTACACTAGAGGTACTACACAAATATACATATCGTTTCAAGTAATGTAGATTTTTCTTCAAAAACCCTAATATTGATCCTACAAGGAAGCCGTAACTTTTTATAATGACTTTAAAAAGCTTCTATCTAATATGCAGATAAAAATGTTAGAAGCACAGTGTCAAAATATTTGTAAAGGATTAAAGCTATATTAATGTGAAGTCTAATTTTTAAACAGACAGTAAGTGTAAATTTTCTAAACTAATAAATTTTAAAAGAGTTTGAATATTATGAAAAGATCTTTCCTCTAGCAAAGAGATCTTAATCAGTTTATGATTTGATTGTTTTAAATATAAAATGTTGTATTATTACAATTAGGAGCATACCCATTCCTTACACCCTCTAAGTGCATTTGTTTAATCTTATGTTTGTTCCGGCTTGTGTAGTAATGCTCNGACTTTAAAAAGCTTCTATCTAATATGCAGATAAAAATGTTAGAAGCACAGTGTCAAAATATTTGTAAAGGACTAAAGCTAAGTTTATGTGAAGTCTAATTTTTAAACAGACAGTAAGTGTAAATTTTTTAAACTAATAAATTTTAAAAGAGTTTGAATATTATGAAAAGATCTTTCCTCTAGCAAAGAGATCTTAATCAGTGTATGATTTAATTGTTTTAAAAATATAAAATGTTGTATTATTACAATTAGGAGCGTACCCATTCCTTACACCCTCTAAGTGCAATTGGTTAATCTTATGTTTGTTCCGGCTTGTTTAGAAATGCTGAGTAGATTCTAGCCTCTCACTTCTAAAATACCCATTGTGCCCTCTGTATAAGACCTACTAGAGACCATTAGATCCAAACTCAAGACCAAAATGATAAAAAAATCTAGCCTATCACCCTATAAACCTCAATTCTACACCCATAAAAAATTATCTCCATATTTATTTAAACTCTCTTAAATTTTGGTTCCCTTCCTTGTAAGGTTAGTGTGGCATGCACAGGTTAGGTGAAATCATAGCCCTTCCTAGCCATTATGTTCAGCAACAGATTTTAAGCTCACAAGTGGCCAGTTTGCAAAGTCAATGAAGAATTGGTGAAAATGTCATTGCAATTTATATAATAAAAAGAAATCTTCAAATCATTCTCATCCTACATTATTAATTCCCATAGCAAGAGAAAAGAAAGAAAACAACTCAGAATTCATGGATATAACAAAAAAACACATAGATTTGTATTCAAGATTAAGTTTACACAAGAAAGTATAACTTAGAAAAAAAGATAAAATACTTATCTTGGGCTTCTCCCTAAACAAATCCTAAAGTCCCTTTGATGCAATCTCCAAATGCTTCTTGTAGGAGTCCAAAGAAAATACACTAAAAACTCTACTCTACTCTCTAAGCTAGTGGACTCTCTAAATAATCCAAGTTTTTCCTCCCACAAAAGTCCCCTTTTACTCTTTTCTGACCACATTATATAAAAATCTCAAAATCCCAAAGAGTCTCCTCAAGAACTCTTTCAAAATTCATCCAAATTTATTGCATCTCCAAAATGTTTTGTCACTGGCGCTTAGGAACCGGATATGGCGCCTAAGCGCCATTCTTCATCCGTCACTGGCATGTAGGTGCCAGAATTGACGCTTTGGCACCACTGCTCNTCTGACCACATTATATAAAAATCTCAAAATCCCAAAGAGTCTCCTCAAGAACTCTTTCAAAATTCATCCAAAATTATTGCATCTCCAAAATGTTTTGCCACTGGCGCCTAGGAACCGGATATGGCGCCTAAGCGCCATTCTTCATTCGTCACTGGCATGTAGGTGCCAGAAGTGACGCTTTGGCACCACTGCTGCACGACATCATTTTGCCTCCATGTTCTCTCTTTCTCATTTAAACTCCTTTTTTTAGAACAATAATGTACATAAAGTGAACATTATGTGCATCATTAAAGCGCAATATCAACAAAAATATACAAAAAGTGAACATTAAATGTATTTTTAAAATATTTAATATTATGTGCATCACATATTCATCATCTAGAAATATACGGTGATAGTCAAATCATGAGTTCCTTATCATGCTAATGTGTAAATGCCTTAAATGAATTTGTGCAATATGGGCACACTACTTTCCTGTGGAGCTCCACTCAGACAACATTCCATATGTAGAAAAATTACTTATTATCCACGCTAATGCTGCTTTCAACCAAAAATTGTGTTGCTGGAGACTTCTTATGTAATGACACATAATTCTCAATGAATTTACAACTCATCTATCAATGGCTAAAACTATACATCAATCCTTCCTTTAGGTCTACCAGGATGAGGTATAATCAATGTCAAGAAAAAGAAAGGGGTTGTCATGCAAAACTTAGATTATAGATTGTATGGCGTAACAATCATCGGCCAACAAAGTAGGGCGATGCAGTCTGATAGTACCGTGTGAAGCTGCAAGAGCATAAACCTAGTCGGATGTTACATAGCTCCGCAAAAAACGTAGGATGTGAGCATCAAAATCTTTTCATGCTTCCTCATCTGCAGGATGACTCATTGAGTTATTTTCTTCTAATCTACTCTAATGCCATGTCATATGTGGGGTTGTAGGCATAGAATTGTATAGACTATGTATACGTAGAGTAACTGGTTGCTAAAAGATTCACTATAACCAAACTTTCTTCTGCCTCTTACTTTTTCTACTCTGAGGTTTGAATTTAGAAGAATTGCAAAACCTGTGAATCTCCATCACACCACTTTGTAACATAACATATAACTATTTACAAAACAATTAATCTTCTCTTTTTTAAGCCCTAACTATTAGACCAAAATTTTTCGTCATGTATAAATCTTCAAGAACTAAATTTTAAGGTGGATTAGTCTCTTTCATCATGTCCATAAATTGATTAAAGCCCTTTCAAGGGATGTTGTAATATTTTTTTCAATTTTAAAATTCTAGGAGCTACNCCTTTTTTTAGAACAATAATGTACATAAAGTGAACATTATGTGCATCATTAAAGCGCAATATCAACAAAAATGTACATAAAGTGAACATTAAATGTATATTTAAAATATTTAATATTATGTGCATCACATATTCATCATCTAGAAATATATGGTGATAGTCAAATCATGAATTCTTCTTATCATGATAAAGCGTAAATGCCTTAAATGAATTTGTGCAAAATGGGCACACTACTTTCCTGCGGAGCTCCACCCAGACAACATTCCATATGTAGAAAAATTACTTATTATCCACGCTAATGCTGCTTTCAACCAAAAATTGTGTTGCTGGAGACTTCTTATGTAATGACACATAATTCTCAATGAATTTACAACTCATCTATCAATGGCTAAAACTATACATCAATCCTTCCTTTAGGTCTACCAGGATGAGGTATAATCAGTGTCAAGAAAAAGAAAGGGATTGTCATGCACAACTTAGATTGTAGATTGTATGGAGTAACAATCATCGGCCAACAAAGTAGGGCAATGTTGTCTGATAGTACCGTGTGAAGCTGCAAAAGCATAAACCTAGTCGGATGTTACATAGCTCCGCAAAAAACACACGATGTGAGCATCAAAAACTTTTCATGCTTCCTCATCTACAGGATGACTCATTGAGTTATTTTCTTCTAATCTACTCTAATGCCATGTCATATGTGGGGTTGTAAGCATAGAATTGTATAGACTATGTATACGTAGAGTAGGTGGTTGCTAAAAGATTCACTATAACCAAACTTTCTTCTGCCTCTTACTTTTTCTACTATGAGGTTTGAATTTAGAAGAATTGCAAAACCTGTGAATCTCCATCACACCACTTTGTAACATAACATACAACTATTTACAAAACAATCAATCTTCTCTTTTTTAAGCCCTATTTATTAGACCAAAATTTTTCGTCATGTTTAAATCTTCAAGAACTAAATTTTAAGGTGGATTAGTCTCTTTCATCATGTCCATAAAGTGATTAAAGCCCTTTCAAGGGATGTTGTAATATTTTTTCAATTTTAAAATTCTAGGAGCTATAAATAACTCAAAATGAGAGGTGCAACCATCTCACAGTGACCTTTGAGCGGCATGAAATAAGTCAAAAAAAGGTCTGAGTCTTGAGATTTGGTGTTTCCTGCAGCACTTGGATCACATAATGATGTCTTGTTCCATTAAAGATCATTTCTTTGAATTTGCTTGAGTAAAACACATAACTTGGTGAATGAGCAGAGCTGAACGTTGTAGGATCAATCTTCCCATGTGAAATCCAAATTTAGTAATTTAGTTGAAATCCACGGTCGTATAGATCATATTTCACTTCATCGGGTATTAGGTTAGCTCGATTTTTGTGTTTTGAACATGGACACTGAAACATACCCTCAAATAGGTAAACTTATAATTGAGAAGAAGGTGCCAAAAATTATTCAAAACCTTTCAAGAACTTCTAGGTGATCCATTTTCTATCCAAATAAAGTCTGTTGTACATCTACGATCTTGATGTATGAATATCCATGTGTACCTTCAAACATGAGAATAATAAATATATTATATAATATATTCTGCTGAATACATTTTATTTAATTATTTTAGTAATACTACGAGCCGATTTGTAACAAAAGATAATGAAATTTAACAATAATCAACACATTTTTAATGGAGTGAACATTTTAAATAGCTTTGAAGTCATAACTTTAATAACCTGTTGAAACTATTGAGGCTGTCGAAAACTGATTATTGACAAACGCTTATCCATATTTTCCTCAAATCTTGGTTGTCACTATAGCTACAATAACCCTTTCGTGAGTATAACTTTTACACATTTTTTTTCTACAAGTGTAAGGACACTTATCCACCTAAGTATTCTCATCTCAACAACTCTTACTCGACCACTTTCACAAGATGTTTTAAGAGTCTAGTTAAAAGTTGGAGGGATGAGGTGCTTAGGTTTATGATTGGCTCTTCACTCGGAGACAAAATATGGTAGAGATCTATCTGTGTGAAGGCTAGTGTAGCTACATTATCACACAATATTAAAAGAGAGTCATCCTAATGAATTGAGAATCAATGTTCAACTAATAATGATGCTCGACCGAACTAATATTATTAAAATGTCAAACGATCTGACCTGTAGAGGATCTAATTGTAAGATCTAATAATTCTATCACTATAGTTGATGCAAACCTTGCACGAGTTTGTTTCTTTCACATTTTATTTGTTCAAATGGAAAGCCAATCATAGTGATAAGGATACTCATCGTTGCAAACCATATGCAAAATTGACTGCACAACCAATAATATGTTCTTAGAAGGAGATATTTCATATGATATAAAAAATTTCACTACATCCTTAAATGTGAAGTCTAATTTCCATAGCCAGAATGACAATTCACATCGAAATCTAAGTTGTTAGTTTCAAAATGGAATTTCACTTCAAAATCTGATTTGCATTGCCAAAATGAAAATTTAGAATTTAGATTTTGATTTGAATTTCCATCTTGGATCTAACAAATTAGATTATGAAGCGAATTTCAATTTTGGCTGTTGAAATTAGACTTCACACTGGAGGATGTAGTGAAAACTCTTACATCATATGAAATATTTCCTTCTAAAAACATATTTCCTGGTGTGTAATCAATCGTGTAAGGCGCTACGTCAAGGAGAATGTTTAATCCTATGATTGGTTTTACAATTGGAAATAAAATATGAAACAAATATGCCTATGATAGGGTTGGAGTTGCTACAATTGTAGTAAATATTAGAAAGAGACATCATGAAGTCTAAATAAACCTTCAAAATCACTTTTTCTTAATACGAAACAAAAAATACCATTCATAAATTGATTGACTTTAATTTTGACTAATACATCTTTAAAGCTGGCAATTTTTAAGCTCAAATTCATTAATGTTAATAGCCTACTGAGACTGTTAGGGCTATTGAAAAATCAAAAATTAAAAATATTTTATACTATTTCATCTCTAATCTTATTTATCACTATAGTTACACCAACTCATTCATGAGTATATTCTGTTGATATTTTATCAACAAGTGTAAATCTAGTGATTTGTATGGGGTTTACGATTGGCTTTTCATTTGGAAATAAACTATGAAACAAATATATCTGTGAGAAGGTTGGTGTAGCTATAGTCGTATACACTATTATTAGAGGGAGACACCTTAATGAATTATGAGGAAATGTTTGACTGTTTAATGATCTTGGATGGAACAAACATTACTAAAATGTTAAACAATCTGACTTCAAGCTAAGACGGTGTCAGTTCCAAATAAATTTGATAAGAAATTTTGGCTCGTACCTCAATGTTTTTTCTTAACTCGAGTTTCATATGTGAGTCAAACTTTGAAAAAATTACCAAGGGATTATGAATTTTGAAACTAAATCATATTCCAGATTAGGCACATACCTCGGGATTTGATTATTTTTGATTTGAGGGTTTTTTTTAAACCCGTTCAAAGTAAATCAATGTTCAACCAAACAACCCCTTAATCTAAAGGCCTAAATTATGTGCCATAGAACATTACAGTTCTGACCACCATCTTACAAAATTTTCTTTTTAAGTCAAAGTAGTTTTTTCTATCACATAATAAGTCAGATGAATTACTCCACTTCAACCAACCAACATGAAATCTACTAATCACATCCCCATCTACATCACCTAAACTTTGAACAAGAGACCCAAGATATCCAAGAAGTTCACACCTTTTAATGATTTGATCACCTGTAATTACAACTCTACCACTAGAGCCACTACCACTAAAATTATATTTCATGTATTCAGTTCAAGATCTACTGAAATGAAACCCTTTAAACTCCAATGTCGACTTCCAAGAATTAAGGGGGTGTTTCCTATGATCTTTTTAACAAAGCTTGAGTTAGATTTAAATAAAATCTAGCCAAATACCAAAAAAAAGTTAGAAAAATTGTAATTAAGTTAGATCCAATTTTGGTTATTCTGTTTATTAAATTTAGATTTACTAAATCAACTTATTAGTTAGATTTAACAGACTTAGCGTAGAAAAAAAAATTCAAATAATTTATCCTAAACACCTTTAATGAATTTCACTGGATTTAACCTTAATTGAACCAAACACATCAATAGATTATGTCAAACACCTTAATTTATCCAACAATCGTCAACTTCTCTAAATCTCGTAAATCATGCTTCTTACAAGATTTGGTAAATCTCAAATTTAAGGTAAAATGGAGCAAATACAAGATTTAGAAGCATGCAAGATTTACATAGGCATTTTTTTGTCGTTTGGCAGGATTTATNGTTTGACTGTTTAATGATCTTGGATGGAACAAACATTACTAAAATGTTAAACAATCTGACTTCAAGCTAAGATGATGTCAGTTACAAATAAATTTGATAAAAAATTTTGGCTCGTACCTCAATGTGTTTTTTTAACTCGAGTTTCACATGTGAGTCAAACTTTGAAAAAATTACCAAGGGATTATCAATTTTCAAACTAAATCATATTCCAGATTAGGCACATACCTCAGGATTATTTTTGATTTGAGGGTTTTTTTTAAACCCGTTCAAAGTAAATCATGCTTTCAACCAAACAACCCCTTAATCTAAAAGCCTAAATTATGTGCCATAAAACATTACAGTTCTGACCACCATATTACAAAATTTTTTTTAAGTCAAAGTAGTTTTTTCTATCACATAATAAGTCAGATGAATTTCTCCACTTCAACCAACCAACATGAAATCTACTAATCACATCCCCATCTACATCACCTAAACTTTGAACAAGAGACCCAAGATATCCAAGAAGTTCACACCTTTTAATGATTTGATCACCTGTAATTACAACTCTACCACTAGAGCCACTACCACTAAAATCATATTTCATGTATTCAGTTCAAAATCTATTGAAATGAAACCCTTTAAACTCCAATGTCGACTTACAACAATTAAGGGGGTGTTTCCTATGATCTTTTTAATAAAGCTTAAGTTAGATTTAAATAAAATCTAGCCAAATACCAAAAAAAAGTTAGAAAAACTGTAATTAATTTAGATCCAATTTTGGCTGTACTGTTTATTAAATTTAGATTTACTAAATCAACTTATTAGTTAGATTTATTAGACTTAGCGTAGAAAAAAAATTCAAATAATTTATCCTAAACACCTTTAATGAATTTCACTGGATTTAACCTTAATTAAACTAAACACATCAATAGATTATGTCAAACACCTTAATTTTTCCCACAATTGTCAACTTCTCTAAATCTCGTAAATCATGCTTCTTACAAAATTTGGTAAATCTCAAATTTAAGGTAAAATGGAGCAAATACAAGATTTAGAAACATGCAAAATTTACATAGGCATTTTTTTGTCGTTTGGCAGGATTTAGCTTAAATCCTCCATATTGTACCAAACAAACCCTACACATCAAATGAATTAAACTAGATTTAACCTTAATTGACCCAAGCATAATTTTAGATTTAATAAATCATGATTTACCTAATTTAATAAATCATTTTTAACTTAAATCCTACTTGCAGTCGAACACCCATCTATTCTCATCCACAAGATAGATATCAACGAANTCCATATTGTACCAAACAAACCCTACACATCAAATGAATTAAACTAGATTTAACCTTAATTGACCCAAGCATTATTTTAGATTTAATAAATCCTGATTTACCTAATTTAATAAATCATATTTAACTTAAATCCTACTTGCAGTCGAACACCCATCTATTCTCATCCGCAAGATAGATATCAACGACAATAAACATACACTAAGAAACATCCTCAATGTAAATGTCCAATAAGAGCATCCACAACTAAGACAAAAGGACAACTGGTAATACATGTGAGCATTGGAGCGGTGAATCAGAGTTGGGGTCGCCGGAGCTACGGTCGACAGGGTGCTAGAGTTGCTAGGAGAGGGGAGGGGAGGGGAGGATTTGGGCACTGGAGAGCCTGAGATAGAGAGAGAGAGAAAGGATTAGGTTAAGATGGGGCATCGTGATTTCAATTGTGTAAATGATTCTTTCTAATGGCTTACAAATGACATAAAATTCGTCACGATATTTATGTCACACATTACAAAACCTCGTTGGTTAACACCCCGCCAAATGGTGGGTTATTAAATAACCGAAAATATACGGCCATCGATTATTATTTTCTTTTATAACAGATGGTAAATGCATCGGTAATAATTATAATTTATTGGAAACTATTTATGGTTTAAAACAGACATCATGTTCTATTGTTATGCCGTCGAAACTAACTAAATACAAAAATCATTTTTAAACTCTTAGAAAGTAGGAAATTTTTACCAATGTAAGTTTAGATAGTCGGTTTTGCCGTCATGTTTTGTGCTTTTTTTATGTAGTGAAACCTAAACTTTCATATTTCCACACATAGCAATCAAAGCTTAATTAATATCAAATCAAAAAATTACAGTTAATAATTTTAAAAGATGAAACACATATTTTCATACAAATGTTTAAAGCATCATAGTACCATGTATAACGGTCAATTTATATTCATATCACGTAATTGTTATACGTTTACATTTCTTAAACCTAAACTTTAATATATTCACACGTAGCACTCCAAATATTAATATCATATCAGAAATAACACTATTACTACTTTTAAAAAAGTGAAATATACATTTTCACGCATAGGTTTAAAGCACCGAAGGGTCATGTATGTAAAAAAAAATTTATATGTGAGATATGTAAAACATAAAATTTTGTTGCCAAGTACTCGAATTTTCCTTGAAAAAAGCTAAATTTACATATTTAGGACAAAATTATTATTTATTTACATGCCTTAAACCTAAACTTTCATATTTACATGAATAGCACTAAACTATTTAATATCACATCAAGAGCATCAATGCCATAATTAGAAATTTTAGAAGTGAAATACATATTTTCATGCTTAGATTTAAAGCACCGAAGTGTCATATATATATAAATATAAAAGTTTAGTAGTAAGATATATAAAAATATAAAAATTGTGTGCTTATGTTCTTTTTCCTTTAAAAATTTTGTTTACGTGCACAACATACAATTCTTATGTTTTTACACATCTCAAACCTAAGCAATCATGTTTACAGACATAGCAATAATAATTTTAATATAATAACAAAAATATAATAATTACTATATTTTAATAGTGAAATACACTTTTTCAAGCATATCTTTAAAGCACCAAAATTTCTTTTATATATAAATGGAAATTTATATTCATATCACATATTTATTATGTATTTACATATCTCAAATCTGAACTGTGATATTTTTCACATATTGCCCTCAAACATTTAATATCACATTAGAAATAGCAATATTAATACTTTTTAAAAAGCAAAATACACATTCACTCATAGGTTTAAACCACACCCAAGTATTAAGGCTTTCTTTGGGGCCGCTTCTTTCACGCGGCGCGGCCCCAAACCGCGAATATTTTCCGTTTGGCTCCCAGCTTCGCGGCCCAAAGAAGCTAAAGCGGGCGGAAAGCCAACCGCAGGATCAGCCCCGCTGCCCAGCTTTCCCCTCGCTAATGTTCCACATTGCCCCCGTTTTTGGGGCAAATGACACCTCTACTCTATCGTTCTGTCTGTTGTTCCCATGTCGTCTCGGCATCTCGCCTGGTGTTCTCGACCCCGCGCGTTCTTCTTTCTGACCCCGTTCTTCTTCTCGACCACGTTCTTCTTCTTCTTCCCGACCCCGTCTTCTTCTTCGCGACGCCGTTCTTCTTCCCGAACCAGCGCCTTCTTCTTCCCGACCCTGTTCTTCTTCCCAACCCCGCAACGGTTCTGGTTCGAAATGGAGAATTGTAGCTGAAGTTCACAATTTGTCTACAAAGGTGGCAGTTTTGTTTACTAGTTTCCTGTTTTTTATTTTTCTTTGATTTTTTAACCCCTTCGAGCTTCATGCTTCATTGTCAGAGGAGGAGTAGAATAAATGAAAATGAGAGCGTTGTAGAATCTGATTCCTAATTCTAACAAGGTTGGTAGTTGCTTTCAGATTGGTTTTTGGAAATGCTTTGTTTGGCTATATTTGCTTGATTCGCTGCAGTGCTTTGGATATTATGTTTCCTGATTTTTTTTCCTAGTTATGTAAACCGTGCGTAGTGATCTCTAAGCTTATTCTTTTTAGCGGATTGAAATGTAAATTTTAACTGTGATTGTATTAAATATTTTAATGCATTAAATTTTTACCTAAACTTTCTGTTATGTTATGTTGGTACAATAGTGCTAATATTAATTTCTAGTTATGCCTTAGCCATATTAAGCATTTATTTAAACTTGCTATTGGATAAATCCCAATAACTGTGATTTTATTATCCTTTCATATAATGACAACATTGCAAATCAAATAAATCCTCCAAAGAGTCTTTTATGATTTGATAGAAACTTAATTCATTTCTCATCGTCTGAACGTTATAATTAATATAATCATATTATTAATTGCTATTTTAATAGTTTTAGACTTTTTTTGCAGTATAGATACTCATTGTGAAGTGAAGTATGCATTTGTAATTCTGTATTGTTTTTAAGTGAACTGTTGTCTTAAAAGTATTAAATTTATGATTATCACAGTTCTGTTAAACACAATATTTCAAAATATGGGCAGAATTGTCATTTCTGCATAAACAACTATCTTACAGTTGTTTTCACACAGCTGCATCAAACAGACAGTCAAATTCTCCGCAGCAGCTTCCCCACAACAGCTTTCTTGGATAGTGCAGTTGTAGCTGAAAAGCTGAGAAGCTGCAGCTGCGCCAAACAGAGCCTAAGTGTAAATACAAAAATATTGGTGCGACATACATAAAAACGTAAGAATTGTGTAATAGGTATGTCAATTTGCCATAAAAAAAGGCATTTATATGTCGAGCACACAATTCTTATATATTTACACATCTAAAAATTAAACTTTCACATTTACACACATAGTACTGAAAATTTTAATATCACATCAAGAGCATCAATATCACAACTATCAATTTTTAAAAGTGAAATACATATTTTAATGCATGGACTTAAAAAACCAAAGTTTATTGTATGTAAATATGAAATTTTAGTAATGAGATATATAAAACATAAGATTTGTGTGATAGATATGTAAATTTGTCGTTAAAGTTTAGGTGTTAGATATGAAAAGACCTAAGAGATGTGTTGTAAGCACGTAGCAATGAAATACATCTTCAAAATCATACCAAACTGAAACAAAACTTTTTATTCTTCTAATACACTCAATCTTAAAATGCAAAAAATCTAACGGTTCAAATGAAATAAAATCTTTACAGAATACTGGAATTGATTTTACTTATGATTTGAGTATAAGAACATGAGAAACCATTAATTCTAATAAACATAGGAATGGAGAGAATTTGATCGGCTCTAGAGCGAAACGCACGTGCACGAAGAAAATGAGGCATCTCAGACATCAGTTCAATATTAAGACCCTTTCCAATTGCTTTACAACAATCATTTGACTATGGTGTATAATTTCTTATTAAACAATGGATTTGACCGTCGGTTAAATTAACATGATCTTCAGTTATTAATAGCCCAAGAAGTTACGACAAAAGTTTCCGAGGAGTTTTGGCGGTCGCTTTATAATTAACTATGAATTGATGGTTTGGACCAATGGTGGTTAATTCATAAACATCAGAAAGTCAATTCACCTGAAACGCACAGTTTAATCGGTAGCTAATTTTCAGTTATGCTGACAGTCGCTAGGTCATTGGAAATAAAGCTAAATTTAACTGCACGTACTAGACTCAATTTTTCTGTCAGTTTTAACTATTTTTCTTGTAGTTGACAACCCTTATATAAAACACTTTAAGATGGCCCAAGATCTTAGTAGCTAGATTTAACATTTGTGCCTCAATGATCCAATGAGATCAACTTTTATTTATGAGAACACATGATCTAAAGATAATATTTCCAAGAATTCATGATCCATTTCAAATAACCATTATTTATTTGACCAGTAGCTGTAGAAAAATTAAATATATAAAAAAAAACTTGCATTTTGCTAGAACTCTTTCTTCATCCTTGTCAAAGTAGCATTCAAAATTAGAGATTCACTACGTCTAGTTTGTTTTTTTTCTGTCTTTGGGGTTTCTGATATTTGTATGTTTAGCCAAATGCTATCTTTATTTTGTTTTGTTTCATTGCTTTGGGACTAATATCGATCCCAGCCCTCATTTTGTATTCTTAACTCAATTATGAAAATATTCTTATTTTCTATTATAAAATAATAAAAAATGGAGGATGGATATTTCATAATCAAACTAAGCTTAAATGATGATGAACTAGCTATACTATAACTTGTTTGATTCAGGCAGTTATTAGCAAAAATCTTCTAGATATTACGACTNTATAAAATAATAAAAAATGGAGGATGGATATTTCATAATCAAACTAAGCTTAAATGATGATGAACTAGCTATCTTGTTTGATTCAGGCAGTTATTAGCAAAAATCTGCTAGATATTACGACCTTTGATGATGACTTTGGTTAGTAAATACATTATGTACTTCATATAGATGATGACTCATTATATGCCAAAATTTTAATGGATTGAATTGATGAAAATAGTTCTGAAGGAGTGGTTGTCGCTTATAAGGGCCGATCTACAAAAGACCAATGCTGTATGCCATAATTTTAACATGAATTAATTTTGCTTATAGAAAAGATCACTTTGGAATCAACCACACACAAAATGATGGAATTTTGAATCTGCAAGTACTTAAAAAACTTGAATTTTTAGAATCAATTCTATATATAATAATGTTCACAGACCAATATGATTGAATCTCGCCAGCAAACCGTACAAATTGCACCTTTGTTTGTAAGAAAATGATAAATTTATTACTTTTTATTACAAAATGACACCAAAACTCTATGTTTTCAAAATTTTAGGACAAAACTCTATCTTTTTTAGTAATCATTTATCTTAATTGNATCTGCAAGTACTTAAAAAACTTGAATTTTTAGAATCAATTCTATATATAATAATGTTCACAGACCAATATGGTTGAATCTCGCCAGCAAACCGTACAAATTGCACCTTTGTTTGTAAAAAAATGATAAATTTATTACTTTTTACTACAAAATGACACCAAAACTCTATGTTTTCAAAATTTTAGGACAAAACTCTATCTTATTTAGTAATCATTTATCTTAATTTAGCGAGAAGCTGATTTTTACAAATAAATCTTCCTAATTATGTTAAATAGTCTGCCAAAAATTAATAAAAATAAATAAAATTTTAATATGTCAATAGATTTAAAAAAAACATNAGCTGATTTTTACAAATAAATCTTCTTAATTATGTTAAATAGTCTGTCAAAAATTAATAAAAATAAATAAAATTTTAATATGTCAATAGATTTCAAAAAAACATTATTTTAATTACAGCCTTATAATTACTTCATCAAATAGTTGCACTCACCCAAAATATTAGGATATACTATTAACCATTCTTTTCTTCTTCCTCCATTCACATTAAGAAAATACAAAGTAAATACAAAGCTTAGCATATAAATTATTCCCCCTAAACAAGATAAACCAGATATACCTCCTGATCAGGCCTTCTGTGCTAGAAATGCTACACAAATAAAGAAAAGGAGAAAATTAAAAATTTAATGTATTTATAGAAAATTAGTAAGAAAATGTTTTTAAACTATAAAATTATATCAAGCTCATTTTTATAGTTTTAGGACAATTTATTTTTCATATAATATGACTTTAAGAAATATATTTGAGACTTTTTTTTTCCTGAGATAATTATTTTCCCCTACCTACAAATACGCCTTCACCGTAATTTACCTTCTCTTGTTCCTGCCCCCAAATAATAGCGCCAAGTAAAATAAAACCCTAAAGAAAATCCCCCATGCGACAGTGACGGCAAGGCACCACCACTTTCCAAGCTGCGTTACCCCATTCTGCTTCA
>JXCR01103439.1:40510-59470 GCA_002079205.1 Phalaenopsis hybrid cultivar | reverse complement strand
GACTTATTTATGCAATTTGCAAACTTTCTGGAGTAGAATTTGGAGATGAAGAATGGGTTTATCCTATGAAACCCATTAGTAAGACTAATCTAAAGACTTATGAATCCCATGAGAAATGGAGAACTGGGAGTAGAAGTCAAGAACCTTCTACTAGTAGAGATGTCCCCTCTACAAGTTATGACCTTCCACCTTCTAGTTCCCCTACCCTCTCTGATTTGATGAGTGAGTTAACCTTACAGCGGAAGAGCATAGAATTGATAAGTGAAAGGATTGGAGGTTTAGAACGCCGACGTGATTATGATAGTGAGTACCTACAGAGGCATTCAAATTTTGAGGTAGCTTATTATGAAGCTCAGGCCCGACACTACAGAGGTGAGCCTGATGTTACGTTTCCTGAGTGCCCCCGATATACTCAGTATCAACCCAATCCACCTGCTGATCAAGGAGATGAAGATATAGCTTGGGATTTTGATATAGAATGAAATTGATGTACTTATGTTTATATTTTTATTTTATGTAATCTTTTGTAATAGAAATGGATGTTTATGTATTTAAACTTTCATTTTTTTATTCTGTGTACTTGGATAATTTTAATTTTTGTTATAAAGCTTGTGTTATAGTTAAATTTGCATGTGTAGTTTAATAGATGTTGAGTAGTATTGTGGATTGTAATGTAATGTGATTTTTTTATTTCGCATTTAGTTTTAATTATTTAGTATTGTGGTTGTGTTAGGAAATGTTGTGCTTATTTAAATTTCAGTTTTATACTTATTTCAAAATTTCATTACCCAGAAATTCCTCTAATGATTTATATGTGTAGAAAACTCTTAATATTACAGACCAAGTAAAGTAAAAATTTGAGAAGACCTGTAGAAATTTCAGAATGATAAAAATGTCTACAATACTGAGGTATGATTTATATTTATAGTTTTTCTTTCAACCTGTATTATTTCATATTTAAAGATTTGATAGGATGTTGCAGTAGCTAGTAGATTCAATTACTTTTTCTTCCTGCTACATTTTATGGAATTAATTGTAAAATATTTAAAAATGCAAATACTGAGGTATGATTTATATTCATAGTATTTTCTTTCCACCTTTATTTCATATTTAAAAATTTATGTTTGGGGGAGGGAAGAAAAAGATTAACTATTAGATGTCCTCTATTTCAATATTTTCAAAAAAATTAGTTATATGATTTCATGTACTGAGTTTAATTCAAGTAACTATATTTTTATTACTATTTAAATATTATAGTAGATTTAAAGAAATATTTTTGTAATGAAAATTAATTTTTGTAACTTAAGATATTTTGTATAAGAGAATAAGATTATACTTAACTATTTAAAGTAAAGGAAACTATACTTTGAAGTATTAAGAATCTGAAAATTCATTTGAAAAGAAAAGAATGGGGCTCAATGATGTAAAAACTATGAAATATTTATAAGGTAAAGAAATGCTTTGAGTTTCAAATTTAAGGAAAGAAAAGTGAAGTTCAAAATCATTAAAGGTTATCCAGATATAGTAATCCTCACTTGAAAAAGGAAAAAGAAAGGATTGAAAACAATCCTTGAAAAGAAAAGAAAAATATATATAGGATTGAAAGTAATCCAAATGAAAAGAAGAAAAACATAAAATAAAGAAAAAGTATGGAAGTGAGGAGAAGCTTGAGGAAATGCCTAATAAAAAATTGGCTTCACTGGACCTACCTAAAGGGAAAACTTAAATAGATTTCTGAACTTAAATTTATGGAATTAGATCTTGTACTAGTAGAGTTCTCATGAAGTTCCTATCTCTTGAATATTCTAAGTGACTTAATATTACAACATATAATCATTCTTGAAATAAATAGAAGACTAGAACTCTTAAACTTGATGACTAGATAATCTGGTAGCTACAAGCTTAATTCAATTAAATGAATTGTTTTCTAAAAATCTCACTATGATATTTATTTAAGTCAAACGTTAATTCAATTACTTGAATTTTTTCTGAAAATCTCACTATGATATTTATTTAAATCAAACTTGTAGTATTTATGAATTAAAACTTTACTACATTAGATCATCNCTCAAAGTTTTAGGGGGAGGCATTTCCAAGATAGCTTTAATCTTATTCGGGTTGATCTCGATTCCCCGATGACGGACATGAATCCCAGAAATTTCCTAAAGGTAAAGCCAAATGAGCACTTTAAGGGGTTCATTTTAAGGTCATATCATTGTAACCGTTCAAACACAATCCTCAAATCATACAAATGGTCTATTTTTCGTTTACTTTTAATGACCAAATCATCCACGGAGCATTCTACTTGATTGTGAATGAGGTCGTCAAAACTCTTCGTCATTGCACGCTGATATGTTGCTCCAGTGTTCTTTAGGCTGAACAACATCACTATGTAGCAGAAAATTCCAATCGATGTTCTGAAGGTTGTAAGTGCTGCATCTTCGAGAGCTATCTTGATTTGGTTGTATCCCGACGATCCATCCATAAAGGAGAAAATTTCATGTGTTGAAGCGGTATCCACCATAATCTCTGGTATAGGTAGTAGAAACTTGTCTTTTGGACATTCCTTATTCAAATCTCTGAAGTCGACACAAACACGGATCTGTACATTTTTCTTCTTAACAGGTACAATGTTATCCAACCATATGAGGTACTGCTCCTCTTTAATAAAATTGGCATCTATCAATTTCTTCACCTCGGTGATGACTTGTTGTTCTATTTCTAGGTGCATTCTATTACGAGCTTTTTTTACTGGGGTTATATTCTTGTACACCCCAAGTTTATAGACTACAACCTCTGCTGACAGTCCTGGCATTTCATCGTAGCTCCATGCAAAGCAATNTTTGAAGGGATGCTTAGGCAACTCTTGGGAAAGCTCATCTACAACTTTAAAAGAACATTTTGGTCAAAATATGGAGGAAGTCTAGGAAGTTTAGGAAGTCTAGGAAGTCTAAGGAGTCTAAAGTGTGCCAGAGGCCTTGGAGGTTACCATTAGAGTGTAACAATTGTGAGGAATTCTTTGAGAGATTGTAAGAGTGGAGGGAAAGTGAGAGATTTCTTCCTCCTTGCTACTTCGAAGAGGAATTCTGTGTGTTGTAAAGAAAGGAAGAGATTCAGAGGAACTTCAAGGAGTGTTCTTGGGGAGAAATTAGAGATAAGTTATTTACTTATTGTAATTTGTATGACTTTGATTTTATATATGAATTCTGAGTTTTGTTGTGTTTTGATGAAATAGATTTTTAAGTAAATGGACATAGATTAAAACCGTATTTTGAGAGTAAAATACCAAATTTTAAAGGAGTTTTAATGATTAGACATAGATTAAAACCTTATTATGAGGGTAATAGACCAAATTTTAAAGAGGTTTTAATGATCAGTCGATCTGAATAACACCTGAATAGGTCGGGCTGACGACATTAAACCAAGCGCTTTATGGGAGGCAACACATAGTTACCTTTACTTTTATTGCGATTATAGTAGTTTTTATTTGAAATTATCGTTAGTTTGTGGCAGTGTTGAGCTCTACTACTCTTATTTACCCTTGAATCATCATAAAAATAGGATCCATAGAGGAAAATTGGAACGCATTCGGACTAGAGCGAAATTGTGCAATTTTTGCCTTAGGCGCCGACGACGCCCTCGACGTCGCCGATGATGAGGCCGGCGGGATGACAATTTTTGGAGTTTGAATGGCGGTTTTTGGAGGTTGTTGGGCAGCAGTTACCCCTTTCAAGCTCCTAAATTTAATTCCTAAGTTCATATTTCCCCCAAAAATGAAGTGAAACTCCACCAAATTCATTCCTATGGCATTCAATTCTCTTGATAATCCCAGAGTACGAGTGTTCAACCAGAGAAAGTTCATTAGTGCGAAAGCGCGGTGAATCTTCAACAAGGTGCTGGCGAAGAAAAGATTAATCAAGGAACAAGGATTTGTAAATTGCGGATTGAATAATCCCTCTACGGCAATCAAAGAGATGATAGTGCGGCAAATATGGGAAGTGTTGTGCTATACTACCGCCACCGTGGTTGCTCTTGTGGTGAAGGAATTTTATGCAAATTTGCATGAAATCAACCAAGGAGTCGTTTATGTGCGAGGTAGATGAATAAATTTTACTCCAGCACGGATCAATGAATTATATATGATCAAGAATGTTCCTGTCTGCCATTATTCCAACTTTTTCCCGACAAGAAACCAGATGAATGGAATTTACCAATATTTAACGGATAAAACAGAAGACTGGAAAATGAGAGAAAACGGGTATGTTTGTTTTTCTTGTGACACTCCTAAATCCCATTTCGAAACACTGGAACTTCTTTATTTCTGCAAAACTATTACCCACAATGAGGATTGGTAAAGTTTCTAAATAAAGTACCATTTTGAATACTGCATCCAAATGGGACTGTCGATCGATATTGGATCAATAATTGTGAAGTCGGTTTTGGGCTTGATCGTTCATGGATCAACTTATGGGCTTGGAAACCCTTCTACAATTTTCTCACTTTGTAGTCAGTTCCAAGTATCCTATGAAATATTGGGAAAAGGTACTTCTACCTTGAAAGCATTTGGACCCAACTAAGAGATTCCCAACTTTTGAAGATGAAAATGACATGACTATTATGGTAGATCAAGCATCTCAAAATTCACTGCCGATTTCAACCATTAGTTCCTGAAAAGATTCTGCTGATCCTGCACAGAATCAAAAAATTGGAGAAGGAGGTACAAAATTTCATGAATGCAATTAATAATATCTTTAATTTCTTTGATCATCTAGACTGGAGGATGAAAGAAAATTTTTCTCACTTTAGAAGATAGTTTGATACGACTGATGAGGAGGATGAAATTGATAGAAGAGGATTCTACTGAAAAATTTCCATACCGGTCCTTCTATAACCTCTTCGTTCATGTGCAATTGATGCGCGATCTCAGAGGAGAATCTAGTATTGAATCTGAAGAATAATATATTTATATTGCTACATGTCTGTCTATGTATGTAATTTGATTGGACCTTTGCATTTGCTTTGTTTTAGAATTATGCTTTTAGGTCCCTGTATAGTTGAGACTAAGCATAGAATATTTTTTGTATTTGCTTTGCTTTAGAATTATGCTTATAGATCTCTCTATAGTTGAGACTAAGCATATGATGTTTTCTCTATGTATTTCGATTTGAACTTTGTATTTGCTTTGCTTTAGAATTATGCTTGTAGATCTCTCTATAGTTGAGACTAAGCATAGGTTGTTTTGTCTCAGCGTTTTGAGTGTTGTGGCTTGGATTGCGACGCTGAATTAATGTATTGAGGTTGAGAAATATAGAATTATGCTTATAGATCTCTGTATAGTTGAGACTAAGCATAGGATGTTATGTTTTCAGCTTTAGAATTATGTTTATAGATCTCTGTATAGTTGAGACTAAGCATAGAATGTTTTGTTTTCAGCAATTTGAGTGTTGTGGCTTGGATTGTGACGCTGAATTAATGTATTGAGGTTGAGAAAATACCAAACTTAGGTGTTTTATGTAACTTATATTGTAACTCTTGGAATTTATATATAATTGTTATGCTTTGTGTTGTGAAAGTTTAATTTTGATAAGCACATCATTTAATCACTTAAAATTATGTCTATAATGATTGAACAGATGTCGTTGAGGCTTGAAATTGATCAAAATCACAAAAATCTGGGAATTGAACCATATCAATAGAGCCCGGCGACGGCGGAATTTTCCCAAGACTAGGGATATATTTTCAATAGAGTGCGCCGACGGCGCCGAATGCCCCGCTGACGGCGAGATCCCGAAAAAACACCTTTAACCACGATTTTGACCAGTCAACCACCACTATTCATCATCCCCTTCCTCCAACAAATGCAATTTTTGACTTAGGGCTTGGGAGATCCTGGATTGGGAGGTAATTTTAAGGCATTTAGACACCAGATTTGATCATTCTTGGTAAGAGCTTCACTCCAAACTAAAATTATTTGATTTTCACCATGGATTTCTTTCACATTGAGGAGATACAAGAAAATTTGAGAATGTGAAGAAAATATTGGGAAGAAATTCATGGAACTTAGTGTTGAACTCTTAGAATTACTTTTGGAAGCCATTATTTGCATATTTGAAGTATATTTTGGAATTTTTCTATAATTGTGATTAGATTGAAATGAATCCACGACAAATGAGACGACTTAAGTTCGATGAGTCTCGCTTCGTCAATGTGAAGGCTCAATCAAGATTTACTTCAATATTTGAAGGAAAGAAAATGCAAATAAGATCGAGTTTTTGAGTATCTGGGTGGAGAAATTGAACGAGTTATTACCGAGCGGAGGTGGGAAAACTTTTGTTACACCACCAATAAGGGCGCCGCAAATATTGTAAAAGAATTATATGCCAACGTGTTATATTCTAAAGATGAAATCGTTCAAGTGCAGGGATTTCTTATTGAATTTACTGCCCCCCGCATTAGCACCTTTTACGAAGTCCCAGATTCTTATAGCTGACATTATGAATCCTTCAGTAATATGGAAGGCCCACTAAATGATGTGATCAACTTTCTCACTGATGGGAAAGAAACGTGGAAGATTAAGCAACGAGAACGGGTAAATTTTTCTGCTTTCATGTTAAATGCCACCTCTAAAGCTTGGCACTATTTTATTTTCTCTACCCTGTTACCGACTTATCACCATAGTGAGGTAACAAGAGATAGAGCTATTCTAAATTTCTGTATTCAAAATAATAGAAATATAAATGTGGGGAGAATTATTTTTAAGAATATATTGACTACGACAAAGAGTGAAACAAGTTGAGGTGTAAGACATCCTGACCTTATTTATGCACTTTGCCAACTTTATGGAGTAGAAGCTAGAGGTGATGAGGAATGGGTTTACCCTATGAAACCCATTAGTAAAGCTAATTTTAAAACTTAAGAATCCCATGAAAAATGGAGAACTGAAAGTAGGAGTCAAGAACCTTTTACTAGTAGAGATGTCCCCTGTACAAGTTAAGACATTCCACCTTCTAGTTCTCCTACTCTGAATGATTTGATGAATGAGTTGATCTTGCAGCAAATGAGTATAGAATTAATAAATGAAATGATTTGAGGTTTAGAATGTTGACATGATTATGATAGTGAGTACCTTTAGAGGCATTCAAATTTTGAGATAGCTTATTACGAAGCTCACGCCCGACACTATAGAGGTGAGCCTGATGTTACTTTCCCTGAGTGCCCCCGATATACTCAGTATCAGCCCAATCCACCTGCTGATCAAGGAGACGAAGACATAGTTTGGGATTTTGATATCTGAATGTAATTGATGTACTTGTACTTTTATTTTTGTATTCTTTTGTAATAGAAATGGATGTTTGTGTGTATTTGTACTTTCATTTTTATTGTTATGTTGTACTTAGATAATTTTTAATTTTTGTTATAAAGCTAGTGTGGTAGTTAAAATTTGCATGTATAGGATAATGGATGTTGATTAGTACTTTGTTAATTGTATTGTAATGTGATTTTTATTTCACATTTTAATTGTGATTGTTTTGTTTAGTATTATAGATGTGTTAGTGAATTATTGTGTTTTTTTAATGTTTTAGTTTTGCACTTATTTCAAAATTTTATTACCCAGCAAATTTCTCTAATGTTTTATATGTGTAGAAAGCTCCAAATCTTACAGACCAGGTGAAATAGAAATTTTGAGAAGGACTGCAAAAATTTTAGAATGATGAAAATGCCAAAAATACTGAGGTACGATTTATATTTAGAGTTTTTCTTTCCACCTGTATAATTTCATTTTGAAAAATTTAATTTTGGGGGAGGGAAGAAAAATATTAACTATTAGATGTCCTCTATTTAATTATTTTCAAAAATTATTAATATGATTTTGTGTAGTAAATTTAATTCACGTAACAATATTTTGTAGCTATTAAATATTATGGTAGATTTAAAGAAATATTTTTGTAATGAAAACGAAATTCAGATAACTATATTTTATAGATATTTAAATATTATGATAGATTTAAAGGAATATTTTTTAAGAAAAATTAATTTTGTAAACAGATATTTAAATATTATGGTAGATTTAAAGGAATATTTTTATAATGAAAATTATTTTGTTAACGATATTTAGTATAAGAGAATAAGACTATAGTTAACTATTTAAAGTAAAGGAAACTATATTTTAAAGTTTTAGTATAAGAGAATAAGACTATAGTTAACTATTTAAAGTAAAGGAAACTATATTTTAAAGTAGAATAAGATTATAGTTAACTATTTAAAGTAAAGGAAACTATATTTTGAAGTATTAAGAATCGGGAAATTCATTTGAGAAGAAAAGATTGGGGCTCAATGATGTCAAAGCTATAAAATATTTATAAGATAAGGGAATGCTTTGAGTTTCAAATTTATGGAAAGAAATGTGATGTTCAAAATCATTAAAGGCTATCCAAATATAGTAATCCTCACTTGAAATTTGAAAAAGAAAGGATTGACAACAATATCTGAAAAGAAAAGAAAAGATATAGGATTGAAAGCAATCCAAAATGAAAAAGAGAAAAGAAAGAAAAAAAAATATGAAAGTGAGGAGAAGCTTGAGGATATGCCTAATCAAAAATTGGCTTCACTAGACCTACCTAAATGGAAAACTTAAATACATTCCTGAACTTATATTTATGAAATAGATCTTTTACTAGTAGTCTTCTTATGAAATTCTTTTCCTTTGGATATTCTAAGTGACTTAATATTGCAACATATAATCATTCTTGAAATGAATAGAAGACTAGAATTCTTAAACTTGATGACTAGATAATCTTGTAGCTACATAGTAAATTTAATTACTTAAATTTTTCCTAAAAATCTCACTATGATATTTATCTCAATCAAACTTATAGTATTTCTGAATTAAAACTTCACCTTAAATCAAACTTATAGTATTTTTGAATTAAAACTTTATTACAATAGATCATAACTTTTATGTAGAACTAAAATTACTTGAGGACAAGTAATAGTTAAGTTTAGGGGATTTTGACCAAAGGAAAATATGTTGAGATTTTCATACCTATTTTATATTATTTTTGACGATATTGCACTTTAAAGAAAAGTATTTTTGATGTTTTTTTGCAGGAATGATGAATTAGGGTCTATTGGAGCAAAAAGATGCAAAAAGGAGCAAATTTGGAGCGAAAAGGACCAAAATGTGAAGATTTGAACTAGGGCGCTGACGGCGATCCCAACGACGCTGAAGGCGGACTTTTTCTTAGACTCCAGATTTAATTCACTTAGAAGTCCCACCGACGGCGCCCTCGAGGCCGCAGACGACGAGCTCGGTGGTTATGTCCAACTATGCATTGGATGAGGACGAATTTTGGAGGGGTGCTTAGGCAACTCTTGTGAAAACTCATCCAAAACTTTAAAAGAAGAGTTTGGCCAAAAATTGAGAGTGTCCTGGATGTTAGAAAGGTCCTAGAGGTTGGAGAGATTCCATTAGTATTTGCTAGAGAGTCTAAATTGTGAGGAATTCTTCGAGAGATTGTAAGTGGAGGGAAAGTGAGAGATTTATTCCTCCTTGCCGATTCGAAGAGGAATTTTGTGTGTTGTAAAGAAAGGAAGAGATTCAGAGGAACTTCAAAGAGTTTTCTTGGGGAGAAATTAGAGATAAGTTTATTTATTATTGTAGTTTGTATGACTTTGATTTTATATATGAATTCCGAGTTTTATTGTGTTTTCCCCATGAGCTCTGAGTAGTTTTCTCTGTTTTCTCCTTTTCTTGAGATTTGTGAAATGGTGATTTGAATTGGTGGCGCCATAAAAATGCTAAAGTAATTGTGATGATCTTTTCATTTTGATCTTAATTTACTTGAATCTGGAATTGATTTGTTTAAAATATGTTGAGTTTTACAACTAAAGTGAAGATTATATCCAAGATTTAGGGAGGTCAAAGCCCAATTGATTTGTTAAAATATGTTGAGTTTTACAACTAAAGTGAAGATTACATCCAAGATTCCAATTGATTTGTTAAAATATGTTGAGTTTTACAACTAAAGTGAAGATTACATCTAAGATTCATGGAGGTCAAAAAAATGTTTAAGAAATTGTGATGATCTTTTCACTTTGATCTTAATTTATTTTCAATCTGGTCATAAATGTTAAAGAAGTTGTGATGATCTTTTCACTTTGATCTTAATTTACCTTCAATCTGGCCAATAATGTTTAAGAAATTGTGATGATCTTTTCACTTTGATCTTAATTTGCTTTCAATTTGACCAATTATTTGTTAAAATATGTTGAGTTTTACAACTAAAGTGAAGATTACATCCAAGATTGAGGGAGGTTTTAAAATATGTTGAGTTTTACAACTAAAGTGAAGATTACATCCAAGATTTATGGAGGTCAAAAATTAAATATGTTGAGTTTTACAACTAAAGTGAAGATTACATCCAAGATTTAGGGAGGTCAAAGCTTTTGTTAAAATAAGTTGAGTTTTACAACTAAAGTGAAGATTACATCCAAGATTCAGGGAGGTCAAAGCCCTCAATATGTTGAGTTTTACAACTAAAGTGAAGATTACATCGAAGATTCAGGGAGGTCAAAGCCTTTATATGTTGAGTTTTACAACTAAAGTGAAGATTACATCCAAGATTCCAATTGATTTGTTAAAATATGTTGAGTTTTACAACTAAAGTGAAGATTACATCTAAGATTCATGGAGGTCAAACAATTGATTTGTTAAAATATGTTGAGTTTTACAACTAAAGTGAAGATTACATCCAAGATTAAAATAATTTGTTAAAATATGTTGAGTTTTACAACTAAAGTGAAGATTACATCCAAGATTCAGAGAGAATTTTTTAAAATATGTTGAGTTTTACAACTAAAGTGAAGATTACATCCAAGATTCAGGGAGGTATTCGTTAAAATATGTTGAGTTTTACAACTAAAGTGAAGATTACATCCAAGATTCAGGGAGGTCCTTAAATATGTTGAGTTTTACAACTAAAGTGAAGATTACATCCAAGATTTAGGGAGGTCAAAGCTTTTGTTAAAATAAGTTGAGTTTTACAACTAAAGTGAAGATTACATCCAAGATTCAGGGAGGTCAAAGCCCTCAATATGTTGAGTTTTACAACTAAAGTGAAGATTACATCGAAGATTCAGGGAGGTCAAAGCCTTTATATGTTGAGTTTTACAACTAAAGTGAAGATTACATCCAAGATTCAATTGATTTGTTTAATTTGTTAAAATAAGTTGAGTTTTACAACTAAAGTGAAGATTACATCCAAGATTCAGGGAGGTCAAAGCCCTCAATATGTTGAGTTTTACAACTAAAGTGAAGATTACATCGAAGATTCAGGGAGGTCAAAGCCTTTATATGTTGAGTTTTACAACTAAAGTGAAGATTACATCCAAGATTCCAATTGATTTGTTAAAATATGTTGAGTTTTACAACTAAAGTGAAGATTACATCTAAGATTCATGGAGGTCAAAGCCCTTGAAAGTTGGGTGCAAATAAATAGGGAAAGATCTTGATTTACTTTCAATCTGGCCAATTGATTTGTTAAAATATGTTGAGTTTTACAACTAAAGTGGTAATTTACTTTCAATTTGGCCAATTGATTTGTTAAAATATATTGAGTTTTACAACTAAAGTGAGAATTTACTTTTAATCTGACAATTGATTTGTTTAAAATATGTTGAGTTTTACAACTAAAGTGAAGATTATATCCAAGATTTAGGGAGGTCAAAGCCCAATTGATTTGTTAAAATATGTTGAGTTTTACAACTAAAGTGAAGATTACATCCAAGATTCCAATTGATTTGTTAAAATATGTTGAGTTTTACAACTAAAGTGAAGATTACATCTAAGATTCATGGAGGTCAAACAATTGATTTGTTAAAATATGTTGAGTTTTACAACTAAAGTGAAGATTACATCCAAGATTAAAAGTCAAAGCCCTTGGAAGTTGGGTGCAAATAAATAGGGAAATAAAATTATCAGGCATAGAATTAGAGATTTTAGAGTGACAGACTAAATTCCCCAATTCGGTCCAATTGTTTGGATGCTGAAGTGTAGATGTTGGCTCTTAGGTGAGGGGAACATGGGAGCTCCGAAGTGAGAGCCGATATCCTCCCAGCCTAGCCGCAGATTGAGTAAAGGAATGTGGGAGCTCCAAAGTGAGAGTCGGTATCCTCCCAGCCTAACCACGGATTCAGTAAATAAGCATAGGATTAGTCAATGTTCTTTATGCCTAGACCAAAGGGTAAAGAATAGGTATGCTCCAATTTGACACAATACAAATTGAACTAAGTCACTTTATCCATTCACTATAATTTCTTGATAAGGAGAAGGATGCTTTCTTACATATTGAATATCACATTAAAAACCTCATTAGTATAATTAGTTATTTAAAAGTTATTAAAATTACATATTTATTTCAATTGCTTATTAGTGACAGATAAGCAAATTGAATTCCGTTGTTGCGATTGAGTATTGCTTTTTCTAATATCTTAGTTTGTAGTTCTTATATTATTCCCTTTGGGATCGATATCTAGGACTCCATTAAAGCCCTATATTACTTGAGCGATACGTATACTTGCGTTCATAAGTGTGACTTTACAATTATTGAATATTTTTTACATCCAACTTTGTTGAATTTATAATTGTTATTAAGTGTTGGTGTAGTTGCCGAGGAATTAAATCTTTTAGCAGCAGCATTAAATACTTATATTTTTAAGCATATATAAAGTCGCTGTCAATATCCTAAGGGAGTTATAGAAGATGTATTAGTAAAAATTGATAAATTTATCTTTCCTGTGGATTTCATTGTTTTAGATATAGAGAAGATAAAGATATACCTATCATTTTTGGGAGACCATTTTTAGCTACTGGAAAAGCCAGGAAGATAAAGAAATACCTATCATTTTAGGGAGACCATTTTTAGCTACTGGAAAAGCTATTGAGATGTTCAAAAAGGAGAATTAACTATGAGAGTAAATGATCAAGAAGTGACTTTTAACATTGTGAAATCATATGTTTAAAAAGACCTATCATTTTAGGGAGACCATTTTTAGCTACTGGAAAAGTTATGATAGATGTTCAAAAAATATATTAACTATGAGAGTTAATGATCAAGAAGTGACTTTTAACATTGTGAAATCTATGAAATACCATACTGTTTAGAGAAATAATGAATGTTTTGCATGGAAATTAGTGAACATCTATTGAAGGAACATTTTAAAGAACATTTTGAAGAGAAAGAATAATTTGAAGATAAATTAGTGAACATCTATTGAAGAAACATTTTAAAGAACATTTTGAAGAGAAAGAACAATTTAAAGATAGTGATGAAGTTATTTTGGATAAGAACATTTTGAAGAGAAAGAACAATTTGAAGATAGTGATGAAGTTATTTTGGACAAATTAAAAAATGAGGAATTAGATTATGTTCAGGAAAGATTTGAGATGTTGGAAATTACAGAAAATGCTGATAAGAATCTATTTCCGTAAATTAAAAAACCACCTGAACTTGAGTTGAAAATATTGTCTAGCCACTTGAAGTATGTTTTTCTAGGAGACTCATCTACATTACCTGTTGTTACCAAGCCACTTGAAGTATGTGTTTTTAGGAGACTCATCTACATTACCTGTTATTATATCTTTTCCTAGCCACTTGAAGTATGTATTTTTAGGAGACTCATCTACATTACCTATTATTATATCTTCTGCCTAGTCACTTGAAGTATGTATTTTTAGGAGACTCATTTACATTACATGTTATTATATCTTCATTTGAAGTATGTACTTTTGGGAGACTCATCTACATTACCTGTTATTATATCTTAAGAATTAAAAGAAGAAGTATGTATTTTTACGAGACTCATCTACATTACCCGTTATTATATCTTCAGAATTAAATGATTAGAGCAAAGACTGTTAGATACATTAAAAAGATATAAGAAAGCTTTTGGTTGGACCTTAGCTGAAATTAAGGGAATCAGTCCTTCAATATATATGCACAGAATTACACTAGATGAACAATATAAACCAAGAGTTGATCCACAAAGGTGATTAAATCCAATGATGAAAGAAGTAGTTAAGAAGGAAATTTTGAAATGGTTAGACACTGGAATTATATATCCTATTTCAGATAGTGCGTGGGTAAGTCCAATTCATTGTGTTCTTAAGAAAGGAGGAGTGACTATTGAAATAAAAGAAAATAATGAATTAATACCTATCAGACAAGTTACTGGGTGGCATATTTGCATTGATTATAGAAAATTAAACACTGCCACCAGGTAAGAACACTTCCCTTTACCCTTTTTAGACCAAATAATAAATAGACTTGTTGGGCACAAATATTTTTGTTTTTTAGATGGATATACAGGTTACCATCAAATTCATAGACTTGCTGGGCACAAATATTTTTGTTTTTTAGATGGATATACCGGTTACCATTAAATTTATTGCTCCTGAGGATCAAGAAAAGACAACATTTACTAGTCCTTTTGGAACTTTTGCTTTTAGAGTAGACTTGCTGGGCACAAATATTTTTGCTTTTTAGATGGATATACCGGTTACCATCAACTTCATATTAGACTTGCTAGGCACAAATATTTTTATTTTTTAGATGGATATACCAGCTACCATCAAATTCCTATTGTTCCTGTCAAGAAAAGACAACATTTACTAGTCCTTTTGGAACTTTTGCTTTTCGAAGAATGCCTTTTCATTTACTAGTCCTTTTGGAACTTTTGCTTTTCAAAGAATGCCTTTTGGATTATGTAATGCATTGGATATATCGGTTACCATCAAATTGCTATAACTCCAAAGGATCAAGAAAAGACAACATTTATTTTGGAACTTTTGCTTTTCGAAGAATGCCTTTTGGATTATGTAATGCACCTACAACATTCCAGAGATGTATGATGTCAATATTTATTAAGTTAATTGATGATGGGTTAGAAGTATTTAAGGATGAGTTCTCTGTATTTGGAACATCATTTGACGCATGCTTAAATTATCTTGAAAAAGTTTTGGAGTTATGCGAAAGAACTAATTTGGTTATAAATTGGGAGAAATGTCAATTTATGGTTGCAGGAGGAATTGTGTTAGGGCATAAAATTTCAGAAGATGGTATGGAAGCAGACCCTACAAAAATTCAAATTATATTTAAACTAACACATCCCACTAATGTAAGAGAGGTTAGGATTTTTCTTGGACATGTTGGATTTTACAGGCATTTTATTAAAGATTTTTTAAAAATTATTAAACCTCTATGCCAACTTTTAGAGAAGGACAAGAAATTTGAATTTACTGAAAGTTGTTTAAATTCCTTTGAGTTATTAAAGAAGAAATTAATCACAGCCTCTATTATAGTTTCACCTAACTGGGAGAAACCATTTGAACTGATGTGTGACACTTGTGATTATGCTATTGGAGCTGTTCTTGGATAAAGATATGAAAAGATTTTTAAAGTTATATATTACGCTAAAAATTCTTAATGATTCACAAATTAACTATACTGTTATTGAAAAAGAGTTACTGGCCATTGTGCATGCTTTAAAAAAATTTAGATCTTATTTAATTGGGACTAAATGTGATGTGCACACTGAGCACTCTGCTATTAAATTTTAGATCGTATTTAATTGGAGCTAAATGTATTGTGCATACTGATCACTCTGCTATTAAATATCTTTAGATCTTATTTAATTGGAGCTAAATGTGTTGTGCATAATGATCACTCTGTTATTAAATATTTGATGCGGCTAAATGTGTTGTGCATACTGATCACTCTGCTATTAAATATCTGATGCAAAAGAAGGATAAGCTAAATTTGTTGTGCATACTGATCACTCTGCTATTAAATATCTGATGCAAAAGAAGGATGTTGTTGTGCCCACTGATCACTCTGCTATTAAATATCTAATGCAAAAGAAGGATGTCAAACCAATGTGTGCATAAATTGTGTATGCTTTAGAAAAATTTAGATCTTATTTAATTAGGACTAAATGTGTTGTGCACACTGGTGCTTTAGACAAATTTAGATCTTATTTAATTGGAGCTAAATGTGTTGTGCACACTGATCACGTTATTAAATATCTAATGCAAAAGAAGGATGCCAAACCAAGGTTAATTAGATGGATACTTTTGATGAATTTAGATCGTATTTAATTGGAGCTAAATGTATTGTGCATACTGATCACTCTGCTATTAAATATCTTTAGATCTTATTTAATTGGAGCTAAATGTGTTGTGCATAATGATCACTCTGTTATTAAATATTTGATGCGGCTAAATGTGTTGTGCATACTGATCACTCTGCTATTAAATATCTGATGCAAAAGAAGGATAAGCTAAATTTGTTGTGCATACTGATCACTCTGCTATTAAATATCTGATGCAAAAGAAGGATGTTGTTGTGCCCACTGATCACTCTGCTATTAAATATCTAATGCAAAAGAAGGATGTCAAACCAATGTGTGCATAAATTGTGTATGCTTTAGAAAAATTTAGATCTTATTTAATTAGGACTAAATGTGTTGTGCACACTGGACTCTGCTATTAAATATCTGATGCAAAAGAAGGATGCCAAACCAAGGTTAATTAGATGGATATTATTGAGAATTTGATCTTGTGGTTATTGATAGAAAGGGAACTGATAATCAAATTGCTGATCATTTTTTGAGATTAGAAAACCATGAATTATCTGACACCAATACTAAAATTACAGATAGTTTCCATCATGAACAAATTTATAATATTAATGAGTGGAAAATACCATGGTATGCTGCTATTGTTAACTATATTGTAAGTGATATTTTACCACCTATGTTGACATTGCAACAACAAAGAAAATTCATTCATGATGCAAAAGCATATTTTTGGGATGAGCCTTATTTATATAAACAATGTAAGGATCTTATTATGAGGATATGTCTACCTTATGAAGAAACTGATCTAATCATTCAGAAATGTCATGATTCTTTAGGATCATGAGCTAATCTTTTAGAAATGTCATGATTCTGAATTTGGAGGACATTTTGGGATTGATAAAACTGTTATTTTACAAGCTGGATTTTATTGGCCTACTATCTTTAGAGATGTTTATAGATACATAAAAACTCAAATGTCATGATTCTGAAATTGGAGAATATTTTGGGATTGATAAAACTGTTTATAAAATTTTGCAAGCTGGATTTTATTGGCCTACTATCTTTAGAGATGTTTATAGATACATAAAAACTTGTGAACGAAGCTGGATTTTATTGGCATACTATCTTTAGAGATGTTTATAGATACATAAAAACTTGTGATTGATGTCAATGAGTAGGCAATATATCCAGAAGAAATGAAATGCACCTGAATTTCATGTTAGAAGTTGAAATCTTTGATGTTTGGGGATTAGATTTCATGGGACCAATTATTCCTTCATTTGGAACTTATATATATTTATGCAGTAGACTACGTTTCAAAGTGGATTGAAGCACAAGCTTTACCTCATTGTGACGCTAAAAATGTTTCAAGATTTTTAATGAAAAATATTTTCATTAGATATAGAATGCCTAGAATGATTATCACTGATGGAGGATCCCATTTTAGGAATAAATACATTCAGAGATTGGCAGAAAAATTTAATATTATTCATAGAATCTCTACTGCCTATCATCCTCAAACCAGTGGATTAGCTGAAGCTTCTAATAGAGAGATTAAACAAATACTTGAAAATACTGTAAACCCTAGTAGAGTAGATTGGTCCACTATACTGGACATCGCATTATGGGCTTACAGGACTGCTTATAAAACTCCTTTTGGCATGAATCCTTACTAATTGATTTTTGGAAAGACTTGTCATTTAGCGNCGGGATTTTAATTCCGATGACCGACAGCTTCTTACGGGCAAACCCCACACCAAAAATAGTGCCGACAGTGCCGAAGGCGCCATCGACGCCGCCGACAATGGGTTTTTCTCGAGTCCAGGCAATTAAATACTAAAGGCAGTTTTTGGCGGTTTCTGTAGTTTGAATCTGCGGTTTTTGGCGGTTTTGGGCGGGAGTTACCCCTTTTAAACTCCCAAATTCGATTCGTAAATTCATAGTTCCCCAAAAACGAAGCGAAACTCCACTAAATTCATCCCTATGGCGTCCAATTCCCCTGAAAGCCATAGAATGCGGGTGTTCAATAGGAGAAAGTTCATTAGCGCGGAAACGCAGTGAATCTTCAACAAGATACTGGCAAAGAAGAGAATAATCAAGGAATGAGGATTCATTAATCGAAGATTGAATAATCCCTTGACGACAATTGAAGAGATGATAGTGCGGTGAAGATGAGAAATGATGTGTTACACTACCGCTGCCGTGGTTGTTCCTGTGGTGAAGGAATTTTATGCTAATTTGCATGAAATCAACCAGGAAGTCGTCTATGTGCGAGGTAGATGAATAACTTTTACTCCTGCACGGATCAATGAATTATATATGATCGAGAACGTTCTTGTCTGTCATTATTCCAACTTCGTCCCGACAAGAAACCAGATGAATGAAATTTACCAATATTTAACGGACGAAACTGAAGACTGGGAAATGAGAGAAAACGAGTATGTTATTTTTTTTGCGACAGTTCTAAATCCCGTTTCAAAACACTGACACTTCTTCATTTCTGCAAAACTGTTACTGACGATGAGGATCGGTAAATTTTCTAAAGAAAGT
Organism: Phalaenopsis hybrid cultivar; assembly: GCA_002079205.1. Classification (NCBI taxonomy): domain Eukaryota; kingdom Viridiplantae; phylum Streptophyta; class Magnoliopsida; order Asparagales; family Orchidaceae; genus Phalaenopsis; species Phalaenopsis hybrid cultivar. The sequence continues at coordinate 40,786 of JXCR01103439.1, read as the reverse complement.
GCTATTCTGAATTACTGCATCCAAATGGGACTGTCGATCGATATTGGATCTATAATTGTGAAGTCTGTTTTGGGCCTGATCGTTCATGGATCAACTTATGGGCTTGGACACCCTTCCATAATTTTATTATTTTGCAGTCAGTTCCAAGTATCTTATGAAAATTGGGAAAAGGTACTTCTAACTTGGAAGCCTTTGGACCCAACACTGAGATTCCCAGCCAATGAAAATGAAAATGATATGACTATTATGGTGGATCAATCGTCTCAGAATTCACTG
>JXCR01103439.1:4236-39629 GCA_002079205.1 Phalaenopsis hybrid cultivar | reverse complement strand
TCACCATGAATTTCTTCCACATTGAGGAGACCCAAAAAATTTGAGAATGTGAAGAAAATATTGGAAAGAAATTCATGGAACTTAGTTTTGAACTCTTAGAATCACTCTTGGAAGACATTATTTGCATATTTGAAGTATATTTTAGAATTTTTCTATAATTTTGATTAGATTGAAATGGTTCCACGACAAAAGAGGTGACTTGAGTTTGACGAGTCTCACTTCGTCAATGCGAAAGCTCAATCAAGGTTTATTTCAGTGTTTGAAGGAAAAAAGTGTATACAAGATCGAGTTTTTGAGAGTCCGGAAGGAGAAATTGAACAAATTATTACCGAGCAAAGGTGGGAAAACTTCTGTTACACCACCAATAAAGCTGCTGCGAATATTGTGAAAGAATTTTATGCCAACGTGTTCTATTCTGAAGACAGAATTGTTCAAGTGCGAGGATTTTCTGTTGAATTTAGTGTCGTCCGCATGAACTCCTTTTACGAAGTCCCAAACTCTTATAGCTTTCATTATGAAACTTTCAGTACAATGGAAGACCCCTTGAATGATGTGATCAACTTTCTCACTGATGGGAAAGGAACATGGAAGACTAAACAACGAGAACGGGTAAATTTTTTTGCTTCATGCTGAATGCCACATCTAAAGCGTGGCACTATTTTATATCATCTACTCTGTTACCGACCTATCACCATAGTGAGGTAATAAGAGATAGAGCTATTCTAAATTTCTGTATTCAGAATAACAGAAATATAAATGTGGGGAGAATCGTTTTTAAGAATATATTGACCACGTCAAGGACTGAGACAAGTGGAGGTCTAGGACATCCTGGCCTCATTTATGCACTTTGCCAACTTTTTGGAGTGGAAGCTAGAGATAATGAGGAATGGGTTTATCCTATGAAACCCATTAGTAAAGCTAATTTGAAGACTTATGAATCCCGCAAAAAATGGAGAACTGAGAGTAGGAGTCAAGAACCTTCTACTAGTAGAGATGTCCCCTCTACTAGTTATGACATTCCTTCTTCTAGTTTCTCTACTATAACTCACTTGATGAATGAGTTGACCTTGCAGCGAAAGAGTATAGAGTTAATAAATGAAAGGATTGGTGGTTTAGAACGTCGAAATGATTATGATAGTGAGTACCTTCAGGGGCATTCAAACTTTGAGATAGCTTATTACGAAGCTCGGACCCGACACTACAGAGGTGAGTCTGATGTTACTTTCCCTGAGTGCCCCCAATATACTCAGTATTAGCACAATCCACCTGGTGACCAAGGCGACGAAGATATAGTTTGAGATTTTGATATCTAAATGTAATTGATGTACTTTTACTTTTATTTTTATAATTTTTTTAATAGAAATGGATGTTTGTGTGTGTTTCTACTTTCATTTTTATTGTTATATTGTAATTGTATAATTTTTAATTATTGTTATAATTGTTAGTGTGGTAGTTAAAATTTGCATGTGTAGTATAATAGATGTTGATTAGTACATTGTGAACTATAATGTGATGTGATTTTAATTTTTGCATTTTAATTGTAATTGTTTTGTAGTATTGTGGATGTGTTAGTGAAATATTAAGTTTGTTTAATGTTTAGTTTTGTACTTATTTCAAAATTTCATTACCCATCAAATTCTCTAATGATTTATTTGTGTAGAAAGCTCCTAATGTTACAGACCAGGTGAAGTAGAAATTTTGAGAAGGACTGCAAAAATTTCAGAATGATGAAAATGCCTAAAATACTGAGGTATGATTTATATTTAGAGTTTTTCTTTCCACCTGTATCATTTCATATTTAAAAATTTAAGTTTGGGGGAGGGAAGAAAAAAATTAACTATTAGATGTTCTCTATTTCAATATTTTCAAAAATTATTAATATGATTTTATGTAGTGAATTTAATTCACGTAACTATATTTCGTAGATATTTAAATATTATGGTAGATTTAAAAGAATATTTTTGTAATGAATATTAATTTTGTAGAGTAAAGATATTTAGTATAAGAGAATAAGACTATAGTTAACTATTTAAAGTAAAGAAAATTATATTTTGAAGTATTAAGAATCTGGAAATTCATTTAAGAAGAAAAGATTGGGACTCAATGATGTAAAAGCTATGAAATATATATAAGGTAAAAGAATGCTTTGAGTTTCAAATTTAGGGAAAGAAAGGTGATGCTCAAAATCATTAAAGGCTATCCATATATAGTAATCCTCACTTGAAAAAGGAAAAAGAAAGAATTGACAACAATCCCTGAAAAGAAAAGAAAAATATATTGGATTGAAAGCAATCCAAATGAAAAAGAGAAAAGAAAGGAAAAAAAAAATATGAAAGTGAGGAGAAGCTTGAGAAGATGTCTAATAAAAAATTGGCTTCACTAGACCTAACTAAAGGGAAAACCTAAATACATTCCTGAACTTATAATATGAAATTTATTTTTACTAGTAAGAGTTCTTCACTGGACCTACCTAAAGGGAAAACCTAAATAAATTCCTGAACTTATATTTATGGAATAGATCTTTTACTAGTAGTGTTCTCATGAATTCTTATCATTTGAATATTCTAAGTGACTTAATATTGCAACATATAGTCATTCTTGAAATGAATAGAAGAGTATTGAATATTCTAAGTGACTTAATATTACAACATATAGTCATTCTTGAAATAAATAGAAGACTAAAACTCTTAAACATGATGATTAGATAATCTTGTAACTACAGAGTTAATTTAGTTACTTGAATTTTTTTTGAAAATCTCACTATGGTATTTATTTAAATCAAACTTATAGTATTTCTGAATTAAAACTTTACTACCATAGATCATAACTTTTATATAGTACTAAAACTACTTGAGGACAAGTAATAGTTAAGTTTGGGGGACTTTGACCAAAGAAAAATATATTGAGATTTTCATACATATTTTATACAGCTTTTGATGATATTGCACTTTAAAGAAAGATATTTTTGATGTTTTGTTGCAGGAATGATGAATTAGGGTCATTGGAGCAAAAAGATGCAAAAAAGAGTGATTTTGGAGCGAAAATGACCAAAATGTGAAGATTTGAACTAGGGCGCCGATGGCGAGAAATTCCTGAGACTCTAGATTTAATGATTTAGGAAGCTCACCGATGGCGCCCTTGAGACCGCTAACGGCGAGATCAGCGGTTATGCCCAACAATGCACTGGATGATGACGAATTTTGGAGGGATGCTTAGGCAACTCTTGGGAAAACTTATCCAAATCTTTAAAAAGAAGATTTTGGCCGAAACTTGGAGGCTCTGGCTAGAGGAAGAGGCTTAGGACGGGGGGTGTTAAGTGTTGGGAAAGTGTAGAGAGTCTAATTGTGAGGAATTCTTTGAGGGATTGTAAGAGTGGAGGGAAAGTGAGAGATTTCTTCCTCCTTGTCACTTAGAAGAGGAATTCTGTGTGTTGTAAAGAAAGAAAGAGATTCAGAGGAACTTCGAGGAGTTTTCTTGGGGAGAAATTAGAGATAAGTGTTATTTACTTATTGTAGTTGTATGACTTTGCTTTTATATATGAATTCCGAATTTTGTTGTGTCTTCCCCATGAGTTCTAAGTAGTTTTCTCTGTCTTTCTCCTTATCTTGAGATTTGTGAAATTGTGATTTAAATTGATTAAGCCATGAAAATGTTAAAGAAGTTGTGATGATCTTTTCACTTTGATCTTAATTTACTTTCAATTTGGCTAATTGATTTGTTAAAATATGTTGAGTTTTACAACTAAAGTGGAGATTACATCCAAGATTCAGGGAGGTCAAAGCCTTTGGAAGTTGGGTTCAAATAAATAGGGAAATAAAATTATTGGGCATAGAATTGGAGATTTTAAAGTGACAGACTAAAATCCCCAATTCGGTCCTATCGTTTGGGTGTTGAAGTGTTGATGTTAGCCCTTAGGCGAGGGGAACGTGGGAGCTTCGAAGTGAGAGTCGGTATCCTTCTAGCCTAGCCACAGATTCAGTAAACAAGCGTAGGATTAGTCAATGTTCTTTATGTCTAGACCAAAGGGTAAAGAATAGGTATGCTCCTATTTGGCACAACAGAATTAGAACTGATTCACTTTATCCATTCACTATAATTTCTTGACAAGGAGAATGATGTTTTCTTATATATTGAACATCACATTAAGAACTTTATTAGTATAATTAGTTATTAAAAGTTTTAAAAATTACATATTTATTTCAATTGTCTATTAGTGACAGATAAGCAATTTGAATTCCATTGTTGCAATTAAGTATTGTTTTTCTAAAATCTTAGTTCGTAGTTCTAATATTACTCCCTATGGGATTGATATCTAGGACTCCATTAGAGTCTTATATTACTTGAGTGATACGTATACTTGCGTTGATAAGCGTGACTTTACCATTATTGAATATTTTATAAATACATCTTTATCGAATCTATAACTGTTATTAAGTTTTTGATGTCGTTGCTGAGGAATTAAATACTTGTATTTTTAAGCATATATAAAGTTGTTGTCAATTTACTCCTAATATGGTCAATTAGAATGTTAGCATATTGCATAATCTATGACTCTTAACCATTGCGTAGATGAACGAAGTTATTAACCACAAAATCCAAGTAATACTAGACATATTTTATCTAGGTTTTGTAACCTAGAAAGTGGATAAAAAAAATATGTGGGATGTTATGAGAATTGAAGAAGTCCTAGCTTCATGGATTCTAGCTTTCTTTTGACATAGGCATATGCATAAGGATGACATTCTATCCCTGTTGACAGCTATCGTGTAGAGGAAAGTTTAGGAAAACCACGAACCATCACATTACCTAAATCATAGGGGCGCGAGCCTCACATATCTTAAAAAACATTAAGAGTTATCTGTCATTGCTTTCTATCTTTTCTAAATACGTAATCATTTATTTCCACTTTTAAGTGGGAATTTAGAAACCTCCCTTATTTCTGATCACACTAAACTAGGTTTAAAATTTTAATTAACTATATTTTTACACATCATAATACTTCTTAGCCTTTTCTTCATGGGATCAATGCACGATACTTTTTAATCGCATTATTATTTGACAAGCGTACTTGTGTTATGTGTCTAACTTAATTTGTGACAAGTTTTTGGTGTATCAGCAGCTCACCTGACACCACCCTGCCTTGCTGCCACTCCTACTAATGTCATCAATGATGAGCTATGATGCTTGCTTCAGGAAGAGTTCCCTTTGGATAGAAGAGATCGCTTCCCTGCTCTCTGTAACTTCCAAGAATCCTCTTCTTTAGTGGAGGTGGTTCTCTATCATCCCATCACAGTGGATTTCAAGCACCCAAACATTGATGCCTACTTAATTGGCCTATATGAGCATGTCGAACACTATCGAACCATCATGCACATTCACCGTGCCTCTATTGCACTTCTTTGTTAATTATTCCTACGACTATCAAGGATCAAGCTTGCACATGGTTCTATTCCTCCCCAGGGGGCACCGTCATCACCTTCAATAAGCTTGTTAGACTATTCATGGAGCCATTCATAACAAATTGAATAATCATAAAAAATTCATCTCACTTATTGCAAGTTGGCCAGAATGAGGGAGAATTTCTCAAGCAATACATCTGCAGGTTCTATACTAAATCTAGGTAGATTTTGAGAGTGGATCTGAAGTTATTGAGAGGGGACTTTCTTGGAGGGCTCTGCCCAAGACCTTTCTAGTCATCACTGACGTGGGAGATAGTTTGCTCTCACGTTGATCTTGTCAATTGCATCAAAGCACAAATTTCTACAGATGAGTCCATCAGTGCACAGAAGGAATAACTCAAACAATTTGGGGGGAGCACAAGAATAGCATCAAAGATGCCAGTCAAATGTCACTATGAACAAAAGTTTGAACTACTAGAAAATGTTGAGCTTCAATCAGAAAAAGAATACACGCCACTCAACACGTTATGTGTCAACATCCTAATGCCCATCAAGGATGAAGAGGCCGTCAAGTGGCCAAGGCTGTTAAAAATTTAGATGCTGGAGATCAGTTCAATATTGTCATTTCCATCATGAAAAAGGGCAATCAACAAAAAAGATATTTTCAATTAGAGGATGAAATTGAACATTTGATATGCCAAGGTCACCTAGGCCGATACTTACAAGAACGAGGTGATGGGAACAAGAAAAAAATTTTAAGGGTTATCGAATGAGAAGTATAACTCCAAATTATCTTTTTTAAGTAAGAGAATAACATATAAACTCCTAATTTTATTATAGTGAGATTTTTCATGTTTCTTTTAAAAGTTGTCGTTTAATGAAGTTTTCTTGTTCTCTCATGGAAGATTTTTTTTTGTAGAAAGTCCATGTGAGGGTAAGCAGTAGAAATTGACTCCACCCATAACCCTATGAGTTGAATTCAAGAGGTAAGACTCAATGAGAAGATATGGTGCCCATAGAAGTTGAGCCCAGAAGGCAAGACTCGATGTGAAGCTACCATGCCACTGGAAGTCGAGCCCAAGTGAAAAGATTTGATGGGAAGATATGGCATCCCTGGAAGTCAAGCTTAGGAAGTAAGACTCGATAGAAAGCTACTATGCATCTAGAAGTTTAACCTAAGAGGTATAACTCGATGGGAAGATATGGTACCCCTTGAAGTCGAGCCCAGGAGGTAAGGCTTGATGATAAGCTACGATACTCCTAGTAAACCTAGTAGGCAAGTCTCGATGGAAAGCTACCATGTCCCTGGAAGTCGAGCCCAAGAGGAAAAAGTTGATGCAAAGATACATTACCCCTAGATGTCGAGCCCAGGAGGCATTACTTGTTAGGAAGCTAACATGCCCTTGGAAGATGAGCCCAAAAGGTAAGTCTGATGAGATGCTATTAGTGGACAAGGTCTTCACTAAAAAGACTCCATGAGAGTAAGTGGTTGACAGGATCTCTACTGAAAGACCTCAAAAGGCTACATTTACTTCAAAAACCTAAGAAGCTTGTAAATCTCAAAAGGTACAAATACAGTAAAGACCACAGAATGCTACAAACCTTAAAAGACACTGATGCATTTCAAGCTTCTAGAATGCATAAGCCAAAGAAGACACAAGCCTCAGAAGATATAAACTTAAGAGGATATAAATCACTATTGGCATCGATTTTTTATGCCATGGGCGTATGAGACGTCGATATTACCTAAGGAGGGCGTCCATGTCGTTAACGGTTTGAATACGAGGTAAAAATGCGTAAATTATCGTTTTGACCCAAATTGCTAGAAAAAGTGGTCTGAACGACCTCGAACGATGAAACAGACCACACGAAAGAGTCCAGAACGTCGATTCCACTTGAAAAAGGCGCTCATTGCACCACAATAACGCGGGCGAGGTAAAAATGCGCAAATTATCGTTTTGACCCAAATTGCTAAAAAAGTGATCCAAACGACCCCGAACGACGAAACAGACCACACCAGTGCGTCCAAAACGTTGATTTTACCTAGGGGAGAAGTTTATTTTGCTACGATAACGTGTTTGGCAAAAAAGACGTGGAGAGATAATAATAATATTATTATTATTATTATTATAAAATATCTATTATCCTTTTAAAACCTACGCAACTCTCTCTCCCCACTCTCCTGCTTTGCATGTCTGATCCGGCGCCTCTGTTCGCGAAATGAGCTCCCCCTTCGCGTCTCGCTCTCCCTCCAACCGGCAAGCCTCGCAGGAGAACGCTGACAGCCGGCCTTTCCTTCCTTCCCGACGCCGGCAGCCCCTCCTTCGACCCAAAAATTTCCTTCACGTGCCCTAGTCCGTCGTCCCTTGGTCTCGACCCTCCTCTCTCGTCGGCGACGCTCTGCCGGCCTTGTTCAGCGCCGGTAACCAGATCCAGCCAACCTAAGCCCCTTTCTGCACAAAGATCTGACCTTCACTCCTCGCAGCAGATAGAGATATAAAACTCTCATTTTTCTTCTCTGTTCTGAACTACTCATATCCAAAACTTGGGAGGCAAAAAGAAAGAGACAGATCCAGTTTAAATCTTGCTCTAAATCTCCTATTATATGCCATAATTTTGATTTATATATATAAAATACTGTCACATTAATGCTTTAATTTATAGAATTTCAAGGCATTGAGGATTAAACTAAATCAAAATCATTCTTTTGTGCGTTTGTCCCAATTTTGTTAAGCAAATGTATATCCTTTGTGATTTGCAAATAAACATGTGTGGATCTTTTGTTATTTGAAAAATAAAAAAAAAAACACATGAAAATTATGCTAACGACTTGTTCTGATATCTTCTATTGTTGGGGAAGAGTGTAGGCAAGCTCGTTGCATAGAATCCTCATGCAAAATTTATGTGATTCCTTGCGTGATAAGTTTGGGTATACTTAGTCCCGAGCAATCTCCTCGAAGGTATGCTTTGTTTATATGTTTATATGCCCAAATTAATTTTCTTTTTTGGTACTTTGCATACCTCACTGATCCCTTCCTCTCTTGCCCTTATTGGCTCTGTTTTTTGTCCTGTGTGTGTTTTACGAGGCACACTGGAGCATGGATCGGACGTCGGTGAGCTTGGCGCAAGCAAAGAGAACACGTCCGCAACCGTCACGGTGGTTAGATTCTCTAACTCCTAGTTGGCCCTAGGTTTTAGCGGTGTCTAGGCGTGTGGGTTCGATCGCCCACACGGAGTGCATGCGTCGTCATGGGTCGGCGCGGCGACGTGCCTGTGTGATGGATCGTCAATTTCCTAGAGCTAGTCTTTAGGTTAGGACTTATTGTGCGTAACCAAACACCCCCCGTAAAGCCGAGTGTCTCCTTTTTGTTGTGAGCCTTAGCATAAGTCCCGATGGTCAGAGTCCCTCACTCCCCTTGCTTTTTTTTTTCTTTTTTTCCAGTTTTACTTGAATAAGCTAGGGGGTCGGACTTGGCAAAACGAGAGATGCTTCGTAGCTGACTTGCTTTGCAAAGTCTGGAGGAGTTCGCAAAATGGGAAAAGCTTTGTAGCTAGCATGTTTCGTGACGCCGTGGAGAGTTTTCCCTTCGGAGATCCGGGGAGAAAATTCCTCACATTCCCACACCAAAGCTGGAGGCGGCGATGCTGCATATCAAAGGGTCTAAACCTTAGGTTTCCTAGATGAGGTAATTAGTACGAGCGTGACTCGCTATTATATGTGGTCATATGAACCTCGTTGTTTGCATGTGCATATCTTACATGTTACATATTGTATGTCATAAATCGCACTTGCACCTGCACTCTGCACATTGCATTTGCACTTGCACCTTGCACCGTGCACTCTGCACCTTGCATTTGCACTTGCACCTTGCACCTGGCACCTTGCATTTGCACTTACACTTGCACCACTTGTGCCTCGATCGGTCGCCTAGGATCGGTCGACATCACTTGTGGCTTGATCGGTTATCCTGAACCGGTCACATCACTTGTGTTTCAGCCGGCTACCCGGGCTCAGTTGGTACAACACTTTTGGATTGATCGAAATTTCCACCGATCGACCGACCACTTGCTCATTTACATGTTGTGTATGTGCATGTACATATTTGTCTGCATGATCGATATCATTTACTTGAGTTGCATTTTTTTGGGTCACTGCCTTACCGACATACCTTCTTTTCGGGCCCTTGCTGCTATGACATGCCTACCTCCGGGTCACTACCTTACCGGTATACCCTCCTTTCGAGCCTCTGCCGCTACGGCATGCCTACCTCGGGGTCACTGCCTTATCGGTATACCCTCTTTTTGGGCCCCTACCGCTACAACATGCCTACCTCTAGATCACTGCCTTACCGGTATACCCTCTTTTCGGGCCACTGTCGTCACAGCATGCCCACCTTCGGGTCATTGCCTTACCGGCATACCCTCTTTTCGGGCCCTTCCCGCTACGGCATGCCCATTCCTACGAGTCACTGCCTTCATGACATACTCTTTATCACTACTTATATGTTTTGTTTTGCTTGCATTAACATTTGCATTTGCATGTTTGCATGGATAGCGAGCCAAGTTCGTTAGGAGAGTGACCCCGTGTTAATCGCGATGCCTTAACAAGCATTGCTTGTTGGGTTAATCCCAGTGAACAATGCGAGTTAAGTCATCGGGATCGACACGAGTATGACTGTGCTAAAGATCTAATAGATCTAACTCGTGTCACAATTATTCGTGACATCTTTTAGATCATTTGGATCTTTAGGATGGGGTCGGTATGATGACCCCGTCAAAGTCATACTATACCTAGACTTACCCCTCACTTAGATACTAGGTTAACGCACATTTCGTTAGATTGTGTGCTAGGCTAGGACTTAGGGTGTCAGGTAGTATTTTTGATATTTAGCTATTGTTCTCTGTTGGATTGGTTGCCCTAGCCATATATCTTTCTTTTGCATTATGCTTGTGATGTGACTGCATGTTGCATATGTATGATAGTGTGTTAGGGCGTTCTTCTACAGGGATCCACGCCTATTTTCATACACACACACAGGTACCGCTATGGGGGGGAGCAAGTAATAATTTCTGACCCTTTTGCTTGTAGGTGCTATTAGCTCCCCCCACTTTTAAGGCATTACTCTTGATACGTTATGTGCATGTGAGTTTTCCTACTGACACATTTTTTCATGCAGGATTGAGTCTTTTTCATTTCTCTATGTATTTTTTTAGAGTTTAGGAGAGTCCTATAGCTTAAATAAGATACAGGCACGAGTTCCGAGACGTTAGCACGAGAACCACGTGGAGGGGACCAGGAGTAGATGCTCGTGCCCCGCATCTTAATTCTGCATTTTATATTGATGTATAGAGTTAGGACTGGGCATGTATATGCGGAGTCCAGCCGCCCTTTTCTTTTCTGGGATATGTTGCTGACCCAGCGGCACCGGCCTTTTTATTATTTTGGTTTGATTTGCTTTGTTTTTTTTTTCATCATGTTGCATGTTTGCACTTGCATGTGTTTTTCTTATTTTCTTTCTATATTTTATCTAGGATTTCACGATACAACATAGGCTCATTAAGGACCCTAAAATTTTAGTTTTTTACAAAATCCTAAATAAATCTTAAGATAATAAAGTTTAGGATTAAAATATTCAGGATTTAAAAATTGCAACATTTACTTTCTTGCATATATTAATAGGGTCTCCACAATAATTATGGTTATTCTAGATAACTGCATTCATGTTTGAATGCCCTGATGAGGAGTCCCCGTACTTTTCCAACCCGACTGGCCCAGCATACCTTCATATAGGTGGTTGTCTAGTGCGCCTAGGGTGTTAGAAGGGCTCCCCGACCCAGACGGGGTGTAAGTCCTTTTGTTGGAGTGTTTACAGCTTTGTAGTTGAACCTTCGCTTTCTCTTCTTTCCGAAGGCATCCTTGCCATTTCGGCAGGTATAAGTCCCACCTCTTGGAGCTCCAGTTTATAGTCATAGGATAAAGTTTCCTTCCTTTGACCTTAGGGCTACCAAGGCTCTCGTGGATGATGCAATTCACGGATTGCTGACCAGGGATCTCAGGTTTTGTTGGGGCGACTACCTTCACGACCAAGTAGACTTAGGGTCCTAGTAGCTGTGTATGATGGGTCCGTGGTACCTCGACCCAGTTACCTCTGCCTTTTAGGATCACTCTACCTTCCTTTTTGTTGAGCCCCTTTGAGCCCTATCGCTCCTTGACCTCGTTGATATCACTTTGACGACCCGATGCCAATGAGCTGCCGCCCATTTAGGATACAACGATTTATCCTCTGCCCTTTGGCCCGAACGTACTTTGATGTATTTGGATATCGCCATCAAGATTCTTTAGGTTAGTCCNCGCCGATAGCGGCCTCGACGCTGCCGACGATGGACTTTTCTCGAGACTTAGGATATAATTTCAATAGAGTGCGCCGATGGCACCGAATACCCTGCCGACGGTGAGATCCTGAAAAAACACCTTTAACCGCAATTTTGAGTAGTCAATCGCCACTATTCATCATCCCCTTCTTCTGAAAAATGTGATTTTTGACCTAGGGCCTGGGAGATCTTGGATTGGGAGGCGATTTCAAGGCATTTAGACACCGGATTTGATCATCTCTAGGTAAGAGCTTCACTCCAAGCTAAAAATATTTGATTTTCACTATGGCGACTAGGTAAGAGCTTCACTCCAAACTAAAAATATTTGATTTTCACCATAGATTTCTTCCACATGGAGGTGATCCGAAAATTTTGAGAATGTGAAGAAAATATTGGGAAGAAATTCATGGAACTTAGTGTTTAACTCTTAGAATTACTCTTGGAAGCCATTATTTGAATATTTAAAGTATATTTTAGAATTTTTCTATAATTGTGATTAGATTGAAATGGCTCCATGATAAAAGAGATGACTTGATTTCGACGAGTCTTGCTTCGTCAATGTGAAGGCTTAATCAAGGTTTACTTCAGAGTTTGAAGAAAAAAAGTGTATACAAGATAGAGTTTTTGAAAGCTCGTGAGGAAAAGTTGAACGAGTTATTACCGAGCGGAGGTGAGAGAACTTCTGTTACAACTCCAATAAGATTGCTGCAAATATTTTGAAAGAATTATATGCTAACGTGTTCTATTCCAAAGACGGAATCGTTCAAGTGTTGGGATTTCCTGTTTAATTTAATGCCGCCCGCATTAACACCTTTTACGAACTCCCAGACTCTTATAGCTGCCATTATGAATTCTTCAGTACTATGGAAGGCCCCCTGAATGATGTGATCAACTTTCTCACTGATGAAAAAGGAACGTGGAAGATTATGCAACAAGAACGGGTAAATTTTTCTGCTTCCATGTTAAATGCCACCTCTAAAGCATGACACTATTTTATTTCCTCTACTCCATTGCCGACTTATCACCATAGTGAGGTAATAAGAGATAAAGCTATTCTAAATTTCTGTATTCAGAATAACAGAAATATAAATGTGGGGAGAATCATTTTTAAGAATATATTGACTACGACAAGGAGTGAAACAAGTTGAGGTGTAAGACATCCTGACCTTATTTATGCACTTTGCCAAATTTTTGGAGTGGAAGCTGGAGGTGATGAGGAATGGGTTTACCCTATGAAACCCATTAGTAAAGCTAATTTTAAAACTTATGAATCCCATGAAAAATGGAGAACTGAAAGTAGGAGTCAAGAACCTTCTGCTAGTAGAGATGTCTCCTCTATAAGTTATAACCTTCCACCTTCTAGTTGCCCTACTCCGACTGATTTGATGAATGAGTTGATCTTGCAGCGAATGAGTATAGAATTAATAAATGAAATGATTTGAGGTTTAGAACGTTCACGATTATGATAGTGAGTACCTTAAGAGGCATTCAGATTTTGAGATAGCTTATTATGAAGCTCAGGCCCGACACTACAGAGGTGAGCCTAATGTTACTTTCCCTGAGTGCCTCCGATATACTCAGTATCAGCCCAATCTACCTGCTGATCAAGGAGACAAAGACATAGTTTGAGATTATGATATCTGAATGTAATTGATGTACTTGTACTTTTATTTTTGTAATCTATTGTAATAGAAATGGATGTTTGTGTGTATTTGTACTTTCATTTTTATTATTATGTTGTACTTAGATAATTCTTAATTTTTGTTATAAAGCTAGTGTGGTAGTTAAAATTTGCATGTATAGGATAATGGATGTTGATTAGTACTTTGAGAATTGTATTGTAATGTGATTTTTATTTCACATTTTAATTGTGATTATTTTGTTTAGTATTATAGATGTGTTAGTGAATTATTGTATTTGTTTAATGTTTTAGTTTTGCACTTATTTCAAAATTTCATTACCCAGCAAATTTCTTTAATGATTTACATATGTAGAAAGCTCCAAATCTTACAGACCAGGTGAAATAGAAATTTTGAGAAGGACAGCAAAAATTTCAGAACGATGAAAATGCCAAAAATACCGAGGTATGATTTATATTTAGAGTTTTTCTTTCCACCTGTATCATTTCATATTGAAAAATTTAAGTTTGGGGGAGGGAAGAAAAAGATTAACTATTAGATGTCCTCTATTTCAATATTTTCAAAAATTATTAATATGATTTTATGTAGTGAATTTAATTCAGGTAACTATATTTTGTATCTATTTAAATATTATGGTAGATCTAATGAAATATTTTTGTAATGAAAATTAATTTTGTAACTTAATATATTTAGTATAAGAGAATAAGACTATAGTTAACTATTTAAAGTAAAGAAAACTATATTTTGAAGTATTAAGATTCTAGAAATTCATTTGAGAAGAAAAGGTTGGGGCTCAATGATGTAAAAGCAATGAAATATTTATAAGGTAAGGGAATGATTTGAGCTTCAAATTTAGGGAAAGAAAGGCNCTCTGAAAAGAAAAGAAAAATATATTGGATTGAAAGCAATCCAAATGAAAAAGAGAAAAGAAAGAAAAAAAAAATGAAAGTGAGGAGAATCTTGAGGAGATGTCTAATCAAAAATTGACTTCACTGGACCTAACTAAAGGAAAAATTTGAATACATTCCTGAACTTATAATTATGGATTAGATCTTTTATTAGTAGTGTTCTCATGAAGTTCCTATCATTTTAATATTCTAAGTGACTTAATATTACAACATATAGTCATTCTTGAAATAAATAGAAGACTAGAACTCTTAAACATGATGATTAGATAATCTTGTAACTACAAAGTTAATTTAGTTACTTGAAATTTTTTTGAAAATCTCACTATGGTATTTATTTAAATCAAACTTATAGTATTTCTGAATTAAAACTTTACTACCATAGATCATAACTTTTACATAGTATTAAAACTACTTAAGGACAAATAATAGTTAAGTTTGGGGGATTTTGACCAAAGAAAAATATATTGAGATTTTCATACATATTTTATACAGCTTTTGATGATATTGCACTTTAAAGAAAGATATTTTTTATGTTTTGTTGCAGGAATGATGAATTAGGGTCATTGGAGCAAAAGATGCAAAAAAAAAGTGAATTTGAAGCAAAAAAGGACCAAAATGTGAAGATTTGAACTAGGGTGCCGACGGCGAGAAATTCTTGAGACTCCAGATTTAATAATTTAGGAAGCTCACCGATGGTGCCCTTGAGACCGCTAACGGCGAGATCAGCGGTTATGTCCAACAATGCATTGGATGAGGACGAATTTTGGAGGGATGCTTAGGCAACTCTTGGGAAAACTCATCCACATCTTTAAAAGAAGATTTTGGCTGAAACTTGGAGGCTCTGGCTAGGGGAAGAGGCTTAGGAGGGGGGGTGTTAAGTGTTGGGAAAGTGTAGAGAGTCTTTGTGAGGAATTCTTCGAGGGATTGTAAGAGTGGAGGGAAAGTGAGAGATTTCTTCCTCCTTTCCACTTAGAGGTGTGTTGTAAAGAAAGGAAGAGATTCAGAGGAACTTCGAGGAGTTTTCTTGTGGAGAAATTATAGATAAGTGTTATTTACTTGTTGAAGTTGTATGACTTTGTTTTTATATATGAATTCCGAGTTTTATTGTGTCTTCCCCATGAGTTCTAAGTAGTTTTCTCTGTCTTTCTCCTTATCTAGAGATTTGTGAAATGGTGATTTAAATTGANGAATTTTTTCTGAAAATCTCACTATGATATTTATTTAAATCAAACTTATAGTATTTCTTAATTGAAACTTTAATACAATAGATCATAACTTTTACATAATACTAAAATTACTTGAGGACAAGTAATAGTTACGTATGAGGGATTTTGACCAAAGAAAAATATGTTGAGATTTTCATACCTATTTTACACTGTTTTTGTGATATTTCACTTTAGAGAAAAATATTTTTGATGTTTTGTTGCAGGAATGTTGAATTAGGGTCATTGGAGAAAAAAGATGCAAAAAAGAAGGAATTTAGATCGAAAAGGGCCAAAATGTGAAGATTTGAACTAGGGCGCCGACGACGAGCCCAACTGAGCTGACGGCGGACTTTTCTCGAGACTCTAAATTTAATTCATTTAGAAGGCCCGCCGTCGGCCGACGACGCCCTCGAGGCCGCCAACGGCGAGCTCGGTGGTTATGTCATTGGATGAGGATGAATTTTGGAGGGGTGCTTAGGCAACTCTTGGGAAAACTCATCCACAACTTTTAAAGAAGATTTTGGCCGAAAATAGAGGAGGTCGTGGATGTTAGAAAGATCCTAGAAGTTAGAGAGGTTCCATTAGTGTATAGAGAATTTAATAAAGTGTCTAAATTGTGAGGAATTATTTAAGAGATTGTTAGAGTGGAGGGAAAGTGAGAGATTTCTTCCTCCTTGCTGCTTCAAAGAGGAATTTTGTGTGCTATAAAGAAAGGAAGAGATTCAGAGGAACTTCGAGGAGTTTGTTTGGGGAGAAATTAAAGATAAGTTTATTTAGTTGTTATATTTGTATGACTTTTCTTTTATATATGAATTCCGAGTTTTGTTACATTTTCCTCATGAGATTTGAGTAGTTTTCTCTGCCTTTCTCCTTGTCTTGAGGTTTGTGAAATTGTAATTTTAATTGGTGGAGACATGAAAATGTTAAAGAAATTATGATGATCTTTTCACTTCGATCTTAATTTACTTTTAATCTGACCAATTGATTTTTTAAAATATGTTGAGTTTTACAACTAAAGTGAATATTACATCCAAGATTCAAGGAGGTCAAAGCCTTTGGAAGTTGGGTGCAAATAAATAGGGAAATAAAATTATCGGGCATAGAATTGAAGATTCTAGAGTGACAGACTAAAATCCCCAATTCGGTCCTATCGTTTGGGTGCTGATGTATCAGNGTCAAAGCCTTTGGAAGTTGGGTGCAAATAAATAGGGAAATAAAATTATTGGGCATAGAATTGGAGATTTTAAAGTGACAGACCAAAATCCCCAATTCAGTCCTATCGTTTGGGTGCTGAAGTGTAGATGTTAGCCCTTAGGCGAGGGGAACGTGGGAGCTTCGAAGTGAGAGCCGGTATCCTCCTAGCCTAGCCACAGATTTAGTAAACAAGCGTAGAATTAGTCAATGTTCTTTATGTCTGGACCGAAGGGTAAAGAATAGGTATGCTCCTATTTGGCACAACACTAAATTGACAAATTCACTTTATTCATTCACTATAATTTCTTGACAAGGAGAATGATGTTTTCTTATATATTGAACATTACATTAAGAACTNTTTAGGTTCTGAAGTGTAGATGTTAGCCCTCAGGCAAGGGGAACGTGGGAGCTCCGAAGTGAGAGTCGGTATTCTCCCAGCCTAGCCACAAATTCAGTAAACAAGCGTAGGATTATTCAAAGTTCTTTATGCTTGGAACAAAGGGTAAAGAATTGATATGCTCCTATTTGGCACAATACAAATTGAACTGTTTCTCTTTATCCATTCACTATATGTTCTTGATAAGGAGAATGATGCTTTCTAATATGNTCAGTGTTAGCCCTCAGGCGAGGGGAACATGGGAGCTCCAAAGTGAGAGCCGGTATCCTCCCAGCCTAGCCATAGATTCAGTAAAGGGAACGTGGGAGCTCCGAAGTGAGAGCCGGTATCCTCCCAGCCTAGCCATGGATTCAGTAAACATGCGTAGGATTAGTCAATGTTCTTTATGCCTGGACCAAAGGGTAAAGAATAGGTATGCTCCTACTTGGCACAATACAAATTGAACTGATTCACTTTAACCATTCACTATAATTTCATGACAAGGAGAAGGATGCTTTCTTATATATTGAATATCACATTACAACCTTCATTAGTATAATTAGTTATTTAAGAGTTATTAAGATTACATATTTATTTCAATTGCCTATTAGTGACAGATAAGCAAATTGATTTCTATTATTATGATTAAGTATTGCTTTTCTAAAATCTTAGTTCGTAGTTCTAATATTACTCCTTGTGGGATCGATATCTAGGACTCCATTAGAGCCCTATATTACTTGAGCAATACGTATACTTGCATTGATAAGTGTGACTTTACAATTATTGAATATTTTATACATCCATCTTTATTGAATCTATAACTTTTACTAAGTTTTTGTTGCAGTTGCTGAGGAATTAAATCTTTCAGTAGCAGTATTAAATACTTATTTTTTTAAGCATATATAAAGTCGCTTCTTGGCTCAGGGAGGTCGGGAGAGAGTTAATTAGGATTTACTCCCAATGGGAAGTGATGATGGCAAAGTTTTTTCAAATAAGGCCCAAATATGGTTAATATCCCTTAAATCAAGAGACCATTGGTCCATAGCTCCTCTTAATGGTTTAGATGGGTTTAGACCGATCAATAGGGTCCAAATTGTAGTTGTGGTGACATTAATTTGGTGACTTTGGCATAAATAAGTCAACTTTGGTGAAGGGGTTCAATTTGGGTCAAAATGGATAGAATTTGGGTTTGGGTTAGGCTACCCATGACATTGAGCCCAATTAATTGATCAATTTGGTGTATATGATTGTCAAGAAGAGTTTGTAAAAGATTTGGAGTGATTTTGAAATGATTTGGAGGTTCAATTTTGAGGATTTTGGGCATTTGATCAATTTTTAGGGTGTTGGGTTAGACTTGGGCTTAGGTTGGGCTAGAGTTGGGTTAAGTCTAAATTGATGGTTAAAAATGGTCTAGGGGAGTATCATGAAGAGTTCTCAACATCAATTTGGTGTCAAATTTGGGGTTTGGGCATTCAATTTGGTGGAATTTAGGCACATGACCAAATTTGGGGATTTTAGATTTTGGTTAAAATTTGGTGCAATTAAAGCTTGATAAAAGTCAATTGAGGGTTGAATTTGATTTGTGGAAGTGTTTTAAAGAGTTTATAATGCGAATTGAGGCAACTGAGTGGGCTATGGGATTCAATTGGGTGTGGTTAAAATTGGGGGTTTTGGTTTTGATCAAAATTAAGCTCAAAGCATGGGCTAATTAAACTTGGATTTGGTTTGAAATGATCATAAGCATGATTAATTTGAGTTTAGAATTAAGATTTAGGGATATTAGGGCCAAATTAATGGACGTCTGGGGTGAATTTGGGGAAATTGGGCTATTAAGGGTAATTTGGGGCTTTTGGTCAAAAAAGGTCAAATTAGGCTCAATGGTAGGGTTCAAATTGGTTTTGGAGACTTTTGAAATGATTTTGGAGGTTTTGGAAAAGTTTAAGCCACCAAGAGCATTTTGGTAATTTTAGCAAATTTGGAGTTATTTTGGTAATATTAGCAATTTTGGGTGATTTTGGGCAATTTTGGTAATTTTAAATGATTTTGGAACAAATTTGAGTATTTTGGGTAATTTTTGGAAATTTAGTCAAATTTAGGGTTTAGGGGTGTTTAAGTAAATCGGGTAGGTTTTGGGGGCAAAGACTAAGTTAGGTATTTTTGTAAAATTGGGGTGCCAACAACCTTATTTGAGCTATGGACCAATGGAATCCTCATTTGGGTCCTCTATGTATTGGTCTTAGCTAAACCCTAGCATAGGGCTAGTGGGTCTAGGGGACCATCCACAAGAGTCTCCCAAAGGATCAAGGGATCAAAGTCAACAAAGTTTGGGTTTAGGGTTGCGAGTGAAAGTTAGTGAAAGTGAATGAAATAGCTCTAGACCAATACCCAGAGTCAACCTTAAGGCCAAGCAGTCCTATGGGGACTAACCTTGAGCTCCCCCATATTGACCCACATACTAATTGCTAGAAGTTAGGACCAATATGTAAAACTTCAAGTTGAGCAAAGAATGGTTTAAAATTTCTAATGGTGAGGGTTCCTTTTCTAGTCCTCTAGGAATAATCAATAAGAAAGTCCTATGGCTAGACCCTAGCGTACTAAAAGAGGAAAGACTAGACCTCAACCAAAAGTGAGGTCAACAAATGGACCCCAATAGGTGTGGGGTGTCGGGCAAGCACACCGCACGTATTGGCATTGACCGACGAGTTCAACAAAACCTACACAGACTTCTAAGTTAATAAACCTAGAACAAAGTGTAGAATTGAGCGATAGTTCTTTCCGATGGGGAGTAACAAATACTCTCGCTGGCGAAAAGAAAAGAGATTCCGAGGACAATCGTCGGGCAGACCTACAGTCCTAGAGAAGATTTGAATTGAATATTTCAAAATTTACTTCAAATTTTCATTTCAATTTAAGAATCTCAAGGAGATAGAATTATGCATGAGGATACCAGATTGAGTGGAAAGCACAAGGACTCACATCTAACTCAAGAGGAGATAAGAGTACAGAGATGGGAATAGGGCTTAAAGAGGCCTACAACGAATGTAAAGATAGGAATAGGGATTGAAGAGGCCTATACGAAATGCAAAGATGGGAATAGAGCGTAAAGAGGCCTTCCCCAAATGTAAGGAAGGGAATTATGAAAGGATGGGAATAATTCGTAAAGAGGCCTGCCCCAAATGTGAAGATGAGCATAGGGCTTGAAGAGGCCTACCCTAAATGCAAAGATGGGAATAAGGCATTAAGAGGCCTACTTCAAATGCAAAGATGAGAATAGGGCGTAAAGAGGCCTATCCCAATTGCAAAGATGAGCATATGGCGTAACTAGGCCTATCCCAAATGTAAAGAAGAGAATTGGGCTTGAAGAAGCCTACCCTGAATGCAAAGATGTGAATAGGGAGTAAAGAGGCCTATCCCGAATGCAAAGATGAGAATAGGGCTTAAAGAGGCCTACCTCGAATGTAAGGATGGGAGTAGAGCATAAAGAGGCCTATCCCGAATGCAAAGATGGGAATAGGGCGTAAAGAGGTCTATCCCAAATGCAAAAATGGGAAGAGGGCATAAAGAGGCCTATTCCGAATACAAAGACGAGAATAGGGCTTGAAGAGGCCTACCCCGAATTTAAGGATGGGAATAGGGCTTGAAGAGGCCTACTCTGAATGTAAGGATGGAAATAGAGCGTAAAGAGGCATATCCCAAATGCAAAGACGGGAATAGGACGTAAAGAGGCCTATCCCGAATGCAAAAAATTGGAATATGGCTTAAAGAGGCCTATCCTGAAGGCAAGGATGGGGATCAGAATTTAGGTAATGACCCCAAGAATATTATAAAAATAGTTTAGAGGATTTGTGGTGTTGAGTTCATAAATATGTGACATGTGAAGACTGACATTAGTGAGGAAAAATTGTGAGACTTTGTATAGAGTATGAAACTATGGAGGATGTGAAGAAGTTGGTTCAGAAAAGAATAATTGTATTGTGCAAACAAAGAGTAAGAGACCTTAAACTCGAGAGAAACAAACTCAAGCAAATTTATTTTTCTTTTCTTGCTATTTTTATCTCATTTAATTATCAAAGTATATATATATATATATTGAAAAGATTCAATTTTCAATGGTTGTTTTATCTTTCAAAAAGAGTATTTTACTCAAATTTCATTATCATTAAGTTTTTATTATTTTTTTCTTTGTTCATTGTAGTTTAGAACCAACGTATGGTTCGATGGCTCTTGACTCATCACACAAAGGGCAATTCAAGAAACAGATTGCATTCTGGAATAAATTTCATTGATCTGCTCAAAGCAAGTGTTATGGACTGAATATATGTTGAAAGCATCTGAAACATCTCATGCTGAATACATCTAGAACATCACATGCTGATATATATCATATACGCTGCTCTGACATAGTGCAAAATGTGACAAAAAGAACTGTTTGTCTGTCCTCTATGGGACGAGCCCCTGATCAAGCTGACCTACTACGCCACACTCTAGGACAAGAATTCCCTTTACGTGTACTTAAAGGTGCAACCCTCTCATAGTTCGTATATGCGTAGCTCCTCTAGATCCAGATCTGATCAGAATCTGTATGGCATCTTGTTGTTGTCCATCATTTTGAAAGTCACAAACACTCTGAGGTGTCGTACCCCTGAGATGTAGTGCTTGGCGAGGTCTGCTCCATTTTCTTTGAGAATCAGTACCGAACCTATCGACAGTGGAATCTCATCAAATCCTCGAACTCCCCAGGGCAAATATCATCAATTTCTTATCCAAATAGTATATTGCTCTTGCTCATGAAGGATACCGTGCTGAAAGGCCTCACAAAATCATGATGGTCTATATGCAGGGGAATGCAATCTCCCTTATCGTAGATATTGATGATACAACTATTTGGAATGCAATCAGGCAGCAGTATGCTCCATTTAACCATTCTCTTGATCATCCATTTTATCTCGGAGGGCATGGGTTCTACCTCATCATTTCTTAAGATGCCCGGGGGATTCCCTTGTCTATCCTTAGTTAATTTATAACAGCATTCGCACTGGATGGTTATCTTGCCTTTTCCTCTCATCCATTTTCGTGGCTCAGAATAAGTTCTTTCCATCAGCAGTCCAACTTGACCCTTATCTCTTAAATCAAATATGTATTCTAGGATTCTTCTTTCATCACTTTCAGAGAAGACTCCCGTGTACAGCTCTAGGCCTTCCAAAATATTGACGATATTTCCTCAAATTTCTTCATAGAATTAGAATTCTCTCCTCTTAACTTTATTTATTCTTTCCAATTCCGATGTGAGGATCCTTTAAGATTATCGAGGTGGATCTACCATCTCCACATCTGTAGTATATCACGTCTGACTTTGCTCCACAGGTAATGGAATGTACGATTTGGTATCCGTGTAAATCGTCTCCTGGCGTCCCGTGTCAGCAGCTATAAATTCTTCAAATGAACTGTAGTGGTTTAAGTGTAGAACATTGCATGTCAAACACTCCACAAATGCCCCTGTTGTTGATGAATGAATAGAAAATTTGATGTTGCCCATTAGGAAACCCTTGTAAAAATCCTCTGGTACTTCAAATTGTTTTTGCTCCGTAGGGAATTCAGACTCATCCTCCGTAGCGAGCAGACTGATGGAAGTTTCCCTCATGCAAGGGTTGTAGATTTTCCTCTCAGAAATCGGGGTAATTAAATTTTTCGCCCCTTCCAAGTGTCTTCTTTTTTCACGTATAAAAGCTCTGTGTCTGCCACGATTGGCATTTGGATCTGACAGTCTCTCATTGTTAGTGCTGACTAGGTTTCCGGTTGGTGTGGTTATCATGGATGATAAACGGTTAGTTCCCTCCATCAAATTCTATTGTGCTACTATTTTCTTCCACTTCGGAGAGGAGTCTTCTTTTGTACCAATCCTCAAAAGCGACGGTAACCCTTCCTTTTCTTGTCGGCTAACTATGTCCATCAGGGGACCCTCATAGTTAACATTGACTTTACCAAATTCTTAGTCAAAATTTATGTTGCCGCCCCGATGTGCCCTTTTTTCATTGAGTGCGAGATTCAAGCCATCCTTGAATACAAAAATCAGCTTCTATCATGACATTTTTTTCTGTAGATGACAAGAAAAAATATTAGTGCGCTAAAATTTTGGTGGAAACAAGAATAGAACAAAACATTTATTAGATAAAATTTTAATTTGTAAAGGTGAAAAAGTTTTTTTTATTATCTTTTTCAATTTTAATTAGATATTAAAATTAAGAAAAACAGAAGAGAAAAAGAATGAAGTGAGCAGCTTCAAAAATTTTCATTTCATTAAGATTAATATTATTACAAAATTTTGGATCCATTCACAGACGCTTGGCCAAATAAGTAAACCCAAAACAATCTAGATCTTAAAATCTCATTTTAAGCAATGTCACGTTGCATAATAGGTTTTCAAATATCATCCATTGATTGACAGCATAGGTCTTTCGCCTCGAAAATCCACCAGCTGGTAAGCTCCTCCTAAATAGACCATTTCTACTACAAATGGTCCCTCCCAAGTTGGTTCAAATTTTCCACCTACCTTTGCAGTGTGAAAGAATAGGCCTTTTGAGAAGAAGAACGAGGTCACCAACTTTGAACATCCTCTGACTGACCAATTTTTCATGACCTTGTACCATCCTTGCTTGGTAAAGTTCCAAATTCTGTTGCGCTTCTTGTCGCTTTCCCTCGAGACTCTCTAATTCTTCAATTCTGATCTTCAAACTTTCTTATGTCTTGATGATTGACAACAACACTTTTGAGAGAGAGTGTCTGAACTTCTAACAGCAGTAGGAACTCAGACCCATGCACAAGTGCTTAGGATGTAAATTGAGTTAGACTTCTGAGCATCGTTCGGTAGGCCCACAAAGCTTCTAACAGTCTGTTATGCCAGTCTCTTTTATTTTCTTCCAATGTCTTCTTCAAAATTTGTACCATTGTTTTGTTGATGGCCTAGGCCAGGACATTTTCCTTGGGATGGTAGATCGTAGAGTATATCCAGTCTATCTCATGCCTTTCGGTGAAGTTGTTGATTTTGATGCTTTTGAAGGTTGTCCCATTGTCAAAAATTACTCTAAGTGGTACACCAAAATGGTAGATGATTTAGCTTTTGAAATATTGAAGAAAGTGTTGTGTTATAACCTCTCATAACGGCACTAACTCAGCCCATTTAGAGAAGTAATTTATAGTGGCAAGAATAAATGTGTCCCTTAGAGGATGGAGGGTCCATTGGACCTATTTTGTCTGTGCCCCAACACTCGAATGGCCACGAGGCGACGGTCGGTTGTAGCACATTCAGAGGTTGGTGCAAGATCACCCCATGCACTTGGCACTGGTGACACTTTCTAACTGTATCCATACTATCAGACATCATTATTGGCCAATAATATCTGAGTCTCTTGATCTTCATATTCATCTTCGACCCTGACTAGTGAGCACCACACTATTCGGCGTGTACCTCTTTGATGATATTCTATGCTTCTTCTTTGCTCAGACATCGTAGCCACATCTGATCGAACGATCTTCTGTAGAGAACATCTCCCACTAGGGCATATGACATAGCTCTTCTTGTGATTTGATATGCCTTAAAATTTTTCTCTGACAGCTTTTCTGTCTGTAAATATTCTATTAATGGCTTATTCTAGTCTTCATTGATATCAGCAACTGTAATTGTCGCCCATTCTTCTTTTTTGAGCTTGTGTAGATTCTCGAGGTCAATTCAAGGTAAAACCCGTCTTCCTTGAAAGCTCACTCCAATCTACTAAAGCATCGGCATGGGTGTTATCTCCATGAGGAATCCAGTAGAGAGTTACTTTGGGAATCTTTTTAAGTAGCTTCATTGTATACTGGTGATATTCTGCTAGTCTTAGCTTTAATATCTTGTATTGTCCGGCGACTTGTTGAATGATGAGTTGAGAGTCACCGTAGATGGCAATATCTTTTATTTCCATCGAGATTGCCAACTCCAATCCGGTGATTAACACTTCATATTCTGCTTTGTTTTTGGTGCACGACTCTATCAGGTGGTAGGAGAATCTCAGCATACCTTTATCTGGTGTGATGAAGATGAGACCAATTCCTCCTTTGTCCGGTATAACGGTTCCCAATCTTTTGTCTTTTCTGGCTGATGAAGCTCCATCAAAATACATTTTTCAATGTTGTGAACTGGAGAATTCCATTTGTAATACATCATTAAGAGGGGACCCAGCTAGAAGTGGGTGTGCGGCTAGAAAATCTGCTAAATTTTGTCCCTTGATAGCACGGAGGGGAACAAAAGTTATATCAAATTGCAATAAAATCATCGACCACCTTGCTAAATGTCCGGAAAGTTTTGGCCGACTCATCAAATATTGTAGTGGATTAACTTTTAAAATTAAGGTAATATTATGAGAAAGCATGTAATTTATAAGCTTTTGAGCGATAAAAATTAAAGCTAGACAATGCTTCTTAATGGGCAGATACTTTACCTCTGTCGGTATTAGATGACAACTCAAGTAATAAAGTGTGTTTTCCTTACCCTAGTCATTGACTTGAGCTAGGAGGGCTCTGAGAGAGTCAGCTAAGGTCGCAGTATAAAGTATCATCAGTTTTCCCGGGATAGGGGCTGCCAAAAAAGGTGGAGTCATTAAGTATCGCTTAACGACCTTGAAAGCCCACTAACATTTCTCTCCCAAATGAATTTGGTGTCCTTTTTAATTAATGTCGAGAAGGGTTGACACCAACCTGAGAGATTAGAAATAAAGCGTCTCAGATATGACAACTTTCCTTGGAAGGAACATAGTTGTTTCAAAGTTTTGGCAGGAGGCATTTCCAAGATAGTTTAATTTTATCAGGGTCAATCTTGATTCCCCAATGAGGGACAACGAATCCTATAAATTTCCTGGAGGTAACGCCGAATGCGCACTTTAAAGGATTTATCTTAAGATTATATTGTCGTAATCATTCAAACACGATCATCAAATCATACAAATGGTTTATTTTTTATTTACTTTTGATGACCAAATCATTCACGTAGCATTCCACTTGGTTGTGAACGAGGTAGTCAAAAATATTTGTCATAGCTCGTTGGTATGTTGCTCCGACGTTCTTCAACTTGAATGACATTACTGTGTAACAAAAAATTCTAATCGGTGTTCTGAATGTTGTAAGTGCTGCATCTTCTAGAGTCATCTTGATTTGGTTATATCACGATGATCCATCCATGAAGGAGAAAATCTCATGTGTTGAAGTGATGTCCACCATCATTTCTGGTATCGACAATGGAAATTTACGGAGTTTTTCTTTTTTCTTTGTCCACCATCATTATGTTTACTTTTGGACACGCCTTATTTAGATCCTTGAAATCAACACATACACGAATCTGTCCATTTTTCTTCTTAACTGGCACAATATTGGCTAACCATGTGGGGTATTTCTCTTCTCGTACAAAGTTAGCATCTATTAACTTCTTCACCTCAACAATGACTTGCCGCTCTATCTCGAGGCGCATCCTTTTGGGAGCTTACTTTATTGGGATTATATCTTTGTCCAACCGGAGTTTATGAACTGAAACTTTTGCTGATAGTCCTAGCATTTCATCATAGCTCCAGCCGAAGCAATCTTTGAATTTTGATAGTAACTTAATCAATTCCGCATATTCTTTATCACTGAGTAGAGAACTTATAAATGTTGGTCGGGGTTGTTCTTCAATCCCGAGAATAATTTCATTCAATTCATTAATATTTGATTTAATTTCTTCCTCAAATTTGGCGGGGCATCTTCTATCAGCTGATCGGTAGAGCCATCCTCCACATCAAGGTAATCCTCTTCCGATACACTAGTAATAACCATGCAAAATTTTGATTCATCGACTGGTCCCACTGTACCAAATCTGAGACCCTTTTTCGAATTGAAAGTTTAACTTTTAACATTCTAAAATTTTTAAAAAAGTAGTAATTTATCTTTTGGCATTTGTTTAGCAAATATCCCTGTTGAATTAACTTTTGTAAATGAGGAGAAAAGTAAGCAAAAGGTAATTCCATTAATTCATCAGGATTCTCATCCAAATTTACATGATTTTTAAGATTAGCAGAAGTAGAAGCAAGGTAAAATTTGACCAGCTTTGAACCAACACTGCGGACTTCCTTGACCTTTAAAATCTTGACCTTTTGAGGTTGAATTGATGTAAGGGTCATGGAATTCACAAAGTATATAGTAGTTGGTCCGATCATACATCGTTTCATATTTGCTTTTCTTCACATCTTCCAACGATATCTCGTACTGTGGTTTCTTTTATTTTATCATTATCATTTCCTCTTTAGAACTATCTTCATCATCAATATTGATGGTCGGCCTAGTCCGTTCAACATTCTTATTAGCTCTTCCTCATCCACGTCCTCCACCTCAACCTTGGATGCACTAACTAAAAGAATCTCCACTAACTTGTCGCAAGAGAGTGGTGGAAGATTGCTGAAGTGGAGTTGAATGGCTCTGTCATTGTAATTCTTCTGATTCTTCTACTTCATTTTCCACAATTTCACGAGAGAAGACAGACTTCATGAATGTCAACTTCATGAACTAAAAACGGTTGCAAATATCCCTTGATGCAATGCTCTTGTCCTTCCTTGTAACACTTAATGCATTGATGTAGAGACGATGAAACCATGTTGAGTTTGTGAATCCAGGGTCAACCTAGTAAAGCAATAAAAGAGGTCTCGGCGTCGATGATATAGAACTTGGCGGTTGTTACTAGTTCTCCAACTTTCATAAGCTATGTAATTGATCCCAAGGCTCTTTCTCCTTTTTGTTTGAATCCTCTTAGCATCATTTTATCGGTCGTAAGCTCCTGAGCCTCAATGTCCAAATAGGCCAGTGTCCATATACTCATCAAGTTGAGTGATGCTCCAGGATCTACTAAAACTCTAGACAACACGAATTGTTGATGTTAACGGAGATATAGAGTTGTCGGTTATGGTCAGCGGTACCAAGCAGCAAGTCTTCATCAGTAAAGGTTACCCTCAAGCTATTCTTTTAACAAGCAAACTTCATCTGAGAATGTGCTGGCCAACTGAGCTAAGCAAAGTTGTAACCAGAGACTCCCTCATCTCTTTAAACAGCATTAGAGCATCATAGATGCTTAGTTTGGCCCGAAAAATTCTTAAGATGAGCTAGCACATTATAATTCACTTTATACAATCCTCTAACCCTTACTTGTCTATGTGTTTCTTCCACTAGCGGAAGTGGAGGTAATTCTTCTTGAGCTACTATTTGCTTTCCTTTATCTGCTGGAGTTGTTCTCAGGGGTAATACCTTTCCGCTCATTAAGTTTACTTCTGTAATTTCTTCTTCTTGAGATGTTGTAGGAAAAAATTCAAGTGATTCTTCTTCATCAAAAAGATCTAAGTTGATAGCAAGTGATACACCATGGCACGCTATTGTAATCGGTATCGTCGATGTCTTCTTCAAACTTATTAAAGGGTTCATCAGACATAAGTATAATTTGAGAATCAGTTTAGGAATCGAGATCGAGGTTAGATTGAGAAAATCAGTTACATAATCATTAGAAATAGTTAAAATGTAGCTGAAATCATAATCATTATGTTCATAATACCTTGGTGGGGCAAAAAGATAATCATACATGGTCAGGGGTTCGAGGAATTTCTTCCCCAAATCTGAGATAACCAATCTAACAGAGGCAGCCTCTGTCCTACCCTCTGTGCTACCAGTCTTCACGACATCGTTCTTTTCTTTGTCTTGTTGTAGCAATTTCTCTAGCAAAATTTCTATCTTGGGTTGAGCAGGCTGCAGACTCTGAACAGTTGTCTGTGCTGAAGTAGTCTGAATTTGATCCAGTATCTTCTTGGATGATCTACTCTAAGCTGTGCTCCATCCATCTTTCTCTAAATAGGAATCTATCATAGTGAGTGGCTCGGCCAAAATCATATTTATGGAACCTTTTCAAGTTCTTTTAAATATTCTTTTGGGATTGTTATATTCCCTCTTTAAGGTTCTTCTCGAGCCAATCCTTGAAGATGAAACAATCCTCTATATTGTGTCCAAACATCCTGTGATACGGGCAATAATTAGGTTGATCCATTTTGTCAACCTCTTTGGGTTTCTTTGGATCTGGTAACCTGAATTCAAACTTCTGACCATCTTTGGTACCGCTTCTATTCAAACATGGATGGACCTCTTCTATTCTCTATTCAGTATGATCCACCTTGATGTGGTTGCTAGCTAGACTGGTCATTCTGTTGTGTCTGTTGTTGAGCATGCTACGATGATGACTGGGAATCCTGACGATAATTTTTTGCATGTATCTTCATTGTTGTTTTCCTTTATCTACTTTTGCTACTGTCCTAGAATTCTTCTCGAATATTCAAGCTGCTCTGATCTTTTTTGATTTCTCCTGGGAATCCATATACTTAACTTCCTCTTATAGATTTCTAGCTTTCCTAAGTAGCTTCTTGAAGGACCTAATGGTGAGTCCCTTGAGCATGAAGGATACCGACCCATGGATGCTTTTGAGTAGAATGTCGATTGCATGATGTTCCCGTAGCTGTGGTTCACATTTCATGCTAAGGTTTCTCCACCTCAAGATGTAATCTACTAGGGTCTCATTAGGCTTTTGCTTCTCCACGACGAGATCTCCAATAGAAACATGATATTGTGCTCCAACAAATCTCTTCACGAAAAACTGTTCTAATTTGGTAAATGTCTTGACTGGTCCATTGGGTAGTTTGACATACCAATCAAAAGTGATTCCCGACAAGCTGCTGACAAACTGTCTGAAGAGTAAAGATTTGTTTAGTCTTGTGTTACCACAACTTGCTCGAAAATGTGCTATGTGATGTCTGGGATTCTTAGTCCCGTCAAATATCTTAAAGTTTGGTGACACAAAACCCTTGGGGTAGGGTATGGCATCGAACTCCTCCGGGTAGGGTCTACCCTTTAAAATCAATGCACCACTCTTACATTGGGCTAAGGACTCCCAAACTTGTTCGACCATCAGTTTAAATTCCTTTTCTGGTATAGCACTTGATGGAGAATCCTTCTTCTGTTGATCATCTTTGTTTGCTGAGGCAACTTCCCTCCTTTCATCGGTAATATTTATAATCTCTGGCTGATTAACTTATGGAGAAGCTAACTGTTGAGGTAGAGACTTTCTCTGAATTGTAGCCATGGTGGCCATGACAGTGGCCATCTCTTTGACTCTTTTCTCTATTTGGCTGATTTGCTCATCCCTTAGGAAAACAATCCTACGCAGCTCATCTACAATGTTCTCTTTAATGAGAAGTTGAGCGTCGTGCATAGATGTAGCGGCTCTAGTTTCAATGACATGAATGCCCATGAAGTCTTCCTTGAGATAATCATTAAAGTCAAAATCTTCTTCATTCTCATCATCAATGGAAACTGCATGTTCTCGAGCTAACTCAAAAATCTATATCCTAAGCTTCTCAACCTTTTCTTTGATTATTGATTCTTGTATCGCTTTAAGATCTGGAAGACTCTCTTGAACATCCTCTACTTGTTTATCCATCTTGTTGGCAATAGTTAAGACAATGTTAGATATTTCAGACCCTTTCTTCATTCCATGATCCTGCCCTGCAGGCTCACTTAATTGTATTGGATGACAACCTTGGGTACCCATACCTTTTTATTTGGCAAAGATGTCTTGAGACGGGGTGTCTCAACATCAGCACGTCGAAGAGAGATATGCTCCCCATGGTGCGGATCAGATACAATACCAGGTAACTTCTTCATCTTTTCCTTCAGAATTCTATAACGAGTGATTGGAAGAACTCTCAGACCCAAATGTGACTTAACTGGTCGACAACCTGCAGGCCTTAGAGCAGCAACAGTAGTAGAATTGATGGTGGTAATGTTAGTATCAATTCGATTTCCCAAATGGAATCTAATGGGAATGCGAGTAAGTAAAGTTTCAGTTGGTGTTTGACACCATCTAACAGATTTAACGTCCCTTAGAATCTCTTTCTTCATGTGAGGGGATACTGCACATCCCACTCGTTTAAGTAATTCACTGACGAAACAACCTTCCTTGGCAGGTGATCTCGACTATTTATATGCAACAGTATAACATGTTGTTAATTATTATTTTCACTTATATTTTCTTATTTTGCAACAACACCAAAAAACTTGATCTTGAAGAAATAAGAATTTATCTCTTTAATTTATATATATAAATTAAAGAGATAAATTAGCAATTTGTACTATCGAACAACAAACTTCTACTTTAAAAATACGATTACTTAAACTATAGATAATTTGACATTAATTAAAATTCAAATCTTTTTGGTATTTTTGATATTTTGACAAAACAGTAACAACTTCTAAATATAACTTAATTTTATGTAAAAGAAAAACACATAATATGAAAATATCTTTCTTTTTATCATGAATCAATAATAAGTATAGGAATTTTATTGTGGAAGTATGCAAATTATGTTGTGTCAAATAGGAGAAATAATTTCTTTACCCTTACTAGAGTTGCTATAAAGAACATTGGCTAATTTAAAGTTTGAATAGTTCTGAAGATCGGCTAGGCAGAACCCTTACTAGAGATGTTATAAAGAACATTGGTTAATTTAAAGTTTGAATAGTTCTGAAGACTGGCTAGGCAGGGAAGATACCAGCTCTCTCTATACAATTCTCTCGATTCCCTCCACCTAGAGGCTAACATCTCGTATCAGAGCCTAAAACAATAAATCAAGTTGGGGGCTTTAGCCTGTCACTCTAAAGTCCTCTAACTCTACACACTTCAAAAATTATTTCCTTATTTATTTGCACTAAATCCTATGAATTACATTCTCATTCATACAACCTCATGTGATTCTTTCCAATTTTTGACTGAGACAATACCAGGCCGGTTCTTACATATTCTCACAGCAAATTTTAACATCTAGATGAGCCATATCAAGAAGTAAATGAAGTACATGGAATTAAATGATCACAACTTCTTCCAACATTAAAGATTAATACTCTTTACAACTTCTATCCAACACTTAAATTATTTATCATTTTAAGGAGAAAGATAAAGAAAACAACTCAGAATCTATGGAGGAAACAAAACCACACTTTAGTTTAAAAGTAGAAATCATTGTCCGACTAATAAGAATTCTCGATTAAAACTAAAAGTAGTTTAAAAACAAAGATAAAAACTTATCCCAAATCCTCCACCAAACTCTTCAAGTTTCTTTTAATCTCTTCTCTCTTACAACACTCTTAACTCTCAAAATAAAACTAAAAACAAAGCTGCCTGAAAATCTCTCCCTTTTTAAGCACTTTTCAGGACTTCAAGCACACTTCTAAATGTCTCGTCTTCCTTCTTTTATAAATTTCAAAGAGGTTTCTTAGAAACTCTTCAAAATGTGTCCAAATTTGATGTATTCTCCAAGGGATGCCTTCTTTCACAAGTCTTTTAATTATATTTTCGTTTCTAGTGGTTATAACCAGCCTCTTTAACTAATAGGTGCCTCAAATGTCCCTTCAAAATTCAGTAAAATGAAGGAAACCGTCACATAACTGCCTCTGAAGCTTAAGCGTGGGGCCTCTGGCACTTAACTACGACCTTCTCTGTTTCACCAGCGCTTAAGGGTCGGATCTGGCGCTTATTCGCCGAAACTCTTTTGCACCATTTTCAAATTTTTGCTTCAAATTTGATTCTTTTTTACTGCTTTTAGTATTTTTCACCTTTTCACTAGTACTTGAAAGAAAAAACACACAAATAACTTCCATTAAAGCTCAATATCTGAAAAATAGGTATAAAAATGTGTCTAAAAATACTATATATTTTAGGTATATTAGCAGCTAGTCTCTGGAATACTGTGTTGACTCAGGTGATAGGAGTGGGCTTCTTCCTCTCCCCACCATGTCCGTGAGGTGACGGTAAGGCAGCGACAATCTTTTGGATACTCTCGTACCCATCAGTGTCCATTAAGGGATGGAACCTACTCCCCCGCAGAAGCGGATAGGTCTCCAGTAACCTTGGTTCATCCTGATGAAGAATTTCATCAATAGACATTTCTTCAGAGATCTGGGCTTTAGTAGCCTTCTGAATCTCTTGTCTATGGTTCCTTCTTTGAGTTTGAGTTAACGGTGCAGTCCTCGAACTCAATCCAATTTCAAACATTGACGGCGGAACAACCAATCCTTCAGCCAGGTCTTCGACGATCATAACTTCTTTTCCCTTAGAAGAAATGGGAGCAATAGGCTTAGCAGGTGTCATAGTGGCAGTAGTCTTTACCTTCTTATAAGAAGGGAAATCTTGTAGACAATTCAAGTTGAACTCAACAAGCGGTTCCTGAGCTTTCGAGGTAGCAACTTTCATTATAACGAAGGGAGTTTTCCCAAGGATTACTGATACACCAAAATATATGCATTTTTAGACCCATATTTTATACTTATTTTTTGTGATATTGCACTTTAATGGATATGCATTTTTAGACCCATATTTTATACTCATTTTTGGTGATATTGCACTTTAATGGAAGGTTTTTATTTTATTTTATTGCAGGTTGTTGATTTTTAGGACTTGGAGCAAAAAAGGAAGCAAAAAGGATGAAATTTGGAGTCAAAATAAAGAAAGTGAAAAATTATTCAGCACCCGGTGCCAGACTAGGAGGCAACAACGTTGTTTGATAGAGAAGACAAATTTTCATTGTGGACCACAGGCGCCGATGGCGCTAGAATTAGCGGCGGTGGCACTAGTGTCAGTGCAGGCCCTGTTTCTAGAAGATTCGATGAATTTAGACACTTTTTGAAGAGTTTTTGGAAGCACATATTGGAGAACCAACCCTAGGCTCTATTTATAGCCAAAATTAATTAGAAAAGAGACCCTCCTTCATCTTCATTCGGCCCTCCTTCGTCTACATTCGCCCCTATTCACCATCCATTGCCCCTTTTTGCTTACTTCTTATCACTTTACATCATTCCACGCCATTAGTGAGTTCATTTCTATATAGTTTTGAGTTTGTGTGGTGAGTTAAAATGTGAATTATTCTTTAAGAAGTGTTGGAGAGGAAGAGAAATGAGTGATTTATTCTTCCTACATTTTCTAAGAGAGGCTACAAGTGATTTGCTTTGAGAAGGAGTTTCAGATAAATGTTGTTTGTTTATTATTATTGTATGAACTTTCTTTTATATATAAAATTTGTGCATTGTTGTAACTTTTTCATGAAGTCTGAGTAGTCTCCTTTATTTTTCTCTTGACTCTGAGATATAGTGAAATGAAGAGATAATTCGGATGTGCCAATGTTAAAATTTAAAATAAATTGTGATGGTTTTTCAACTCCACTCTTAATTTACTTTTCAATCTGGCCAATTGAATCGTTAAAATATGTTGTGAAACATATGATCCGGGAAATGGAGTATGAGTTTTGCAACAGAGTGAGAATCATTTTTAATGTCATGAAGGAGAATTTTGTTCGTGGAGTTAAATGCATAAATAGGGAAATATACTTAGTTGGGTGTATAATTGGAGATTTCTACGGTGACGGACTAAAAATCCCCGATTCGATCTTAGTGTTTAAAAACTAAAGCGAGAGTTAGCCTTCAGGGGAAGGAAAGTGGGAGCTCTGGAGTGGGAGCCAATATCCTCCTGGCCTAGCCACGAATTTAGGGACTAAACCTAAGATTTGCCAATGATTTTCTATAACACTGAATCAGGGTAGAGAATTAAAATTGCTCCTATTTGGCACAATACACATTTAAACCATTTATCTCATTTCATTTCGCTAAAAACTCATTGTAGTGGGAAATATATTTTTTCATATTAGAAAACTTCATCACATAAACATAATTTAGTAGTTTTTTAATTTTAAACCTTGCACTTAAATTTTGGTAGTAGTTAATAATTTAGCTTTGATAGTATCTTAAACATTCGAAATTAGTGACAGTAATTTCATTTTACTTCTGTGAGTTTCTTAGTTAATTTATCATTTCAAATTTAAACCTTCCTCGTTGGATCGATATTTGGGACTTAAAAAAAGTCTTATATTACTTGATAATGATACGTATACTTACGTAGAATACCAACATTAAGTACTTAACATTATTATTCATAAAATACCACATCATGTTTTTGGCATCGTTGCAACGCAGAGTCTACTTTATAAATTTTACACAACTATATTTCCATTGATCAAGTTTTTGGTGCAGTTGTTGGGGAAGGTAACAGTAAATTAAATAGATTTGGTAAATTAGAAAATTTAGAGATAAAATATACAAAAAAAAAATATCAAAAAAATTTAAAAATAAAAAATCCAAAAAAAATTATATATATATATATATATATA
>JXCR01103435.1:138550-158871 GCA_002079205.1 Phalaenopsis hybrid cultivar | reverse complement strand
AAAGGAGTTCAGATTTAATCTTCTCTCGGTAAGAGCTACAGTTTGAACTCAAAATTTTTTATTTTCATCAAGGATTTATCTTACATTACCGAGATATGAAATTTTGAAATTATTGGGAATATTTTTAGAAAATCCTTTGATGATGAACTCTTACTTAGTAGATTTAAGTTTAGAACGTTCCCAATTGCGATTTTCAGAATTTTGGGAATTTATTTGGATTTTCAAAATTTTTCTTAGATTACCATGGCACCGAGAATGAGCAAAGGAAAGACAAAGTGGATTTTGATGATCAAAAGTTTGTCAACTACAAGGCTAACATTTGTTTCAATTGTCTGCTTGCAACTAAGAAAGTAATTCCAGATCGACCATTTAAAAATCCGAGGGGAGAAGTCGAAAGATTAATCGTTGCTTGGGAGTGGGAGAATTTTTGTTACTTTACTGTCGAGGCTATTATTGGTATAGTGATGGAATTCTATGTCAACTTTAAGGAAACTTCTGAGGACTACTTTTTTGTTCGAGGAAACATGATAGAATTTACGCCAAGAAGAGTTAATGAATTTTATCGGTTAGGGACGTATATAACTGTCGGTACAAATCATTTTCTGCTACAAATGTGGCCTTGGATGAAGTTATTTCTTTTCTTACTGATGGAAGAGGAGCTTGGAAGGTGAAGAATAATGTTAAGTTAAACTTTCCTATTCCTATGTTAAATGTAGTATCTAAGGCCTAACACTATTTTATATCTACTAGAATGATACCAATAAATAAACATATCGAGGTTACAAAAGATGAAGCCTTCTTGAACTTCTATATCCAGCAGATGAGAAGGATAGATGTAGGTTCTATTGTTTATAGAAACACTCATTCTATTGCTTTGGGTGAGACTACTAGTGGATTAGCACACCCTGCTCTGATCTTCACACTATGTGAATAGGCAAGAGTTGATTTTGGAATGAAAGAGGAGAGGATTGAACCTCTAAAATCTATTGGGCCTATAAATATTAAAACTTATGAATCTCATGTTGGATGGAGATCTGGAAGTAGGAGTAAGGATATTCCTTTTACTTCTAGTATCCCTACTCTACAAGTACTCATGGAGCAACTAATGATCCAACAGGAAGATATCTTGAGGATGGAAGATAGAACGGAAAATATGGAGTCCATAAATGCTCATAATGATGATTTGATAAGGCAGGAGATTGAGTATGATGCTACATATGACAATGCGATGGTTAGATACATGAGGGGTGACCACTCAGTTCAGTTTCCTAGTCACCCTGTCTTTACCCAATATTAGCAGCAAAACTTTGATGTGGAAGAAGAAGAAGATGATGATGACTGGTGATGTTTTAGTTTGATCTTTCGTTTAGTTTATAGTTGGTTGTATTTTATTGTTGTTATTGTTTGTTTTTAGAGTGTGAAACTTTGATTTATTTTAGATGTTATGTTGTATTGTGAACAATAAGATTGTAAAACTATTTTTACATTGGAAATCATTTTAGTACTATTGTTAGTTTTTAGTACTTTGTTGAATGTATTTGTAGTAAATTCTTTCTCAGCAAATTTTTATATGTATTATGTTTTATTTAATGTTTTAGGTCTTGCAGCTTTTCATATTAGCACCTGCAATATTTCAGAGTTAAGTTTCAATATCAGAACCTTCAACAGGTAAGCCTTTTCTTTATATATTAAATATTTTCTTTCACCCAATATTTTTTTAAGTTTTTCATGCAAAATCATTTAAAAATTTAAGTTTGGGTTGAAATCAAAATTCCTTTTTAAAGAAAGAAACTAAATTGTATTCGTCCTTAACTAGCTATATTTGTAAAATTTTTAAATTTAATATGACCTTTGGTATTACATAGTGATTTTAGGTAACTATATTTGTGTTTCTAAACATATAGTAAACTTAAGTAAAAAAATTTCAATAATAAAGGTTAATTTTAGAGATTAAGATATTTAGTTTTAGAGGGTAAGACTATTTTTTTCTATTGTAAGTAAGGGAATTTGTAATTTTGAAATATTAAAAATCATAAAGATTCATGTAAGAAGAAAAAAATAAAACTTTATGAAAAATCTTTATGNTAGTTTTAGAGGGTAAGACTATTTTTTTCTATTGTAAGTAAGGGAATTTGTAATTTTGAAATATTAAAAATCTTAGAGATTCATGTTAGAAGAAAAAAATAAAACTTTATGAAAAATCATTAAAACTAATACAAATTCATAAAGTGAAGGAATGTGAAAAGTTTTTAACTTTAAGAAGAGGATAATGAAGTTTAAAATCATTAAAGGCTATCCAGATATAGTAATCCTCACATAAAAAAAAGAATAGAAGAAAAAAAAAGCAAAAAGTATTGAAAATGATACTGAAAGAAAGAAAAGAAAAGAAAAGAAAAAAAAAGAAGAAGAAAAAGTAGAAAAAGATGTGAGGAGAAGTTTGAGGAGATGCCTAATGAAAAATTGTTTTCACTTGAATCAACTTAAAGCAGAAGGCTTAGCTACATTCTCTAAACTTATAATTAAGTATTAGCATATTTACTAATAAAGTTTCATGAAGTACTTTTTCATATGGATATTCTAAGTGGCTTTAATATGACAATTTGCAATTTCCCTTGAAAAGAATAGAGAATTAAAAATCTTAGACTTTATTGCTAGATATTCTTATCCCTTTAGTATTAACGAGAGTTATTTTAAATTTTTCTTAAGTTATGCTATTGTGTTTAGTGCATTAAAATATGGAAATCTAGAAGTTAAATTTTTTTCCATGAGTCATATTTTATGTAGTAAAGGAGTTACTTGAGGATAAATAACATTTAAGTCTGGGGGATTTTGATACACAAAAAAAATATGCATATTTATACCTATATTTTATACTCATTTGTGGTGATATTGCGCTTTAAAGAAATGTATTTTTCATGTATTATTACAGGTTGTTGATTTTGTAGGACTTGAAGCAAAAAGGATGGAATTTGGAGTCAAAATGACGTTTTTGAAGAAGTACTCAGCGCCGACAGCGCTGAAGACGCTATTTGACAGAGAACACAAAATTAATTCATGGGCCACTGGCATCGACGATGCAAATATCCGTTCAAGGCTAGTTTCTAGAAGATTCAATAAATTTGGATGCTTTTTGAAGTGTTTTTTGGGTGCACCTATTGGAAAACCGACATTAGGCTCTATTTAGGGCAAAAATTGATCAGAAAAGTCCCTCTTCCACTCCCCCCAACCTCTAAAAGTCCATTAGTCATTTATTTCTTCAGAATNATAGAGAATTAAAAATCTTAGACTTTATTGCTAGATATTCTTATCCCTTTAGTATTAACGAGAGTTATTTTACATTTTTCTTAAGTTATGCTATTGAGTTTAGTGGATTAAAATATGGAAATCTAGAAGTTAAAATTTTTTCCACGAGTCATATTTTATGTAGTAAAGGAGTTATTTGAGGATAAATAACATTTAAGTTTGGGGGATTTTGATACACAAAAAAATATTATACCTATATTTTATACTCATTTGTGGTGATATTGCGCTTTAAAGAAATGTATTTTTCATGTATTATTATAGGTTGTTGATTTTAAAGGACTTGAAGCAAAAAGGATGGAATTTGGAGTCAAAATGACGTTTTTGAAGAAATACTCAGCGCCGACAGCGCTGAAGATGATATTTGACAGAGAGCACAAAATTAATTCATGGGCCACTGGCATCGACGACGCAAATATCCGTTCAAGGCCTGTTTCTAGAAGATTCAACAAATTTGGATGCTTTTTGAAGTGTTTTTTGGGTGCACCTATTGGAAAACCAATATTAGGCTCTATTTAGGGCAAAAATTGATCAGAAAAGTCCCTCTTCCACTCCCCCCCCAGCCTCTCAAATTCCATTAGTCATTTATTTCTTCAGAATTTTGAGTTTTTGTGGTGAGTTTAAGTGTAATTCTTTTCTAAGAGTTGTTAGAGAGGGAGAGAAGTGAGAGATTTCTTCTTCCTACATCTTTTAAGAGAGAATCAAGAGTATTATAAAGAGAGAAAGAGTCCAAGAGAGGCTACAAGGGATTTGCTTTGAGAAAGAGTTTCAGATAAGTTTTATTTTTTATTATTGTTGTATGAACATTCTTATATATATATAATTTGTGTTTTGTTATATCTCTCTCATGAATTCTAAGTACTTTCCTTTATTTTTCTCCCTACTCTGAGATATGGTGAAATGAAGAGATAATTTGAATGTGCCAATTTTAAAATATAAAATAAATTGTGTTGGTTTTTCAACTCCGTTCTTAAATTACTTTTTGATCTGGTCAATTGAAATATTAANTCTTATATATATATAATTTGTGTTTTGTTATATCTCTCTCATGAATTCTAAGTACTTTCCTTTATTTTTCTCTCTACTCTGAGATATCGTGAAATAAAGATATAATTTGAATGTGCCAAATTTAAAATATAAAATAAATTGTGTTGGTTTTTCAACTCCGTTCTTAAATTACTTTTTGATCTAGTCAATTGAAATATTATAATATGTTATGAAACATATGATCCGGGATATGGAGTATGAGTTCTAAACAGAGTGAGAATCACATTTAATTATATGGAGGAGTATTTTGTTCTTGGAATTAAGTGCGAATAAATAAGGAAATATACATTGTTGGGCGTAGAATTAGGGATTTTAGGGTGACAGACTAAAATCCCCAATTTGGTCTTATGTTTAAGAACTAAAGCGAGGGTTAGCCTTCAAGGGAAGGGAAGTGAGAGCTCTAAAGTGAGAGTTAGTGTTCTCCCAGCCTAACCATGGATTTAGGGATTAAGCCTGAGATTAGCTAATGATTCTCTATAACACTGAATCAGGATAGAGAATTAAAATTACTCTTATTTGGCACAATACATATTTAAACCATTTATCTCATCTCACTTTACCAACAACTTATTATAGTGGGAAAGATGTTTTTTCATATTAGATAACTTCATCACATAAACATAGTTTGGTAGTTATTGTTTAAGCTTTGCATTTTAGCTTTGCGAGTAATTAATAGTTTAATGTTGATAGTACATCAAAAATTTTAAATTTAGTGATAATAATTTTATTTTATTGTTGTGAATTTCCTAGTTAATTTATCACTTCAAATGTAAACCTTCCTCGTGGGATTGATGTTTGGGCTTAAACAGAAAGTCCTATATTACTTGATAATGATACGTATACTTGCGTAGAATTCCTACATAAATTGCTTAAATTTATTATTCATAAAATAATGCATCAGTTTTTTGGCACCATTGAAAAGCGGAGTCAACTTTATGTATTTTGCACAACTATATCATCAGGATTAGGACTCTCAATGAGGATCAGAAGGCAAGTTTCTAGAGATAACCATCAAGGACACCGACAGTCGCAATGAAGGTTTGATTCAATTTTAAACAAAAGATTTTAAATTTAGTTGAAAATAATTTGATTTTGATTTAAAGAAAACTTTGAGAATTAAAGATGTACGAAAAGACCAAGTCGAGATTGAAAGCATAAGGATTCACATTCAGCTCAAAAAGACCGATCAAGGAAAGGAGGTGCTACATTAGGAATGAAAGCTTGAGAACTCACATCCAACTGAAAGGGAATATGACAAAGGTCTAACCTGAGGAAAATTTCAAATTTGCTACGTTTAGTAGGAAAGCCCTATGAGTTACTTCCAACTTAAGAGGTAAAGGAAGAAATCTGAATTTGGGTACTGACCCCAAGAATGAGAACTGGAATTTAGGTACCATCCAAGAAAAAATGAGAATCAGAAGCCTTACTCCATTTAAGGGGGTCTCACACCTTTCTCAGGAATTTGAATTTTCCACATTGGGAAGGAAAGCTCTAGGACTCACATTCAACATAAGACGTAGTGGAGGAAATCAAAATTTAGGTACTGACCCCAGGAATGAGAACTTGAATTTAGGTACCAGCCCCAAAAAGAGAATCGAAAGCCTTACTCCATTTAAGGGGGTCTCACACTAATCTCAAAAGGATAATAATAGGATTCACCCATTTAAGGGGGTCTCACACCTATCTCAAGAGCTGGGAATCAAAATTTATGTACTCATCCCAGGATGGGAATTGAAATTTTTGTACCATCCCTAGAAAGATGAGAATCAGAGGCCTTAATCCATTTAAGGGATCCCACACTGATCTTGAAAGGATGAGAATAGGATGCCTTAACCCAATTAAAGGGGTTTCACACCTTTCTAACAAGATGGGAATTAGAATTTCGGTGCTGATCCCAGGATGGGAATTAGAATTTAGGTACAAACTCCTGAAATATGAGAATTGGAAGCCTTAATCCATTTAAGGGGGTCGCACACCGACCTCGAAAGGATGAGAATAGGATGCCTTAATCCATTTAAGGGGGTCTCACACCTTTATCAAGAGATGGGAATCAAAATTTAGGTATTAACCCCATGAATGAGAATCAGAAGCCTTAACCCTTTTGAGGGAGTCTCAAACCGATCTCAGGAAGATGAGAACAAGATGCCTTAACCCATTTGAGGGGGCCTCACAGCTATCTCAAGAGATACAAATTCGAATTTAGGTACTGACCCCAAAAATGTCAATCGGAAGCTTTAACCCATTTATAGTAGTCTCACGGAGATCTCAGGAAGATGACAATATGATGTCTTACTCCATTTAAGGGGGTCTCACACCTATCCTAAATGATGAGAATCAGAATTTAGGTACTAACCCCATGAATGAGAATTGAAAGCCTTAACCCATTTATGGGGGTCTTACACGTATCTCATGAAAATTAGAATAAGACTCCTACTCCATTTAAGGGGTTTTTACACCTATCTTAAAAGATGGGAATCATATTTTTAGATACTGACCCATGATGGGAATTGGAATTTAGGTACCAACCTCAGAAAGATGAGAAATGGAAGCCTTAACTTATATAAGGGGGTCTCACACTGATCTCTAAAGGATGAGAATACGATGACTTAACCCATTTAAAAGGGTCTCACACCTATCTCAAGAGATGGCAATCAAAATTTAGGTATTGATCCCGAGAGCATTGTGAGTGCGGAAAATTCATGGACAGAGTGAGAAAATTTGTGGAATCTAGTGTAGAGTGTGAAACTGTGTGCGAAGAGTATGAAGATTTGTGAAATTTGTATTTTTTTTTAATTTAATGTAATTTTTATTTTCTTTTAATTTTAAAATTTAATTTTTCTTAATTATTATATTTCTTTGTATCGTTCTTTGTTTGTTATAATTTAAGACTAACAGGTGATCATGCAGTTTTTCATCAATCGTACAACAGAGACAAGTTAACAACATATGTTGAAATCTGAAATAAACTTTGTTGAATGACTTCAAACATGCAATACAACTGATAATATTCTTAAAATGTCCAAAACAGTATGTCGAGTACATCTATGTAGAAATTGCAATATCATACATCATGTCTTTCCTACTTTGATGAAGTGCAAAACGTAACATGTGTTTGTCCGCTAGGTTAAGCTCGTGATTAAACTAACCTTCTACGCCACGCTTTGGGACAAATGTCCTTTCAAGTATACTTAGAGGGCAACTATCTCACAGCTCGTACGAACATAACTCATCTATCGTTGGATCTGGCTTAAATCCATGTGGTATCTTACTGTCATCCATTCTTTACAATGTAAGTGAGACTCTGCTACTCAGTAC
This sequence comes from Phalaenopsis hybrid cultivar, assembly GCA_002079205.1. Taxonomy (NCBI): domain Eukaryota; kingdom Viridiplantae; phylum Streptophyta; class Magnoliopsida; order Asparagales; family Orchidaceae; genus Phalaenopsis; species Phalaenopsis hybrid cultivar. The sequence continues at coordinate 151,209 of JXCR01103435.1, read as the reverse complement.
TTCAAGAAATGTAGTGTTTTGCCATGTCTTTTCCATTTCCTTTTAGAATCAGCACTGAACCAGCCATTAGTGGAATTGCAACTGAGCCTTTGAACTCTCTAGGTCCAACAATATCTATCTCTTTTCTGAATAGGATGTCGCTCTTGCTCATGAACAAAACTATACAGAATGGTCTGACAAAATTGTGTTGATCAATGTGAGGAGGTATGTCATCCCTTTATTCATAAATCTTGATGTTGCAGCTATTTAGGACGCAATCTGCTGCCAGTATACTCCATCTTAACATCCTCTTAATCATGCACTTTATTGCGGATGGCAGGAGATCCACCTCATTGTATCACAGAATGCTCGGGGGGTTTCCCTTGCTTGTCCTTGACAAAGTTGTAACAACAGCCGCACTAGATGGTGATCCTGCTTTTCTCACGCATCCATTTATGTGGTTTTTAATATGTCTTCTTCATTAATAAACTAGCTACCCCTTTGTCCCCTAAATTAATAATGTAATCAAGAATCTTTCTTTCATTGCATTCCAATAATACTCCAGTGCGTAGTTCTAATCCTTCTATGATATTAACAAATTTTCCTCGAATTGCTTCATAATTCTCAAACTTTTTGCTTCCAAACCCTGCTCATTCTTTCTAACTTTTTGGTAGGAATCCTTTGCGGACATCAGAATCGCTCCTCTATCTCATCCTCTAGAGGAATCCATGATGGTGGCGGCTCTGCGAACTGTGGTCTACATGGCTTGAACTTGGGTGGTCTGCACTTCTGAACCTCATGTTGGTGGCTACGTATTCTTCAAGCATCCCATACCTCATGCTGACAGTGTTCTCCTTGGAATTTTTGCATTACACATGGGGAATCCCACACAAATCTCATCTGGGATCCATGAAGATGTAGGCTTTGTAAATGTCTCTAGCTCATCCTATGTAATTGACAGACTAGTAAAAGTCTATTTCAAGTTTGGATTTTAGATTTTTTCTTCATGAATCGAAGCAACATCACAACTGCCTCCTTGGCACATCTCTTTTTAAGTGCTTTCTATGGTTGGCATTCCTGCACCGCGTCCTCCTCATTGGTGCATTAGGACCCTTTTTGCAGAAGCACCGAATAAGTCTCTTGTAGGCATTATAATCACTGCAAGTGATCGACCCTTTCCATCAGAACCTACACACCCGGAAACATTTTTTACTTCTTTCTTTTCTTTATAGAATCCTCTCTGGCACTGATCACAACAGTGGTTGTTGCTCTTCTGCTTCTTAGCAACTGAATATACTCATCAGAGGGCCTTCGTAATCTACACTGACTTGACTGTCGTCCAGAGTCAAAATTTACAACGCCGCCCGTGCTGCCTTCTCTTTGTCAAGTGCAAGATTTAATAGACTTTAAAGGAGAATATCAGCTTCTGACCTGACATTTTCCTACAAAAGATAGGAAAACATCAACACGCTGAAATTCAAAATGAACAAGAACAATAAAAAATTATCATTAAATGGATTTTAGGATCATACAGGTGCAAGTATTTTATTTAACTTATTTTAACAAAATCAAAGATTAAAGGGGAATTTAAAAGGGAAAATTAAAATTTTATTTTATTAAAATTAGTCTTAATATAAAATTATGGACCCAATCACAGATGCTGGTCAAATAGTCATCCTCAGAACAAGTATCACTTTCAAAACTTCATCCGGGAGGACATTAAGTTATATAATATTTCTTTAAATATCACCCATTGTTAGGTAGCATGGGCCTTTTGCCATGGAAATCCATTAACTAGTAGGACCCTCCTAAATAGACCTTCTCTATGACAAATGGTCTCTCCCAAGTTGGTTCAAAATTTTCACCTATTCTGTGGTGTACAAGGACNTTTATTTTAACAAAATCAAAGATTAAAGGGGAATTTAAAAGGGAAAATTAAAATTTTATTTTATTAAAATTAATCTTAATATAAAATTATGGACCCAATCACAGATGCTGGTTAAATAGTCATCCTCAGAACAAGTATCACTTTCAAAAATTCATCCGGGAGGAAATTAAGTTATATAATATTTCTTTAAATATCACCCATTGTTAGGTAGCATGGGCCTTTTGCCATGGAAATCCATTAACTAGTAGGACCCTCCTAAATAGATCTTCTCCATGACAAATGGTCCCTCCCAAGTTGGTTCAAAATTTTCACCTATTCTGTGGTGTACAAGGATAGGTCTCCTGAGGACGAGTACGAGTTCACCAATAATGAACGTTCTTGGGTGAACCAATTTATCATGAGCCCAATTCATCTTTGCTTGATAGAGTTCTAGATTATGTTATGCCTTTAATGTTTTCCTTTGAGACATTCTAATTCTGTAAGTTGGAGCTTCAACTGTAATCTAATTATTGATGGTGACTCTGAGAGATGGTAGTTGAACTTCTAATGTGAGTACGACATCAGACCCATTCAAGAGCGCATACGGTGTATACTGAGTAAGAGTTTTGAACCTTGTCTGATAGACCCATAAAGCCTCTAACAACTACTCGTGCCATCCCTTCTTATTTTCATCCAATGTTTTCTTTAAAATTTGCACGAGTGACTTATTGAAGGCCTCGGCTAGGTTGTTTGCCCTGGGATAACAAATTTTAGAGTACCTCCAATCTATCTCTTGTCATTTAACGAAATTGTTGATCTTGATGCTCCTACCCCATTGTCGGAAATAACTCTGTGCAGGATGCTGAAAAGGTAGACAATTTGGCTTTTAAAAAATTGTAGAATGCGCTGCGCTGTAACCTCTCGTAACAACACTGCCTCTGCCCACTTGAAGAAGTAATCCATGGCTATGAGAATAAATATGTGTCCCTTAAAAAATGGAGAGTCTATCAGACCCACTATATCCATGCCCCAACACTCGAATGGCCATGTGGTGATGGACGGGTGTAGCACATTTGGAGGTTGGTGCAAGACTACTCCATGCACTTATCACAGGTGACACTTTGTGGCTATATCCATTCAATCTATCAACATTGTTGGCTAACAATATCCGAGTCTCTTAATTTTAACCTTCAACTTCANTAATGATACGTATACTTGCGTAGAATTCCTACATAAATTGCTTAAATTTATTATTCATAAAATAATGCATCAACTTTTTGACACCATTGAAAAGCGGAGTCAACTTTATATATTTTGCACAACTATATCATCAGGATTAGGACTCTCGATGAGGATCAGAAGGCAAGTTTCTAGAGATAACCATCAAGGACACCGACAGTCGCAATGAAGGTTTGATTCAATTTTAAACAAAAGATTTTAACTTTAGTTGGAAATAATTTGATTTTGATTTAAAGAAAACTTTGAGAATTAAAGATGTACAAAAAGACCGAGTCGAGATTGAAAGCATAAGGATTCACATTCAGCTCAAAAAGACCGATCAAGGAAAGGAGGTTCTACATTAGGAATGAAAGCTTGAGAACTCACATCCAACTGAAAGGGAAGACGAGAACAAGATGCCTTAACCCATTTGAGGGGGCCTCACAGCTATCTCAAGAGATAAGAATTTGAATTTAGGTACTGACCCCAAGAATCTCAATCGGAAGCTTTAACCCATTTATAGTAGTCTCAAACCTATCTGAAAATTTCGGGATAAATGTCCTTTCACGTATACTTAGATAGGTTTGAGACTCCCTTAATAATAAACTTTGTTAAATGATTTCAAACATGCAATACAACTGATAATATTCTTAAAATCTCCAAAACAGTATGTCGAGTACATCTATGTAGAAATTGCAATATCATACATCATGTCTTTCCTACTTTGATGAAGTGCAAAATGTAACATGTGTTTGTCCGCTAGGGTAAGCTCGTGATTAAATTAACCTTCTACGCCATGCTTTGGGACAAATGTCCTTTCACGTATACTTAGAGGTACAACTAATTCACAGCTCGTACGAACATAACTCATCTATCTTTGGGTCTGGCTTAAATCCATGTGGTATCTTACTGTCATCCATTCTTTGCAATGTAATTGAGACTCTGCTACTCAGTACTTCAAGAAATGTAGTGTTTTGCCATGTATTTTCCATTTCCTTTTAGAATCAACACTGATCCAACCATTAGTGGAATTGCAACTGAGCCTTTGAACTCTCTAGGTCCAACAATATCTATCTCTTTTCTGAATAGGATGTTGCTCTTGCTCATGAACGAAACTATACAGAATGGTCTGACAAAATCGTGTTGATCAATGTGAGGAGGTATGCCATCCCCTTCTTCATAAATGTTGATGATGCAGCTATTTAGGATGCAATCTGCTGCCAGTATACTCCATCTTAACATCCTCTTAATCATCCACTTTATTGCGGATGTCAGGAGATCCACCTCATTGTATCTCAGAATGCTCGGGGGGGTTTCCCTTGCTTGTCCTTGACAAAGTTGTAACAACAGCCACACTAGATGGTGATCCTGCTTTTCTCGCGCATCCATTTCTGTGGTTTTTAATATGTCTTCTTCATTAATAAACTAGCTACCCCTTTGTCCCCTAAATTAATAATGTAATCAAGAATCTTTCTTTCATTGCATTCCAATAATACTCCAGTGCGTAGTTCTAATCCTTCTATGATATTAACAAATTTTCCTCGAATTGCTTCATAATTCTCAAACTTTTTGCTTCCAAACCCTGCTAATTCTTTCTCACTTTTTTGTAGGAATCCTTTGCGGACATCAGAATCGCTCCTCTATCTCATCCTCTAGAGGAATCCATGATGGTGGCGGCTCTGCGAACTGTGGTCTACATGGCTTGAACTTGGGTGGTCTGCACTTCTGAACCTCATGTTGGTGGCTACGTATTCTTCAAGCATCCCATACCTCATGCTGACAGTGTTCTCCTTGGAATTTTTGCATTACACATGGGGCATCCCACACAAATCCCATCTGGGATCCATGAAGATGTAGGCTTTGTAAATGTCTCTAGCTCATCCGATGTAATCGACAGACTAGTAAAAGTCTATTTCAAGTTTGGATTTTAGATTTTTTCTTCATGAATCGAAGCAACATCACAACTGCCTCCTTGGCACATCTCTTTTTGAGTGCTTTCTATGGTTGGCATTCCTGCACCGCGTCCTCCTCAGTGGTGCATTAGGAATTCTTTTTGCAGAAGCACCGAATAAGTCTCTTGTTGGCATTATAATCACTGCAAGTGATCGACCCTTTCCATCAGATCCTACACACCCGAAAAAATTTTTTACTTCTTTCTTTTCTTTATAGAATCCTCTCCGGCACTGATCTCAACAGTGGTTGTTGCTCTTCTGCTTCTTAGAAACTAAATATACTCATCAGGGGGCCTTCGTAATCTACATTGACTTGACTGTCGTCCAGAGTCAAAATTCACAACGCCGCCCGTGCTGCCTTCTCTTTGTCAAGTGCGAGATTTAATAGACTTTAAAGGAGAATATCAGCTTCTGACCTGACATTTTCCTACAAAAGATAGGAAAACATCAACACGCTGAAATTCAAAATGAACAAGAACAATAAAAAATTATCATTAAATGGATTTTAGGATCATACAGGTGCAAGTATTTTATTTAACTTATTTTAACAAAATCAAAGATTAAAGGGGAATTTAAAAGGGAAAATTAAAATTTTATTTTATTAAAATTAGTCTTAATATAAAATTATGGACCCAATCACAGATGCTGGTCAAATAGTCATCCTCAGAACAAGTATCACTTTCAAAACTTCATCCGGGAGGACATTAAGTTATATAATATTTCTTTAAATATCACCCATTGTTAGGTAGCATGGGCCTTTTGCCATGGAAATCCATTAACTAGTAGGACCCTCCTAAATAGACCTTCTCTATGACAAATGGTCTCTCCCAAGTTGGTTCAAAATTTTCACCTATTCTGTGGTGTACAAGGACAGGTCTCCTGAGGACGAGTACGAGTTCACCAATAATGAACGTTCTTGGGTGAACCAATTTATCATGAGCCCAATTCATCTTTGCTTGATAGAGTTCTATATTATGTTATGCTTTTAATGTTTTCCTTCAATACATTCTAATTCTGTAAGTTGGAGCTTCAACTGTAATCTAATTATTGATGGTGACTCTGAGAGATGGTAGCTGAACTTCTAATGGGAGTACGACATCATACCCATTCAATAGCGCATACGGTGTATACTGAGTAAGAGTTTTGAACCTTGTCTGATAAACCCACAAAGCCTCTAACAACTACTCGTGCCATCCCTTCTTATTTTCATCCAATGTTTTCTTTAAAATTTGCACGAGTGACTTATTGAAGGCCTCAGCTAGGCTGTTTGCCCTGGGATAACAAATCATAGAGTACCTCCAATCTATCTCTTGTCATTTAACGAAATTGTTGATCTTGATGCTCCTACCCCGTTGTCGGAAATAACTCTGTGCAGGATGCTGAAAAGGTAGACAATTTGACTTTTAAAAAATTGTAGAATGTGTTGCGCTGTAACTTCTCGTAACAACACTGCTTCTGCCCACTTGGAGAAGTAATCCATGGCTATGAGAATAAATATGTGTCCCTTAAAAAATGGAGAGTCTATCAGACCCACTATATCCATGCCCCAACACTCGAATGGTCATGTGGTGATGGTCGGGTGTAGCACATTTGGAGGTTGGTGCAAGACCACTCCATGCACTTATCACAGGTGACACTTTGTTGTTATATCCATTCAATCTATCAACATTGTTGGCTAACAATATCCGAGTCTCTTAATTTTAACATTCATCTTCGACCCTGACTGGTGGGCTCCACACTATCCAGCGTACCCTTCCTTGATGATATCCTATGATTCTCCTCTGCTTGAACATCATAACCACATCTGATCTAACGAATTTCTATNTCTTGGCTGATTTTAATTTTGGTTTTGGTTTTGGTTATGGTTAACGTGCAAGTTCATGTAGGTAAATGCAAGCATGAAACATGTAAGGAAAAGGCAGAAGAAAGACGGTACTATAAACTGTAAAAGTGTACCTGGCGAGTCTTTTCGTTCCACCACCTGAAACTTAAAAATGCATGTGAGGGCATTTATGAAGAGTAGGAAAAGTAAATTTTTGGTGGTTTTCCTAACCCTATGTCACATCTTGGTGAGTCCTTAAAAAATTTATTTAGGGATGATTTCATTAAGCGAAGAATATTAAGTTTAATAGGCCACTGAGGTATCCAACAAGTTAGGAGGGGGAAGCAGGTCCATGCCTCTCTGTCACCAACTGGTGAAAAGTCTCGAGTCCATTTAAACTTATTATGTTGCTTAATAGTTCATCATGTAAATACCCTTATTACTCAATGAACATTGATGTCTCAATTATCCCTAAGAATAGGGTAATTATCATTTATCATTTAATTTGAAAATTATGTGGGTGAAGACCCTTGAAGAAGTAAGTTAATGTAATTTGAACACTTAGCCAAATTTTAATCCTAATTGGGCTTAATGGTGTTTCAAAGATGTTTGATTTAATCATGTTTATCCTCTAATCTTTGTTTAAACCAATTTTTTAATTTAGCCTAAGTCATCACTAAGCCCTTAAGGCCTAGGTGAGTGTCTTAACNATTATATCATTCTGGTGTTCCAAATATCTTTCAATCAACACATTCCATAATCCAGATGGAGGCTCAGTAGGAATGAAGTTGAAGGTCCAGAAGTAGAAGCATGAAAATGCACCTTTAACTCTATCCTTATGTCGTCCATATACATCAACATTGGCCTTCCCAATTGGCTTAGGTGGCTTCAACTGCTCTTCACAATGTTCAAACTTAACTCCAGAGTCTTTGTAAGTATTAAACATCAAAGATGGAAATCCAAGACCTTAATTCATACTAGCTTTCATAGAATAACTAATAACATCATAAATAAGAGCGCCTACATCTATAGGTTTCATCTCTTGAATGCAGTAATTTAAATTAGCTCTTTATTTAGTCACTTCACTTAAATGATTCAAAAGAAGAGGTGAGCAGAAATAACATAATGTCATGCCCTTGAAGTGGCATTGAGGTTGGAAGAAGAAAAAATTACCTTACGATCATTTCAAATCTTCTAGGCTCCAGGACCATCAGTCAAATAAGCCACGAGCTAATCCAACTCTACCTCAGATGGTATGAACTCTGAATAGAAATAGTCAATCTCAAGTGGCAGACCATATATCACATTAATCCTCTCAGCGGTAAACTTTACTCCTCTGCCTTGAACAAACACTTCGTCATCATCTGCTTCAGTTAAACTTGCATATAATTCTTGAACCACAGTGATGACGACAACAATAGTAAAGTAACAGAAACTCTCCCATGGATGTGTCACAATAACATTCTCTATAGCTCAACCAGGTTTATAAAAACTTTACTCTGCAATAAACTTTCTCAAAGAAGCAAATTTGTTGTAATGAATTTGCACATATACACTGATAGNAAACTTTACTCTGCAATAAACTTTCTCAAAGAAGCAAATTTGTTGTAATGAATTTGCACATATACACTGATAAATTTGGCACCTTCATATGATTCTTTTACTCTTCCCATCTTTGTATTAAGAATCATATAAAATAAATTTGAAGAAAATTTTTAATAAATTTCAAAATTAAGAAAATAGGTTTCTACAAGCTTTTTCAAGCTAACAAAGCTTAGATCCATGATTTTTTCACCACTAAATCTAATATTTTTGTATATTTTTGGTCTCTACTCAATGTATGAAAAATCCATGTGAAATCACAAAATAACAATGCCAAAATGTAGATCTAACCTTGAGAAGATGAAATCTGGTGTTTTTAAGCCAAGAAATTTTAAGATATAATAGAACTAGTTTTCACGAAAACTAAGAAGAAAAAGGCACTTAAGCATCAACAATAGCGTGGGTTCAGCTTAAATTGCGAAAAATTTGATTTTCAGTTGGTTCAGGTGAACTGACAACTAGGTTCCATACCCAAATTTTTTCTTTCCTTGGGTTTTAAGTGTAACACAACAAGTCTAAGCCTTTTAAACCAAAATTTTTCAATAATTTAACATCACACTACATGTTTATTAAGTCCCCGACATCTTCAATCTTTCAATTTTTAATTTAAAATTAATTCCAACATTCTAACACATGGGCTTCACAAACCTAACTTTCATTAAACTATCAAACAACAATAAAATATCACACAGATGCAATTAAACCAATCAACACAAGCANTTTTGGTCTCTACTCAATGTATGAAAAATCCATGTGAAATCACAAAATAACAATGCCAAAATGTAGATCTAATCTTGAGAAGATGAAATCCGGTGTTTTTAAGCCAAGAAATTTTAAGATATAATAGAACTAGTTTTCACAAAAAAATAAGAAGAAAAAGGCATTTAAGCATCAACAATGGCGTGGGTTCAGCTTAAATAGCGAAAAATTTGATTTTCAGTTGGTTCAGGTGAACTGAAAACTAGGTGCCATACCCAAATTTTTTCTTTCCTTGGGTTTTAAGTGTAACACAACAAGTCTAAGCCTTTTAAACCAAAATTTTTCAATAATTTAACATCACACTACATGTTTATTAAGTCCCCGACATCTTCAATCTTTTAATTTTTAATTTAAAATTAATTCCAACATTCTAACACATGGGCTACACAAACCTAACTTTCATTAAACTATCAAACAACAATAAAATATCACACAAATGCAATTAAACCAATCAACACAAGCTATCTAACACACAATCAACAACAAATTAAAGTAGCACACATAACACATCCTTTACTAAATTAAACTCAAACTCGAAACACAAACACTAGAATTTGATTATAAAGATCAATTATTGTTGATCTCATTATCATCAGCCCTCTCACATGCCAAATATATACGATCAAACGTGTAGAAGATAGGGGCACGAGGAAATTTCATAGCCATANTAGAATTTGATTATAAAGATCAATTATTGTTGATCTCATTATCATCAGCCCTCTCACATGCCAAATATATACTATCAAACGTGTGGAAGATAGGGGCACGAGGAAATTCCATAGCCATCTTTTCATTAATCCATTTGTTCTTGCTATACATCAGTACCTTGGAATCTTGATAACTAGCCAATTGATCAGATTGAAGTTTCATTTGCCACTCCAAATGCTCATACTAGTGGTGCATTTCATGCAACTTGTTTCATAGATTGNCATCTTTTCATTAATCCATTTGTTCTTGCTATACATCAGTACCTTGGAATCTTGATAACTAGCCAATTGATCTGATTGAAGTTTCATTTGCCACTCCAAATGCTCATACTAGTGGTGCATTTCATGCAATTTGTTTCATAGATTAGAAAGCTCCTCTTCAATCTTCCCCAACTTGCTCATCACCTTCTACACAAACTTATTTCCAACTCCATTGTCGGCGTTATTTCAGGTTGGTTTGTGGGGAGTTGCCCGTAAGAAGCTGTCAGTTGCCGGAATCGAAATTCCGTCGCCCGCTTCGGAAGGACGTTAAAGTGTGAAATCAAACTGACCCCATATTTTTCATAGTTTAAATGAAAGAGCATTATACCTCAAATCCTGTATCTATCCCGAAGGATAAACACAAGACATGAGGATGAGGCTAGATCAAATAAACTAAGGAAAGTATGATGTCCATTTGGTCTGCAAAAACTNATAAACACAAGACTTGAGGATGAGGCTTGATCAAATAAACTAAGGAAAGTATGACATCCATTTGGTTCACAAGAATTGAGGATGATGGTCGATCAAATAAACTAAGGAAAGTATGACGTCCGTTTGGTCTAAAGACTTGAGGATGAGGCTCGATCAAATAAACTAAGGAATATATGACATCCGTTTGGTCTACAAGACTTGAGGATGAGGCTCGATCAAATAAACTAAGAAAAGTATGACGTCTGTTTGGTCTGCGTATATTGCCGCAAGTTCCCCTATTTAATATAAAGAATTAAATAGGGTTTATATTAAGCTGGGTTCGGACATGGTTATATAAGGGAAAGCCCCTATAGTTAATTACATCCTAAATGACCAAAGTCACTTAAGAAGACTCGTATTTAATATAAAAGATTAAATAGGGTTTATATTAAGCTGGGTTCGGACATGCTTCATATAAGGGTGCAAGCCCCTATAGTTAATTACATCTTAAATGACCAAAGTCACTTAAGAAGACTCGATAAAAGTCAAGAAAGATTATCTTCAAGGAATTTCAAAGGGTAGGACTCTTTAACGAAATCGGACGTAGAGGTGTGAAAGGGGATTGATTCAAAACATTTTATTGTAGAATCCAAAGGAGGAAGAACTAGGGGATGTCATGGATCCAGAGGAGAACTCAAAGGATAGGACTCTTCAATGAAATCGGACATAGAGGTGTGAAAGGGGATTGGTTCAAATTTGGAATTTTTATTGTAGAATCCAAAGGAAGAAGGACTAGGGGATGTCATGGATCCAGAGGAGAACCTCAGTGACTTCTCAAGCTATCCTAATGTTTGGCTCCAGTATTTAGGAGAAATATCTAGGTGTTTTATCATGCCAATTTTATTAATTAGGGCTTACATTCGTGTGAAATGATCACACAAATAGCCTGGAAGATATGAGGATTTAGGTCGTGAAAAACGACAACCTCGGAATCCTAAGACGAGTTAGGGCTTATATTGTATAGCAGGGCTATGCAAAGGTCTAAAGATAAGGTGAGGATTTACGTTACATAAGCAAGCAAACTCGAAGTCCTATGGCTTTGTTGTTTTAAGTCTAAGGAAGGAAGAAAATGGTTTAGCTGGGGAAGACAGGTTTTGCTGTTGAAGATGGTCGTGCTGCCCACCATGCTACCTCCAAGCTCCTCGCCGCGACGAGTTTGAGTTACCTAGTGTGTCAAGTTATAATGCCAAAATAGGTGGCCCTATGGTTAAATATAAATTTTATGAGAGCATATTAAAGTTGATTAGAGCGACACCGGTTAGGATCCTACGGTTCTCTCTAAATTTTATGAGGGCATATTAAAGTTGATTAGAGCGACACCGGTTAGGATCCTACGGTCCCTCGTTCCGGTATCACTATTTTCTATTGGATTCACTTAGTCCAAATGAACTTACTAAACCCTCGTTCCGACACCCATTTTCTATCGGATTCACTTAGTCCAAATGAACTTACTAAACTCAACTTAATGAGTTCCATAATTTTATTTAAACCATGGAAAACCTCGTTAGCAACAATAGGTTACCTCCTCCGAGGGATTCGCGATCATCCGATAGAGATGTCTTAATTTAGTTGAAATTGTAGTTTTGTGTGATGTTTGTGATTAAATTTTGAGTTATTTTATATTTTGAATGTTGTGGCGGTAAATTTTATCTTGGCTGATTTTAATTTTGGTTTTGGTTTNATTATATCATTCTGGTGTTCCAAATATCTTTCAATCAACACATTCCATAATCCAGATGGAGGCTCAGTAGGAGTGGAAGTTGAAGGTCCAGAAGTAGAAGCATGAAAATGCACCTTTAACTCTATCTCTATGTCGTCCATATACATCAACATTGGCCTTCCCAATTGGCTTAGGTGGCTTCAACTGCTCTTCACAATGTTCAAACTTAACTCCAGAGTCTTTGTAAGTATTAAACATCAAAGATGGAAATCCAAGACCTTAATTCATACTAGCTTTCATAGAATAACTAATAACATCATAAATAAGAGCGCCTACATCTATAGGTTTCATCTCTTGAATG
>JXCR01103435.1:109701-132334 GCA_002079205.1 Phalaenopsis hybrid cultivar | reverse complement strand
TTTGAAATTTTTATCCTACCTCATTCATAGGTCAATTGAGACATCAGAGTAGAAAATGTGATTTTTCAAAATTTAATTTAATTTATATAATTATTTTGGTGCAAAATAGGATATTTCAAAGAAAATTCCTAACTTGACCAAGGTAAATTATAATCCCTTGAAATTTTTACTGGAGGTATACCTAGACCAGAGAAGCTTTTGAATCAAATTTCATAATGTTTTGAATTCTCTGTGATTTATTAGAATTATTTTAAGTTCTGGACTATTTAATAAAAATAAAATATTTTAGGTGGTGAAAATTAAGTTTTATATTTTTGAAAAATCTCCCTAAGGTCAAAGAACTCAGAGGAGTAAATTTTATATTTTTCTGATTTTTGGTTGATTTATTGAGATTATTTTAGTGAAAACTCATTTTTAGCCTTTTTTAAAAATCATTTTTAAGCTTTGAAATTCAATATCTTTATTTAGAAAATCAGAAAAAATATCTAAATTGTTTCTAAGTGATTAGGAAATAATTTAGAACATTTCCATGAGTTTTATTATTTTTATGATTTCTATGAATTTTTAATTANCTTAAGGTGTCAAATGAATTCAAAATATTTTGAAATTTTTATGATGAGTTCTCTGGATCATAAATCACAGTGTAGACCAAAAATCAAGTCATTTAGATGTTTAAATTTTTCAAAATTAATTATCTTAGTGATTTAGTGTTTGTAAAATTTAAGGACATTTTAAATGTCATGACCCATGAAATTATTTCCAAAGGTTTCTCTAGTCATGGTGGACCTTTCAAAATTTTCTTAGGATTTTATAACCAATATGCTAATTTCCATTATTATTTCAAAGAAATAATGTGAAATAACTTGAAAAATATGGGTCTATCTATAGGAGGCTCCTCTGACTTTGGAAAAATCAGAAAATACTTCCCCAGGCAGAGGCTACAACATGCTAAAATTCCAAGTTAAGGTGATGTGTCATTATGCATGGAGAATCAAATGATTTAAAATAGTGTTTAATTAATTAAAAATAAAATATGCATAAGATGGTCTTGAAATTTATTCCACATTGTTCTCCTTTATTCACTGAGCAAGTGGGTATTTTTATTTTATTTTTGTAATTTTTCTACACAAAGTTATAAATTTTCTAAGTTAAGGGTATTTAAATAAATAGGAAAAGCCCTATTTAACTATTTAAACAGTGCTTGCTGATTAGATCCTAGACAGATCTGAAGGCATGCGTGACGTGCTCTGGTTGGACACCGCCATCCACGTAGCTGTTGACTCGGCCTGCGGTTTATGTCCCAAAGCGCCGTCCGACTCNGGGAGAAGGAGAAGTTTTATACCTTTACTCTGAGAAGGGAGGCTTCAATCAGAGGTGCTCGACACGTTCGTTGGGGTGCAAGGAGGCTAAGGATTGAGTCCCTCACCTTGGTGTAAGGCCTAGGTATGAATTCGACCAAGCTCGATTTCAGGTGTTGGTCTAGAGCTATGGTAGAGGCTCTGTTGAAGGGGGATTTGATAGGGTTTTAGGTGTTGGTCTAGAGCTATGGTAGAGGCTCTGTAGAAGGGGGATTTGATGGGGCTTTAGCTTCTTTCACTCTTATGAAGGTGTGGGCACAAGTAATTGAAGTTTGGTGGAGTGTGGAGGTGTATTTTGGGCTCTGTCCTGGTTTTCGGCAAGGTTTCAAGTTCAAAATTGAGCTCCGGCAATGGGAATGGGTAAGGGAAAATTTTTGGAATGCACTGAGGGGATCTTAGGGAAGCTCTATGTGAAGTTTGGAGAGACCTCTCTAAGAAAATTTCAGCACACCCCCCATGGCCGTGGGAGGTGAGTTTTTATAAAAATGGCCATGGGGTGGCTCTCTGGGCGTAANTCTTAAGCATGTGCATTTTTTGAAATAAGATCCTTTAATTTGGGGGAACTTTGGTCCATGGCTTGATTTAGGTGATTTCATTAATATCCCTTAATTTGGGGAACCTTTGGTCCATGGCTTGATTTAGGTGGTTTGATGGTGTTTAGAATGGTCGCTAAGTGCAGGGTCTTTGGTCCATGGCTTGATTTAGGTGATTTCATGGTGTTTGGACTGGTCACTAAGTCCAACCAATGGCTGTGGTGGAGTTAATTTGGTGGCTTTAGGGTTAGGTCACATTTAGTGCATGGGTCCAAGTGGGTGCAAATGACCAAAACTTGGGTTTGGGTTAGGCTAGCCATGTCAATTGGCTCGATTTATTGTTGAATTTAATGTATATGATCATAAGGAATAACTTTGGTGAAGTATGCTGGTTTTGAGTTTAATTGAAGGGTCAATTTGAGGGAATTTTGAACTTTAATCAATTTGGTCACGTTGGGCTAGGCTTGGGTCTATCTTGGGTTATCCTTGGGCTAAGTCGAAATTAATTGTTTTATATGGTCAATGGGACCTCATGAAGAGTTTTCAACATGAATTGGATGCCAATTTGGAGGTTAAGGCAATCAATTAGGTGAAATTTAGGGTCTAGCATGGGTTAGCCTTGGGCTAAGTCCAAATTGATTGTTTTAAATGGTCAATATGGGCCTCATGAAGAGTTTTCAACATGAATTGGATGCCAATTTGGAGGTTAAGGCAATCAATTGGGCAAAATTTGGGGTCTAGCTTGGGTTAGCCTTGGGCTAAGTCCAAATTGATTATTGTAAATGGTCAATAGGGAATTGAAGAGTTTTAAACATGAATTGGATGCCAATTTGGAGGTTAAGGCAATCAATTGGGTGAAATCTGGGGATTTAGCCAATTTTGGGCTAAATTTTCAAATTTTGGGTTTAGGCCAAAATCAAATGGATTTGAGACTTAACCAAGGTCAATTGATGGTTTATTTTGATGTATAGGCNTTGCTAACTATATAATGAAGCATTTTTAACAAAAATAAATCGAAGCACGTTGGTGGATTTTGAAATTGATGTCTATTCAATAAATTTTCCATTGCCATCTCAATTTGAATTCAATGAATTCTAAGCTTGATTTTCCCATTACCATAAATTAGATTTCTCAATTATTCTTTGATATGAGTATTTTTAATTTTTTCTCTTTTCATTAATCTTCTTTTATTTGTCACATTTCAAATAATGGATGTTACCATGTTATCATAATGTTTTCTATGATAAATACCGCAAGACTTATTTGCTTTTTTTCAAAACCTTTATCATATACAATAGACTATTATTTTTTTTTTGCCATTGAAATAATTATATGCTTTGTAATGCTCTTTATTTTCCTATTGATGGAGAGGTGGTTGCGAATTTTTAGCTATGTAATAATTTATTGCATCAAGTGCATGGGGTGGTTTTGCTTTGCATTGAAGTGTGGTTCATATCCAAAATGATGGAATGAGATGTCTTAATGTTGGGATGATGAGAGTTATCTGAGAGTCAGCAGAAGAAAGCTTGGATTACTATTGATTGATTATTGCAGAGAGAGACCAAGTGGAGGTGGGGATTATAAATTGTTGAATCGACTTAAGTGGAACAAGATTAGAGTGAAATAAGTGACAAGAAGGATATGATAAGCTACACAAGGTGCACCTATAATGATTCTCAAATTAAACCAACTTTCAAGTTTGCATATGAAATACACAATTAATTGATAAGCAAGACAATTTTTCTTATATTTTTTATTCCATCAAATTTATAGTACATTGACATCTTAAATTTCAAGATGTAAAAGCTAAAAATATTAAATTTATATTAATTATCCATGAAGAAAGTGTGTATCATCCAAATTTGAATAAAATTGTCATGTATTTGGTAATGCCTAGTTGTTTCGTGAAGTTTTGGATAATTTATAACCTCCATGTTTTTGAATTGTACAAGGGGCCAACCATATGTTGAGGGATCTCGATCAACTTTACCACAAAAAAAAATTCATGACATCAATGTGTTTTAATTACAAATAACTTGAAACTAATTCATATATCATTCAGTTAGTTTTCAGCAAACTCTTAAACGACCTAACAACTTTGAAAATAAAAATAAACATAAAAAAAAAACTAACTTATAAATTTAAAGAATACAATCATTATTTGAAAAAAAAGGTGACACTAGATGAACCTATGATGATTCTCACATGTTTGAACCGGCTTAAGTAGAACAAGAGTAGATTGAAATAAGTGATAGAAAGGATATGATAAGCTACACAAGATGCACCTATAATGATTCTCAAAGTAAGCCAATTTAGAAGGTTCCTTATGAAAATACACAATTATTTGATAAGCAAGACAATTTTTCTTATATTTTTTTATTACATCATTATTTATAGTACAATGCCGTCTTTAAATTCAAAATACAAAAGCTAATAATATCAAATTTATAGTTATTATGCATGAATAAAGTGTGTATCTTCCAAATTTGAATAAAATTGTCATATAAAGAAGTTGGCAATGCAACTTTTAACTTATGCATATATCGTTCAATTAGCTTTCAGCAAACTCTTAACCGACCTAACTACGAAAATAAAATAAACAAAACAAAACTAACTTATAAAATTCAAGAGTACACGAGATGCACCTATAATGATACTCTAATTGTTAAATCGGCTTAAAGTTGAACAAGAGTAGACTGAAATAAGTGATAGGGAGGATATGATAAGCTACACTAATGCTCCTATAATGATTCTCAAATTAAGCCAATTTTCAATTTTGATTATGACAATACACAATTTTTTGACAAGCAAGGCAATTTTTTTTTATATATTTTTTATTCCATTAATATTTATAGTACAATGCCATCTTCAAATTCAAAATACAAAAGCTAAATATATCAAATTTATCTTGATTATTCATGAATAAAGTGTGTATCTTCCAAATTTGAATAAAATTGTCATATAAAAAGGTTGTAAATGCCTGGTTGCTTCATGAAGCCTTGGATAATTTGTAGCCTTCATGATTTTGAATGTGTAAGGGGCCAACCATATGTTGAGGGATCTCGATCAACTTTACCACAAAAAATTCATAAAATCAATTTGCTTTTAATTTCAAATAACTTTCAACTAATGCATATATCATTCAATTAGCTTTCAGCAAACTCTTAACCGACCTAACAACTTTGAAAATAAAAATAAACATAAAAAAAAAACTAACTTATAAATTGAAAGAATACATTCATTTTTTGAAAAAAGGTGACACACGATGAACCTATAATGATTCTCACATATTTGAATCGGCTTAAGTAGAGCAAGAGTAAATTGAAATAAGTGATAGAAAGGATATGATAAGCTACACAAGATGCACCTATAATGATTCTCAAATTAAGCCAATTTAGAAGTTTGCTTATGAAAATACAGAATTATTTGATAAGCAAGACAATTTTTCTTATATTTTTTTATTACATCATTATTTATAGTACAATGCCATCTTTAAATTCAAATTACAAAAGCTAATAATATCAAATTTATAGTGATTATGCACAAATAAAGTGTGTATCTTCCAAATTTGAATAAAATTGTCATATAAAGAAGTTGGCAATGCAACTTTTAACTAATGCATATATCGTTCAATTAGCTTTCAGCAAACTCTTATCCGACCTAACTATGAAAATAAAATAAACAAAAAATAACTAACTTATAAAATTCAAGAATACACAAGATGCACCTATAATGATACTCTAATTGTTAAATCGGCTTAAAGTTGAACAAGAGTAGACTGAAATAAGTGATAGGGAGGATATGATAAGCTACACTAATGCACCTATAATGATTCTCAAATTAAGCCAATTTTCAAGTTTGCTTATGAAAATACGCAATTTATTGATAAGCAAGGCAATTTTTTTATATATTTTTTATTCCATTAATATTTATAGTACAATGCCATCTTCAAATTCAAAATACAAAAGCTAAATATATCAAATTTATCTTGATTATTCATGAATAAAGTGTGTATCTTCCAAATTTGAATAAAATTGTCATATAAAAAGGTTGTAAATGCCTGGTTGCTTCATGAAGCCTTGGATAATTCGTAGCCTTCATGATTTTGAATGTGTAAGGGGCCAACCATATGTTGAGGGGTCTCGATCAACTTTACCACAAAAAATTCATAAAATCAATTTGCTTTTAATTTCAAATAACTTTCAACTAATGCATATATCATTCAATTAGCTTTCAGCAAACTCTTAACCAACCTAACTTTTAAAATAAAAATAAAAAGAAAACTAACTTTTAAAATTAAAGAATTCAATCTTTATTTGAAATAAAGGCAAGTTCAAGATGATCAGTAAGAGTTAAAATTTACTCAATATGATGCATACCTGCTTTAAGAAGGCCTTTGAGGCACACACCTTGAGGCGCGCCATCAATTTGGGTACACAAAAATATCTCAAAGCTTGAGCTTTACCGTCACCAGTGGGATTTTGGTAGTTATCAGGGGATTGGATAAACTCTTAACTTTTCATCTAATAAAACATTTTTTTTCCTGTAATTGTCAATTTGGTATATTGCTTGATTAGTTGAATTTCATGCTATTGGATTAACATTACATAAATTTTGTGGAACAAACCATAGATATATTTTGTCCCGTATATGCTAATTTCACAAATAGAACATAATGTGCTTGTCTTCAATGTTATTAATATTAACAGAGTCATCCTTTTAACCCTAAAAAAAAACTGCTTAAATAGGAATTTTTAACTTGTTTTTTATTTCAACTTTAGTATGGTCTTCCACGGACATGATGTATTGTTTTATTTTCAGTGTTTTTGTGGGCATTTGAAGAAAATTTTGAATTACTTGGTTTAGCAAGACAACTTTGTTACTATGTTATCTTCTTGGAATTGCCTTGAGAAAATTAACTGAAGGTTATTCTTTAGACGACTACAGTCTTCCTGATTTAATCTTTCCAGGGCCTTTCATTTTTTTGTTCTGCTTGATGCTCAATTAAAATGGGGGTTGAATTATGTGTTTCAAAGAACTTCTAGAAGAAAAAATATATTAAGTGAAATATAACATTTAAAATATCAACATTATCACGATCAGATAATTTTAGCAGTTATTAGTTACAATGATAAAATGTTGCAAATAAAAATCATCACATTAAGATAGATGTGTACTACAACTATTTTGCTTGAGCTGGTGATTGCACTAAAGTAAATACAAGAAGCGAACATTTAACACATCAAAAAAGGTCATTCACTAAAATGTTAGGGATAGTGCAATAAAATAAATATTAGACGTTCAATACACTGACTGTATGGATAATAGAGCAGTAGTGAGTTATTTAAAGTAGTAAGATGAACCATACACTAAAGCATGTTAGGATTTATAATGGTTTGAATTTTTAAGCTATGTTTATTAAAGCCCCCATTTGGGAATTTCATTAATCAAATGTCAATTGTGTAGGCAAAAGTTTTCCTCCTTTTTTAGCATAAAGAACAACTAACCTTTCTGTCGGCTCAATGTCAGTCTTATAGGTGCTCTTGTCCATAGGATAATGATAAACCTATAAGATCTGTTTCACTCATCTTGGCTAAGGAATCATCTCTAGAAAAAATATAAATATAAGAAACACCACTAGCATGGGCCGTACTAGTAAAAATAAAAAAAATTATTTATACGTAAAAGCTGAAAAGAGATTTATATTTATGTGCTTAGTTATGTTAATTGTTTTAAATAATAAAATATGAAAAAGAAGATTTAAAATTATTCTTGTTATAATGACAAAGAGATTCAGAGAAACTAAGCTTCAATCAGGCCAATTTGTATAATATTCCTTCAAGGACAACCTTATCGGTGATCCCTTCTACAGGCTCAAGATTAATCTACAAGGTTTTGTTCGCCCAATTAAGCCAAAGAACTCTCTCAAGAACAGATATGAGTGTAAGAAATGAATATTAAACTCTCTAGCAAGAGGTATGCAAGTAAAAATTGAAATTTGACATTGAAATAGAATTTGAAAATAGATTTATATATTTTGAAATAGCTGAAATGTTTGGTCAGGATTAATACACAACTATCATTTATCAAAATAAACTCTTAATGATCAATTTTTCTTTAAAAAAATGTGAAAACGGATTGTGCAATGTAAGCTTTGTCAAATTTGATTAGCAGTGTGGTTTATTTAGCAATACTGTCCAATTTTTTTTAACGACAAAAGACGTTTTAAGGCATTTAGTATTACAGTTGTGATAAAAGTTTAAATGTATGGAAACTATAACTTTGGCTTAGATTGCTTGCCAAAGATTACTTTCATGAAATTTAATTGTTTATGTAATAAATAAATAAAATCTAGTTTATTTTTTTATATTTATTAGTCATAATATTATTATTATGAAATTTATTATAGCACTAATTTCAATCAGGTAGTTTTTGTGCCATAGCAGTATTTTATGAAACAATTACAACTTTGATTGCATTTTAGATGATAATTTTAGTAATTCATCATCCAATTTCCTCTATATTTCCTGCATAACAAAACCATGCCAAATTGAGCCTTTGTATTAGTACAATGCAAATAACCGATTTTATGACCTATTAATATTAGAGTCATCATAATATATGTTTTTTTTTACGATCAAAAGGTAAGAAATCGGCAAAGAAATAATTAGGGCAAAAATTTCATTGATATTAATGTTTAATTGCATGAGTATAATGTTCATGTTTATGTTATTACATTAAAAATATAAGATACATCCAAGTTAATAAAAGTACTTAGTTGAGTTGAGGCATCTACATCTGGTTCAAAAGCATGTTATATTACATTTTTTACGAATTCAATATATAACATTCTTGAAAAGAGTATGAGTTCCTTATTGTGTGTATGGAAAAAATTGATTCATCAGCTTCCATGCATTTTAAAGTGGGAAAGGCCGGTAGATCGTCACCTATAAATCTTGTTGAATATTGTGAAAAATGACTCGTTCAAGGATATGAGTATGCTATTTGCTGACTCCAATGCTTGAGCAGAATCAATTGGAATGAAGAATCAAATTTTGCTATTGGTATTGAAGATTTTTTGGTAATAACTAAATATAATATTTAGGGATGGGAGAGGATAAATCAATAAATTGATACTAAAGTAAAAAAAAAAAAACTTTCAAGCTTGAATAAAGATGTAAACTTGTCTTGCTTTATTTTTCGGTTAGTGCAAATTCTCTCTCCTAAGGACAACAAGGTGTAGTAATATTGAAGAATCTTTCTATTTTTAATGTTGAAATTCTAGAATAGTTTAAGATAGAATAACTTAAAGATAGTTTACCCTTTGATAAATTGGAAGCTTAGCTAACGTTCATTAATAAACTGTTGATTAGAGATGGTGAACTTTAGTGAGCTTAAAAATGTGATATGATTGAACAAAAATATAGATTTATGGAAGCGGGAAGATATGCATCGAGGCCACAGTTTTTTGGTAAATAAATCAAAGAAACATGAAAAAAAAAATGACAACTATTGGGTATGAATAAAAAATGGTTGCTAGATTCTTATAATTAAAACCTCTAAGATTTGAAATAAATAAATACTTTTGGAATCTATTTTGTATCTAAGTCAAATGAATCAAATTTTTTTATACATTCAAGTCTATGTAAAAAGTTGATTGATTTATGGGGGCGACCGCGGGGACAAGAATTTAGAGAAAATAGTGGGCATGTGGTAAATTCACTGTCAAGCTTAGGAAATTGTGGCTACAACATACAAAATAACATAGACAATAGTGTGCAATGATACATAGGATTTACAAAAATTGTGTAAACCTAGCTCTCTCTACAACCATCTATTTATAGATGAGGAGCAGAGTACTAAAGGATGAGAAGAGTGTAGCCTAAGTACAGGTTTTTTCTCAAATTAGTGGTTGGTTGTAGAAGTTGAGAAAGTCATTTGCGGTGGTAGTAGCCGAGTAGCTCAATGATCATGGGTTATAGTTTGAGCTGAGTTGGTTTGGTTAGTCGTTTGATAGCTTTGTGCGAGTTATTCATGAGCTTCATAGATGTTCTCCTCATAGTCATCTGATTAATCTTTTTAGACTCTGGCTAGTGGATGTCTTGAATTCGGCAAAGTGAGTACTCTTGAGACTAGACCTGGCGAGTTTGTCATGAGCTTGGCTTGGAGAGCTTATTCTCGACCTGAACTGGTGATTACCTCTTTTGTTCTTCATTTGGGTTGGTTTGCCCTTCAGAACCCTTCGGATGCACACGTACCATTGCATGATCAACCTGTGTTATGTTATATGTTTTTTGCTCTAGGATCATTATCTGTAAATGTAAACATTACCTAAATGTGCTTCAATTTTATTTANATCTGATTAATCTGTTTAGACTCTGGCTAGTGGATGTCTTGAATTCGGCAAAGTGAGTACTCTTGAGACGAGCCCTTGTGAGTTTGTCATGAGCTTGGCATGGAGAGCTTATTCTCGACCTCAACTGGTGATCACCTCTTTTGTTCTTCATTTGGGTGGGTTTGCCTTTCAGAATCCTTCGGATGTACACCTACCACTGCATGATCAACCTGTGGTTTGGTTATATGTTTTTTGCTCTAGGATCATTATCTGTGAAATTTAAGCATTACCTAAATGTGCCTCAATTTTATTGTTTTTTTTGGAATAAAAAAATATTTATAAATACTATTGAATGAGAGCAAATAATCAAACAGACAATAGCGAACATATATAGATCTCTTTGGGATGAAATTTAGTCATAAACAAATATTTAATTCCTTAATGTTTAGCATTTTTAAAATTAAAGCTATTTTTATATCTAAAGCATTTTACTGGTTGAAAAATCATAAACCAGTTAATTTCATAGCTGAAATTAGTAAAAGCCCAAATGGCAGCAGGAGATTAATTTGATTGCTCTCTCTCTTTCTCTCTCTCTCTCTCTCTCTCTCTCTCTTTCTTTTTTTCTTTTTTGGTAATTCCTTGGTTTCCATACATCCACATGACAAGGGCCTCGTTTACATTTCCAATATTTTGTCCNCTAAAGCATTTTACTGGTTGAAAAATCATAAACCAGTTAATTTCATAGCTGAAATTAGTAAAAGCCCAAATGACAGCAGGAGATTAATTTGATTGCTCTCTCTCTCTTTCTCTTTTTTTTGGTAATTCCTTGGTTTCCATACATCCACATGACGAGGGCCTCGTTTACCTTTCCAATATTTTGTCTTAAACATGAACACATCTTTCCGCCCTCTATTTTAATTGGCTGAAAGCTTCTAGAAAAGGTTTTCTTATGTTGTCTGAGACGAAGACGTTAGATAAAAATATTACTTTAAACTATCTAGATCAATAAATTTTGTCAGTACCTCTCCAAAACTTGTATTCCTCACACATTTTTATACTCACATGGGGCAATCAGTGCATTAATCATTCTTTCCATAATACATAATGAACAACTTGGTAATTTCATTTCCTAAAAGTTCCTAAAGCCACTTCATTCAGGCCTTTTGAGCTTTTCTTTGGCATAGTTCTCTTTGGAGCAGTGCATTAAAGCAAGTTAGTTTTATTAAAATTCAAAAGCTGCTTATTCCAGCAAAAACTATATTAAAGTCTCGTTTTCATGTTATATTGTTTAAAACCACTTAAATAACTAAGGTCTATTAGGCTTTGACAATTGGCAGTATATTAGTTTATCTTCTTTTTATGTATCTTGATGATGGTCTTCTAGCTCTATCTTTTGAGCTCGTTTTTTTTTCTAGAGGACAATTGGTAGTACTATAATCTGCCTGACAATTGATATCTTCTTTTGTGCGATCAAGAAAAATATTGTGGGGGTGTAAAAAGTTGATTGCTTTCTTGAATACAGGAGGAAGGAAGCTTGTATGGTTCTTTGCCTTTACTGTTAGCGGAGGTGGTTAATAAAAATCTAAGGGTAAACTTGAGAAGATTTTAGCAATGAATACATGGAATGTAATTTTAGTAGTAGTAGCTCTCGTGACGGAAATGCAACTTTCGATTATCAAATTATTAAAAAGTGTTAACGCTTTAGATATCTCGGGTCTATTGTTCAAAGTGATAGTGATATAGATGGGGATGTTATTAGTAGAATTCAAGTTGGTTGGTTGAAGTGGAGAAATGCTTCGGACCTATTGTGTGATAGAAAAGTTCTGCTTATACTGAAAGGAAAATTTTATAAGATGGTGGCGAGACTTGCAATGCTCTATGACGCTGAATGTTGGCCTTTAAAAGAGAAGCATAAAATTAAGTTAAGTATTGCCGAGATGAGAATGATTAGGTGGATGAGTGGCTTTACACTTAGAGACGAAATGCGATATGAATATATCTGTGATATGGTTGTTGTAGCTTTAGACAAAATTAGAGAGAGTCGTCTTAGATGATTTGGTCATATTAAATGTCAACCATCTAATGATCTGATTAGGAGGTGGCTGTTTTAGATTCGACTTATGCTAAGAAAGGCAGGGTAAACCTAGGAAGACTTGGGCNTGTTTCATCCTGCCAATTTTATTATTTAGGGCTTACATTCATGTGAAATGATCACACAAATAGCCTGAAAGAGGTGAGGATTTAGGTCATGACAAACGACAACCTTGAAATCCTAAGACGAGTTAGGGCTTATATTATATAGTAAACCTATGCAAAGGCGTAAAGATAAGGTGAGGATTTACATTGCATAAGCAAGCATCCTTGAAGTCCTATGGCTTTGTTGTTTAAGTCTAAGGAAGGAAGATTGGTTTAGGTGGGGAAGAAAGATTTTGCTGTTGAAGATGGCCGTACTGCCCACCAAGCTAGCTCTAAGCTCCTTGCCACAACGAGTTTGAATTATCTAGTGTGTCAAGTTATAATATCAAATCAGGTGGCCCTATAGTTGAAGTTGTTTAAATTTTATGAGGGCCTATTAAAGTTGATTAGAGCGACACCGGTTAGGATCCTACGGTTCCCTCATTCCGGCATCACTATTTTATATTGGATTCACTTAGTACAAATGAACTTATCAAACCCAACTTAATGAGTTCCATAATTTCATTTAAACCGTGGGAAGCCTCATTAGCAACCGTAGGTTACCTCCTCTGAGGGATTCTCGATCATCCGATAGAGACGTCTTAATTTGGTTGAAGTTGTAGTTTTATGTGATGTTTGTGATTAAATTTTGAATTGTTTTATTTTTTTGCATGTTGTGGCGGTGAATTTTATCTTGGTTGATTTTTAATTTTGGTTTTGGGTTATGGTTAACATGCAAGTTTATGTAGGTAAATGCAAGCATGAAACATGTAAGGAAGAAGTAGAAGGAAAACGGTACTATAAACTGTAAAAACGTACCTGGCGAGTCTTCTCGTTCCACCACCTGAAACTTAAAATGTATGTTAAGGCAATTTATGAAGAGCAGGAAAGGTAAAATTTTTGTAATTTTCCTAACCCTATGTGATATCTTGGTAAGTCCTTAAAATGTTTAATTAAGGATGATTCCATTGAGCAAAGATTAATGAAGTTTTAATAGCCTCTGAGGTATCCAACAAGTTAGGAGGGGGAAGCAGGTCCATGCCTCCCTCTCACCAACTGGTGAAAAGCCTCAAGTTCATTTAAACTCATTATGTTACTTAATGGTTCAACCTGTAAATATCCTTATTACCTAGTGAACATTGATGTCTCAATTATCCCTAACAAAGGGGTAATTATCATTTGTCATTCAATTTAAGAATTATGTGAGTGAAGAACCTTATAGGGGCAAGTTAGTGTAATTTGAACCCAGCCAAATTTTCATCCTTATTGCGCTTAGTGGTGTATTAAGGATTTTTTATTTTGTTTATTTCTCTAATCTTTGTTTAATCAATTTTTGATTTATCCTAAGTCACCACTAAGCCCTTAAGGCCTAGGTGAGTGTCTTAATTAGTTTTGAAAAAGGGTTAAGCTTTAAGTGGTCATGATTCATAATTTGGATTTTATTTGAAAAGCAAGATAGGGGTATCAAATTGATTATTTATTGGCTTCAAAAGTCATACCCCTAAGTCTAGGATCATTTAATTTTAATAAACTTCCAAATTTTAATAATTTAGAAATTTATTAATCTTCATTAAGAAAGTGCAATTGGTTTCTATCAATTAACCCCTTTGTGTTTCAAGCATCAAATAAATTGATTAAGATCAGAGGTTACCCATTCCCCTCCTTGACTTAAGCCTAAATATTAATTAAGGCAAGATTTCCAAAATTACACATTTGCCCATAAGGCTCTAACACCTCATAATTTATCAATTTCAATTCAAATGACTTTGAAATTTTTATCCTACCTCATTCATAAGTCAATTGAGATATCAGAGGAGGAAATGTGATTTTTCAAAATTTAATTTAATTTGTATATTTATTTTAATGCAAAAATAGGATTTTTTAAAGAAAATTGTTAACTTAAGCAAGGTAAATTATAATCCCTTGAAATTTTTACTGGAGGTAGACCTAGACTAGAGGAGCCTTTGGATCAAATTTCAAAATTTTTTGAATTCTTTGAGATTTATTAGAATTATTTCAATTTCTAGGTATTTAATAAAAATAAAATATTTTAAGTGGTGAAAATTAAGTTTTATATTTTTGAAAAATCTCCCCATAGTCAGAAAACTCAGAGGAGCTAATTTTATATTTTTTTAATCTTTCTTTGATTTACGGGAATTTTTATAGTGAAAAAACTCATTTTAAGCCTTTTTTAGTAGAAAAGATTTATTTTTAAGCTTTGAAATTCAATATATTTATTTAGAAAACCAGGAAAAATATTTTAATTGTTCCTAAGTGATTAGGAAACAACTTAGAACATTTCCATGAGTTTTATTATTTTTATGATTTTTATGAATTATTAATTATTTAAATATTTAGAATAGGCCAAAAATTAAGTTTCATAATTTTTTGATTTATATTTTGATTTTTAAAAAATCATTTAATTGTTAAAAGTGGTATTTATCTTTAAAAATAAATTTAAGTTATCAAATGAACTCAAAATATTTTAATACTTTTATAATGAGTTCTTCGGATCATAAATCACAGTGGAGATAAAAAATCAAGTTATTTAAATTTTTATATTTTTTAAAATTAATTATTTTAGTGATTTAGTATTTGGAAAATTTGAGGATGTTTTAAATGACTTGACCCAGGAAATTATTTTTAAAGGTTTCTTTGGTCATGGTAGACCTTCCAAAATTTTCTTGGGATTTAATAATCAATATGCTAATTTCCATAATTATTTTAAGGAAATGATGTGAAATGACTTGAAAAATATAGATCTCTATATAGGAACCTCCTCTGACTTTGAAAAAAATCAGAAAATATTTCCTCTTACAGAGGCTACAACATGTCAAAATTTCAAGCTAAGGTGATGTGTCAATATGCATGGAGAATCAAATAATTCCAAATAGTGTTTGATTAATTAAAAATATTTTATTCATCAAATGGTCTTGAAAATTATTCCACATTATTCTCCTGTGTTCATTGAGCAAGAGGGTATTTTTATTTTATTTTTGTGATTTTTCTACACAAGGTTATGATAAGTTAAGGGTATTTAAATAAATAGGAAAAAGCCCTATTTATCTATTTAAACAGCACGTGCTGACTAGATCCTAGGCAGCTCCGAAGGCATGTGTGGCGTGCTCTGGTTAGACGCCGCCATCCACGTAGCTGCTGACTCGGCCCGCGGTTCATGTCCTGAAGTGCTGTCCGGCGCGATCTCCCCCGTCCATTTGATACACGCTTGACCGAACGACTCCTCGTCATCGTCCCTGATAGAATGATCCCATACCCGACCACACTAAAATTTTAAGATCTCAGCCTAAACTCAACCAAATCACTTTGGGCATCCTATGGACTCGTCTAAGTGAGACGAACACATCCATATGGCTAAGGTACCATGAAATCAATTTTAAATAAATGGAGAATCAAAATAAGCTCGGGAGGAGGAGGAGTTTTATACCTTTGCACTGAGAAGGGAGGCTTTGATCAGAGGTGCTCGACACATTCGTTGGGGTCCAAAAAGTCTAGGTATTGAGTCCCTAGTCTTGGTGTAAAGCCTAGGTATGAATTCGACCAAGCTCAATTTCAGGTGTTGGTCTAGAGCTATGTTGGAGGCTCTGTGGAAGGGGGATTTGATGGGGATTTAGTTTCTTTCACTGCTGTGAAGGTGTGGGTGAAGTTAATTTGAGTTTGGTGGACTGTGAAGGTGTATTGGGTTCTGTCCTGGTTTCCGGCAAGGTTTCGATCTCAAAATTGAGCTCNTTATAACCAATATGCTAATTTCCATGATTATTTTAAATAAATAATGTGAAATAACTTGAAAAATATGGATCTATGTATAGGAGGCTCCTCTGACTTTAGAAAAATCAGAAAATACTTCCCCAGGCAGAGGCTACAACATGCCAAAATTCTAAGTCAAGGTGATGTGTCATTATGCATGGAGAATTAAATGATTTAAAATAGTGTTTAATTAATTAAAAATAGAATATGCATAATATGGTCTTGAAATTTATTCCACATTGTTCTCCTTTATTCACTGAGCAAGTGGGTATTTTTATTTTATTTTTGTGATTTTTCTACTAAGTTATGAATTTTCTAAGTTAAGGGTATTTAAATAAATAGGAAAAGCCCTATTTATCTATTAAAACAGTGCTTGTTGATTAAATCCTAGATAGCTCTGAAGGCATGCGTGACGTGCTCTGGTTGGACACCGCCGTCCACGTAGCTGTTGACTCGGCCCGCGATTTATGTGCCAAAGCGTTGTCCGACTCGATCTCCCCANTGCTTGGATTTGGCAAAGATATCTTAAGCATGTGCATTTTTGGAAATAAGATCCCTTAATTTGGGGGAACTTGGGTCCATTGCTTGATTTAGGTGATTTTATGGTGTTTGGACTGGTCACTAAGTCCAATTAATGGCTGTGGTGGAGTTAGTTTGGTGGCTTTAACGTGGTTAGGTCACAATTAGTGCATGGGTCCAAGTGGGTGCAAATGACCAAAACTTGGGTTTAGGTTAGTCTAGCCATGTCAATTGGTCCAATTGATTGTTTCATTTGGTGTAGATGATCATAAGGAACAACTTTGGTGTAGGATGGAAGTGGTTTTGAGTCCAATTGAAGGGCCAATTTGAGGGAATTTCAAACTTTAATCAATTTGGTCATGTTGGGCTAGGCTTGGGTGTTGGGTTAGCCTTGGGCTAAGTCCAAATTGATTGTTGTAAATGGTCAATAGGTACCTCATGAGGAGTTTTCAACATGAATTGGATGCCAATTTGGAGGTTAAGGCAATCAATTGGGTGAAATTTGGGGACTTAGCCAATTTGGGGCTAAATTTGGGAATTTTGGATTTAGGCCAAAATCAAATAGATTTAAAACTTCACCAAGGTCAATTGATGGTTGATTTTGATGTATATGAATGTTATCAAGATTTTGCAACATCAATTGGGGCCAATTGACTAGGCCATGGGTTTAATTTGGTGAGACTAAGGCTCTGTTTGGCACAGCTGTGGATTATTTATAATCTGCTGATAAGCAGATTATTCTGATAATCTGATAATTTACAGATTATCAGAATAATCTGGCTTGTTGTTTGGGGCCAGCTTATTCAGACTAGCTTATTAGTAGTTAAATGACATTCCTGCCCCTGTCTGATAAACTGATTGGGGCAGCTTATTCAGAATAGCTTATTAATAGAAAAAACATGGTGCAGAAATATACGATAATCACCGATCAGTTCTAAAAGATACCATACAGTTCTTACACCTTAATGAGTACCAGGATAACTAAAAAAAGTACAAATACAAGTACAACAACAAGGAGAAATATTAAAATATTCAACTTAAGACTCTGGCTACGCCGGTCCTCATCTGCACTGTCAGCCAGAGAAAACATCGGATTCACATGACTGCTGGCATGACTACTGTCAGTGTAATATGAGGGATTATCAGCCCACCGGAAGAAACCACAACAAGCTGAAACACCCCTGGCACAACCATAGAACTGCCTCCCAAAGCTATGCTCCTTATGTGACATTAGCAACGAAGACGGTAGTCCACAATAACACAAAATCCCTCTGTCTGTACCTGATATTCTGGAGGTCATGTTGGTATAACTTGTGAAAATAACAAAAGAATGAAATGTCAGCTTAAGGTATTTAAAAAAAAACAAAATTAAATGGTATGAATTTAAACCTATAATCTTATTAGAAGAAAACTTGGTTGATCAACAGCCACAAATAGCATCTGTGATAGACTCCCTTAAAGCAATCATATCAGCCAAACTTTCAGCATCTTGATCTTCAAAATCATTAGATTCTATATCCTCCTCAGGTAATGAACGCCCCCCCACATGTCCTGTTGGTTGCTCAAAAATATTGAGTTCATCATTGTCAGCCATACTGAAGTCTATATCTGATTGCGAGGAATGTCTTCAGATGAAGTTATGTAGTGCCATTGTTGCAACCCCAATGTACACCTACTTTTGGAAAGGATACGATGACATATCACGTAAGATGACCCACTTCTTCTTGAAACTCGAAATGTTCTTTCAATTACCCCGCGTAAAGATGAGTGACGTTTATTAAACATTTCTTTTCTGCCACGAACGGTGCCACTATCTCACTCAAAATCAAGAAGATGATATCTCGTGTCAGAGTAAGGCTTCAGGTATCCCCTTTGCATAGGATATTCTGCATCAACCAGATAATATTTTCCTGATACAAGAAATAATGTTAATAAAAAATTGCACAATCCCACATATTCAAATTGCTAAGCAAAACTAACCTGATGGGGGGTGAGGGAAACACTACGATCTATTCCTCGTGGGAAAGGATAAAATTTGACTGTCATGTGCACTTCCTTCCTAGCCCGCAACCACAAAAGTAAAACACATGTTGAAGTCGCATATAGCCATGACATTTTGCGTTGTTGAACCACTACGACCGATGTATGCTACCTTCTCGTGGTTGGGTATTCGGGCATCAACGTGTGTACCGTCAATTGCACCAATACAGTTCTGTTTAGTTCTCCCANAAATTTGAGTCTTTAAAGGGCAATTTGGGGGTTTTGGTTGAAGATGGTCAAATTGGCCAAATTGGGTCATGTAGTAGTTTAGAGAAATGAAATTGGGAATATTTAGGTTTTTGTGGGATTTTTTGGGGATTTTTAAAATTTTTGGAATTTTGGGTCCAAGAGGGGTATTTTGGTAATTTGGGGGTGTTTTAGGGGTAAAAGTCCAAGATGGGTATTTTGGTAGAGTTGAGGTACCAACCATCACCAATAAGCCATGGACCAATGGAAACCCCATTTTGGGTCCTCTACATAGGGGTCTTAGCCAAACCATAACCCTAGGGCTGATAGGTTTAGGGGACCATCTGCATGAGTATCCCAAGAGATCAAGGGATCTAGCCTAGAAATTTGAGTTTAGGGTAGTGAGTGATTGTGAGTGTATATAAGTGTAGTGAGTGACTTAGCTCCAGACCAACACCCAAGGTCAACCCTAAGGTCTAGCAATCCTAAGGGTGACTCATCTTGAGTTTCCCCCACAGTGACCCCACCTACTAAGTATTTAGAGGTTGAGAGAAACATGTGGAACTTCAAGCTCAGTAGAGAAGAGTTTGGAATTTCTAGTTGTGAGGGTTTCATGTCTAGTTTTCTAGGAATAGTCAATAGGAAAATCCTATGGCTAGACCTCAGGCTACTATAGAGGAAAAACTAAACCTCAACCAAAAATGAGGTCAACATCCATTCTCTCTATTCTTCATGGAAGCAAGTAAGATCTCCAAACCTTTCTATACTCTCTTCTTTGGTCAAAATTTTGAAGAAACGAAGATTAGGGATGAAGCCTAGGCAGTTTTATAGAGAAGACATGGAGAAAAACTGCTTTGGGGTGGTTTTCCTACATACAAAAACCGTGGCGCTAATACACCTAAAATATATAGTGTTACATTTTTTTACCCATTTTTAAGATATTACGCTTTAATAGAAGGTATTTATGTGTTTTTCTTTCAGGTATAAGTAAAAAAATGAAAAATGCTAAAAAAAGGAGTGAAAATTGATCAAATTTGGAGCAAAAATGCAAAAATGGTGCAAAAGTATTTTGGCGCCTAAGCGCCGGTGAAATAGAGAAGACCACGCCTAAGCACCAGAGGCCCCACGTTTAAGTACCAGTGACACTTACCTGATGGGTTAATTAATTTTAATAAATTTCAAAAGGACATTTTAGACACCTATTAGCTAAAATGGGCGGTTATAACCACAAAAGATGAAAATATAAATAAAGGACTTGTGAAACGAGGCATCCCTTGGTAAATACATCGAATCAGGACACATTTTAGGAGATAACAGAGCAACTCTTGGAAAATTATAAAAGAAGGAAGTTGAAACTTTTAGAGGAGTCCTGAAAAAGAGTCCTGAAGTATTCTAAAAAGTTCTTGAAGAAGTTCGTGGAGAAGCTTTTGGAGAAAATTTCAGGCACCACAAATTTATTTTTCCTTTTTTTAATTTTTTTTTTAGATTTAGGAGTGTTGTAAGAGAGAAGAGATTCAAAAGAACTTCAAGAGTTTGGTGGAGGATTTGAGATAAGTTTTTTATCTTTGTTTTAAATTAGTTTTAGTTTTAATCAAGACTTCTTGTTGGTTTGACAATGATTTATACTTTTAAACTAAAGTGTGGTTTTATTTTCTCCATGAATTCTGAGTAGTTTTTTTTATCTTTCTCCTTAAAATGACAAGTAATTAAAGTGTTGGATGGAAGTTGTGGAGAGTAGTAATCTTTAATGTTGGAAGAACTTGTGATGATTTAATTCCATGCACTTCATTTACTTCTTGATCTGGCCCATCTAGATGTTAAAATTTGTTGTGAAAATATGTATCAACAGGGCTGGTATTATCTCAGTTAATAATTGGAAAGAATCACATGAGATTGTAGGAATGAGAATCTTGTTCATGTAATTGAGTGTAAATAAATAGGGAAATAATCTTTCAAAGTTGTAGAGTTAGAGGACTTGAAAGTGACAGGCTAAAGCCCCCAACTTGGTTTATTATTTTAGGTTTTAATATGAGATGTTAGCCCCTAGGTGGAGGGAAGTGAGGTAACTCTAGAGTGAGAGATAGTATCTTCCCTGCCTAACCGGTCTTCAGAACTATTCAAACATTAAATTAGCCAATGTTCTTTATAGCATCTCTAGTAAGGGTAAAGAATATTATTGCTTTTATTTGGCATAATACAATTTGAATACTTCCACAACAGAATTTCTATACTTATTACTGATTCATGATAAGGAGAAAGATATTTTATATTCAGTGCTTTTCTTTTACATAAATTCAAGTTATTTTTATTAAGTTCTTATGTCATTTTCAAACATTAAAAATACCAAAAAAGAGTTTAAATTTTATTCCTATGATAAAAGCTATAGTTTAAGTATTTGTCTTTTTAATGTAGAAAGTTTATTATTTTAATTATCGCATACTGTGAACAATCCCTGTGGGTTTGATATGCGGGGCTTAATCAGAAAGTCCTATATTACTTGATAACGATATGTATACTTGTGTAGTATCCCAATATATATTAAGTTAAAAAGTTAAATTCTTATTTTCTCTAGGATCAAGTTTTTGGTACTGTTGCAAAGTAAAGAAAGATAAGTGAAAAATATAATCAAATACATTGTTATACAGTTGCATATAAACAGCCAGGATCAAGTTTTTGGCTTCATCACCGGGGATTGATTGAAAGTAAATTTCTACTTTAGAAAGTCTTAATTAAAATTTAAGAGTTATTGTAGGAATATCTTGTTATAGTATTTTATTTATAAAGTATTTTTTGTGTTTTATTTTATTGTTAGTGTATGTGTAGTTCAGATTCTGAAGGGCTAGTGTCCTATGATTCTGAATTAGAAAGAACTGTTAAGAAAATTAGTAAAAGCAAAAAAAAAACTAAAAATTTTAAAAAATCCAAAAAAATTACAGAAATGGCAGATCAAGATAATCAAAATGCTAAAATTCATCAAGAATTTAGACCTATAAGAGATTATGCCAACCCTACAGTAGATGAACTTAATTGCAGTATTCAAAAACTTACTGTAGTGGCTAATTCTTTAAAGCTTAAAGATGTTATAATCCAAATGATATAAAATAATTAGTTTGAGGTATCACCAATTGAAGATCCAAATTTACATCTTGCTAATTTTCTTGAATTGTGTGCTACATTTATATACGATGGTGTATCAGATGATGCCATAAGACTTAGGTTATTTCTTTACCCAATGAGGGATAAAGCTAAGATGTGGTTGCATTTGTTATCATCTGGATCTATCAGAACTTAGGGTGATTTAGCACAAAAATTCCTTGCTAAATATTTTCCACCATCAAAAACTGTGAAGCTTATAAATGATATTACATTNTTTTCCACCATCAAAAACTATGAAGCTTATAAATGATATTACATTTTTTAATGAGCTTTAGGGGGAATCTATTTATGAATCATGGGAATGATTTTAAGATCTCATTAGAAAGTGTCCACACCATGCTATACCAGATTGGTTAATAATTTAAACTTTTTATAATGGATTAGTTGGATCTCTTAGATCTATTATTGATGCCACTGATGTTGGTTCATTGATGTCAAAACCATTTCATGACGCTTATGATTTAATTGAATAAATGGCTACCAATAATTTTAAATGGCCTTCTGAGAGGGTAAANCCATGGCTTGATTTAGGTGATTTCATGGTGTTTGGACTGGTCACTAAGTCA
>JXCR01103435.1:0-90000 GCA_002079205.1 Phalaenopsis hybrid cultivar | reverse complement strand
ACTTGTGTTTGCAACTCAGTGATGATTTGAAATTGAAAGTACACCTTAATTCATTAGGAGTGACAAGTTTATATATTTTAAAAAAGAAACTTATTATGCTAAAGTAAATTTTATTGTAATTAAAATGAATAATTTTTAGTATAGTTGCCTTGTGTGTTATGGTGTTAAAAAACATTTATAATGCATAAGAAAATCATACATTAAGTTTTTGGCGTTGTTGCCAGGGAACTGCAATAAATTACTTAAAATACTTTATTTGAACTACAAAGCTTATTTTAAAAACAACAAAAATATATAAAAAATATAGAAAAAAAAGAAAAAAATAAAAATATATATACGTTCTTGTGTGAGTGCTTATTTTTATAGTTATTACTTATATTTGTGTATGCAAAGATTAGGATCCGAAGGATTAATACCTTATGATTTAAAATTAGAATGAACTATAAGAAAAATTCAAAAATAAAAAGAATTTAACAAAATAGCGAACAATTTTAATAACCCATGTATTGAAAATGAATATCAACAGAGACCACTAAGAGACTATGCCTAACCCTACAGTAGATGAAATTCACTTGATGATATAAACATCTAGTGTAGATGCTAATTCATTTGAGCTTAAACCTGCTATTATCTAATTGATACAAAATAATCAATTTGGAGGAACACCATCCGAAGATCTGAATTACATCTTGCTAGTTTTCTAGAATTGTGTGCTAATTTAAATATGACAGAGTGTTGAATGACGCTGTCAGACTTAGAATTTTTATTTTTTTACTAAGGCAAATAACTAAGATGTGGTTAAACTCTTTAGCACCTCGATCAATCAAAACTTAGGGAGAATTATCTCATAAATTTTTGGCTAAACATTTCCCACCATAAAAAACTGTGAAGTTTATAATCAATATTACATTTTTTTGTCAGTTTGAAGGGGAATCAATATATGAAGCTTAGGAACAATTTAAAAATCTCCTTAGGAAGTTTCCACAACATGCTTTACTAGATTGGTTAATAATTCAAACAATTTATAATGAATTAGTGGGATCTCTTAGATCTAGTATTAACGCTGCTGCTGCTGGATCATTAATGTCAAAACCATTGGATGAATCATATTCGTTAATTGAAGAGATGGCTACTAACAATTTTCAATGACCCTCTAAAAAGTAAATCCAAAAAGAGTAGCCAGTGTTCATGAATCTGACGCAATTTCTATTTTGGCTTCTGAAATCGCTGCAATATCAAAGAAGTTGGATCAATTTGGAATGAATATATCTTAAACACTAGTGGTTGAGGAAAATTTATTCGGATAAATGATAGATTCTCAATCATCGTACAAAACTTTGAATGTAATAAATAATTGACCTAAAAAACTCTATTCTAATTACTACAATCCTACTTGGAAAAAACTCCTTAATTTAAGTTAAAATAATAATAATTCTAATGGTGTAAATCCACAATCGGGGAACACTTAAGGGAACCCTTTTGTGAATGGTAAACAATCAAGGAAATACTAACTATAGATCTTATTATCCTCCTATTTAAAAAAAATTACAATTTAAGGAGAAGAAATTGTCTATGGAAGAATTGGTATTACAAATAGGTAATCATTTAGAAAGTCAGGGAGCGGTAATTAAAAATGTTGATAATTAATTGAGACATTTTGCTACTACACTTAGCAGAGGAACTCTTCATAGTAATGTTGAGATTAATCTTAAAGACCAAAATAAAGATCAAATTAAATCTATACAACTAAGATGTGGAAATAAAAGTTCAAAAAGAGATTGAAGTTGAGAAAGAAGGGGTGAAAATTTAAAAATCTGAGGAAGATATTCATCATGATTTAGAATATCCTAATAAACCGATGAGAAATACTGTAGAAAAACCACTACCTCCATTTTCTCAAAGATTGAGAGAACAAAAAATAGGATAAACAATTCTCAAAATGTTTGGAAATATTTAAGAAACTAACCATAAACATTACATTTGTTGAACCCTTGGAACAAATGTCGAGTTATGTAAAGTTTATGAAGGATATACTAAATAGAAAAAGGAAGTTTACAGAGAATGAGATAGTTGCACTTAGTGAAGAGTGTAGTATTATAATTTAGAAAAAACTTCCTGAAAAACTTAAAGATCCTGGTAGTTTTACTATTCCTTGTCCTATAGGCAAAAGATTTTTTTGGAAAAGCTTTATGTGATTTGGGAGCCAGTATTAATCTTGTGCCTTTATTTATCTTCAGAAGTTTAGGATTAGGAGAGATTTCCCTTACTATAGTAACCCTTCAATTAGTTGATCGATCAATCACCTTTCCTAAAGGAGTTGTAGAAGATGTATTGGTAAATGTTGAAAAATTTAATTTTCCTGTAGACTTCATTGTGTTAGATATGGAGGAAGATAAAGAAATTGCAATCATTTTAGGGAGACCCTTTCTTGCAATTGGAAGAGTTATGATAGATGTTCAAAAAGGTGAGTTAACCATGAGAGTCAATGATCAAGAAGTTAAATTTAATATATCAAAATCCATAAAATATCCAACAAAAGGAAAAGATGATGGATGCTTCATGATGAAAATTTATGATTATTTTTTAGTAACAATCATTTAAAAAAAAAAATATGAAGAGAAAACAGAACAAGAAGATTTGAAACATGAAGATGAGGATAAAATGCAAGATAAGTTCTTCGAAATATTGAATGAAGATAATAATTATGTTCAAGAAAGTTTTGAATTGTTAGACACTACAAAAAAATAATAAAAATCTTATTCCTTCAATTGAAACACCTCCTGACCTCGATATGAAAGTACTCCCTGCACAATTAAAAAATATTTTTTAAGGAGATTTATCTACATTACCTATTATAATATCCTCAAATTTAACTGAATTAGAAGAATAGAAATTATTAGAGATTTTAAGAAAGTATAAGAAAGCCTTCGGATAAACATTAGCAGATATCAAAAAAATAGTCGTTCAATTTGTACGCATAGAATTTTATTAGAAGAACATCATGAATCAAAAGCTGATCCTTAAAGGAGATTAAACCCCATAGTGAAACAACTTGTTTAGAAAGAAATTTTAAAATGGTTAGATGCCGTAATTATATATCCTATCTTGGACTGTGTTTGGGTAAATCCAATTCACTGCATTCCAAAGAAAGGGGGTGTGACTGTTGCAGTTAATGAGAAAGAAGAATTAATACCAAAACGACGTGTCAATGGTTGGTAAATCTATATTGACTATAGAAAATTAAGTTCCGCCACTAGGAAAGATCACATTCCCTTACCTTTTCTGGACCAAATGTTGGATAGACTAGCTGGGCACAAATATTTTTGCTTTTTAGATGGATATACTGGTTATCATCAAATTCCTATTACTTGTGAGGATCAAGAAAAGACAACATTTACTAGTCCTTGTGGTACTTTTGCTTTTAGATGAATGTCCTTTGGTTTATGTGATGCACCTGCAACATTTCAATGATGTTGTCTATATTTTGAGATTTAATTGAAAAAGGGATAGCTTTTTTAATGGATGTCTTTTTAGTGTTTGGAAATTCATTTAAATCATGTTTAAATCATTTAGAAAAAATTTAAGAATAATGTGAAAAGATAAATTTAGTAGTAAATTAAGAGAAATTTCAATTTATGGTTGCATGAGAAATTGTAGTTGGACATAAAATATCTGAAAATGGTATAGAAGTGAATCCGACAAAAATACATGTTATAGCTAAACTACCTCTTCCTACTATAATGAGAGGGGTTAAAAGTTTTTAAGGACATGCTGGTTTCTAGAGATGATATTTTTTCAAAAATTACTAAGCCTCGATGCCAATTATTAGAAAAATATGCAAAATTTGATTTCAACCAAAAATACATTAATGCCTTTGAATTATTAAAAGAGGAATTAATCACTCCTCTTATAATAGTTTCACCTAATTGAGAGAAATCATTTAAGCTAATGTGTGATGTTAGTGATTCTGGAATTAGTATTATATTAAGGAAAAGATATGACAAAATTTTTAAAATTATATATTACACGAGTAGAACTCTGAATGAAGCTCAAATTAATTATACCACTACTTAGGAAGAGTTATTAACAATTTTCTATGCTTTTGATAAGCTTAGATTAAATCTCATTGAAGCTAAATGTATTGTGCATATTGATCACTCTTTTATAAGGTATTTGATGCAAAAGAAGGACGTGAAACTAAGATTAATTAGATGGATCCTTCTGATACAAGAATTTGATTTTGTAGTAGTAGATAGGAAGAGATCTGATAATCAAATAGAGGATCATTTGTCTAGGCTAGAATAGGAAAAATCATTTAATTATGATAGTGAGATTAATGAAAATTTTTCTGATGACCATCTATACACTATTAATGAATGGCAGGTACCATGGAATGCAAACATAGTGAACTATATCGTTAATTATCTTTTACTCTATGGATTGACAACACAACAACATAAAAAATTCACTAGTGAAGCAAAATTCCACTGTTGGGATGACCTATATTTATATAAGCAATATAAAGATTAGGTTATTCAAAGATTTCTACCATATGAAGAAACTGAAAAAATTATTCAAAAATGTCTTGATTCTAAATTTAGGGGACATTTTGGAATTGATAGAACAACATATAAAATTTTACAATCTAAATTTTATTGACCTACTTTATTTAGGGATGTTAATACATATATAAAAGCATGTGATCGATATCAGTGAGTAGGAAATATTTCAAATAGGAATAAAAAGCACCTAAGTTTTACATTAGAAGTTGAAAATTTTGACATTTGGGGATTGGATTTTTTAGACCATTTGTACACTCTTTTGGAAATTTATATATATTAATTGCAGTAGACTATGTTTATAAATGAATCAAAGTAGTTTTTTTACATTGATGTGATGCTAGGAGTGTTTCAAACTTTTTAATAAAAAATATATTTACAAGATATGGAATGCCTAGAGTAATCATTATAAATGGAGGATTTCCTTTCATGAATAAAAGAATTGAAAAATTGATTGAAAAATATAATATAAAGCATTGGAACTCCATTGTTTATCATTCCTAGACTAGTGGTCTAGCAAAATTATCTAACCATAAAAATAAAAGATCATAGAAAAGACTATAATCCTAACAAAATGGATTGGACTGCTAGATTAGATATTGCATTATGAGCTTACAGAATAGCTTATAAAACTTTTATAGGAACGTCTCCATATAGACTTATTTTTGGAAAGACTTGTCACTTACTAGTAGATTTGGATCATAAAGCTTATTGGGCTATTAAAGAATTTAATTTTAATTTAAAAGATGCTGGTGAGAAAAGATTATTGCAACTAAATGAGATCAAAGAAATCTAAATGAATCTTATGAAAATGCTAAGATTTATAAGGAAAAAAATGAAAACTGAAATGATCAAAAGATAATAAGAAAGGAATTTGCACTCGGATAGGAAGTTTTGCTGTATAACACAAGATTGAAATTATTTTTCTGAAAACTTAAGTCCAGATGGTTAGAGCCGTTTACTGTTAAAAAAGTCTACCCATATAGAGTTGTGGATATTTAAGATCTAAGAATTAGAAAATATTTGAAGTTAATGGACATAGGTTAAAACCTTATTTTGATGGACACAATTTAATTTTTGAAAAGGTTTTAATGTTGGGTCTCCCAAACTAAAAACTGAGAATGTCAGGCTGACAACAATAAACAAAGTTCTTTGTGGGAGGCAACCCATAGTTATTTGTGTAATTGTTTTAAATTTATTTTTATGTTATATAAGCTCCTATGATTAAATTTTATGTGCTTTGGATACTTAAAGGTTAAGAAAATGCATTAAAACATTTTAATTATTCAATTTTATGGAAGGTATGAGAGTTACTTTGAACCTTAGCGAAATAGTGCAAAAAAGTGTACCGGCCCTTAGGCTCCTAGGCACCTATTTCATGGAGCATTAGTGCCTAGGTGCCAGAATATGTCACTTAAGTGTCACTTTCCAGAAAGCCCAGCACCTCACCGCTAGAATATGGTGTCTAGGCGCTATAGTTGGAAAAACCGTCCGGAACCTTCCATTGACAGTTTTTGGCAAAATTTTCTCTATTTAAATTCTAAAACCTGCTATTTGGAGTTAAATTAAATTGGTAGAGAGGTAGAAGATTCAATAATCTTGTTCCTATGGCCTCCAACTCCAAGGAAACTTCCAAAAATTATTTTTTTCAATCGAAGAAAGTTCATTAGTTTCAATGCGCACAGGTTGCTTGACAAGGTTCTTATGACAAAGAGATTGATCAAGGAAAAAGGTTTCATGAATCAAGGATTCAATACTCCTAGTACTATTGTGGAAGAAATCATTTTGCAATGGCGATGGGAAGTACTATACTACAGAACTGTGGTTGTAATAATTCCTATTGTGAAGGAATTTTATGCAATTCTTCATGAGATAAATCAAGGAATTATCTATGTTCTAGACAGGTGGATACCTTTTACTCCTTCAAGAATTAATGATTTTTTCTTGATCAAGAATGTTCTGATTTGTCATTATGCCAACTTTTCCCCTAAAAGTGACAATATGAATGAAGTTTTTAGATTCTTGACGGATGAAGATGGAACATGAGAGATAAGAGATAACAATAATGTGAATTTTCTTTTTTCATTGTTAACCTTTGCATCCAAACCTTGGCATATCTTTATTTCGACAAAATTACTTCCTTCTACTAAAATTAGTAAAGTGACAAAAAGAAAGTGCTTTATTGAACTACTATATTCAAACTAGAAGACCAATTAAAGTGAGTGCTATAATGGTAAAATCTACTCTTAGTTTAATTTTGAAGAGATCTAATCTTGGTCTTGGACATCCATCCACAATAATTTTGCTTTGTAGCCAATCACAAGTTCCATATGAAAATTGGGAAAAAGTGCTTCTTACTTGAAGCCAATGGACCCAATATTAAACTTTGATTAATTAGAAAATGGAGAAGTGGATGACATAAATGTTATTATGGATCAATCATCCCAAAATTCATCACCTATATGACTCATATTTTTGGATTATTCAATTGTTATTTTGAAGAAGATTAAGAGGTTGGAGAATGAGATGATTAATATTTTGAATGTGATTAATAGTTTTTCTGATCAGTTCTACCATCTAGATTGGATAATTAAAGAGCAGTTTGATCACATTAGACTTATGGAAGTGGTTATGGTGTGAATGTATAAGAAAAATGTTCGGATTGAAGCAGACTCGACCGATGAATTTCCTCACCATCCTTTCTTTAACTTATTTGTGCATCGTCAATCCAATGGGAGATATTAGAGAAGATGATAGTAATGAACATGAAAATGTGTAGCAACTTTAAAGTTTGGAATTGTGGTTTATAAGAGCTTATTTATGTTTATTTATGTTGGATTTCTTTAGTTTTCTTTATCAAACTTATTATGTTTTCTATTAGTATTTGATTGTTTAGTTTTCAGCGTTTGGATGTTGTTGGTGTTATTTCTACGTTGAGTTTATGTTGTGATTTCAAAATATTTGTTTGTAATTGTTTGGATTTATATATAAAAATGTGAAGTTGTTTATTTTTTGTGAAAATTTGAAGTTAGTAAATTACTTAATTATGAAAATTAAAGTGAAATTAAACTAATAAGATGATGGAGTGCTTTGGTGTACAACACTTTTTTACAAAAAAAAATTAAAAAAATGAAATTTCAAGCGTTGATGTCTAGGCGCCAAATCAACTGAGTCATTAAAATCACGAAAATGAATAGGGACAACCATTTTGCTGCTTTGGGTCTTCTTCTACCTTACAACCTGCAACTAAGGCCAAATAGCATACTAGGGCTTCCAAATACTCAGATTTGAGGCGATCTTGGGGCTAGAAATTCTTGGATTTCATCTTCTCGTGGTAAAAGCTTCACTTTAACCTAGAAATTTTTTATTTTCACCATGATTTTCTCCTACATTATGTGAAAACTGAAAATTAGAAATTTTGAAGAAATTTAGTGAAGAATCCATGGTGTGAAGAATCTTAGCAATGATTTTGATTTTAGGACTTTTCTTTATCTTTATAGTGAA
Organism: Phalaenopsis hybrid cultivar; assembly: GCA_002079205.1. NCBI lineage: Eukaryota > Viridiplantae > Streptophyta > Magnoliopsida > Asparagales > Orchidaceae > Phalaenopsis > Phalaenopsis hybrid cultivar. Next base: position 81,937 of record JXCR01103435.1, on the reverse strand, counting down.
TTTATGTGGAAATACTTTGAATTTTTAGAACTCATACAGCTCCTAAAATGAGGAAGATGAAGAGAAAGGAGGCTTGAGACATGAAAAAATTTATGAACATCAAAGCCCAGTGATACACCAAAATAATATATTGTTTTAAGTACATCTTTTATACTATTTTTTTGTGATATCAAACTTTAATGAAGAGTATTTTCATGTTTTTGTTACAGGTATAATATTTTTAGGTATTTGGAGCAAAAATAGTAAAAAAGACAAAATTTGGAGCCAAAACAGCAAATTTTGGAAGTATGGCGCATGATGCGTCATTTGACAGAGAGTCGAAACATGATGCGCCAAAGATGACTTTTTGTAAATTAAGGCAGTTTGAGGCAAATTTTGTGAGAATTTTCAAAGGGACACTTGTTCTACATACTCTTTGGAGTGATTCAATGCATTTAGACACTTTAGAAGGTTCTTTTATGAGGAGATATGTCTCTTGGATCAAATGACACATCTTTTGATTTCAAAAGAGTTGACTTTTGGAGGAAATTTTGGAGAGAATTTTGAAAGGAGGCAGCCCCTAATAAAATAAGAAGACTTCAAAGAGTTGAGAGAGAGTTGGAAGGGGGACAAAAAGGCAAGAATTTGGTGGCATGAAAGGCAAGGAGAGGAGATTTTCTTCAAGGGTTGTAAGAGGAGAAGGGAGGTGAGAGTTTTCTTCTTGATTACACTTCTAAGAGAGCATTGATTGTGTTTGTAAAGAGAGAACGACTTGGAGAGAACTTCTTGAGATTTTCTTGGGAAGGATTGTGAGATAAGTTGTTTCTTTTATCTCTTTTGTTTTGTAAACTTGTTTCTATATATGAAATTCGTGTTTTTTCATACCCTTCTCATGAATTTTGAGTAGTCTTCTTTATCCTTCTCCCTACTTTGAAATATGGTTTTGTGAAGAATTGATTTTGTTTTCTATGGTTTTAAATGTTAATAATTTGTGATGGTTTGAACTCCGATCTTCATTTACGTTTAAATCTGACTAATTGAAATGTTAAAATATGTTGAGAAAAAATGTTATAAAAAGGGCTATGATTTCTACAATAGGGGGAGAGTTACATTTGATTTCATGGGAGAGTATGTCATCCATGGAATTGAGTGCAAATAAATAAGGAAATATACTTTGCTGGATGTAGAATTGGAGATTTTAAGGTGATAGATTAAAATCGCCAATTTGGTCCAGTTGATTGGAAACTAATGCGAGATTCATAGCCCTCAGAGGAGGGAGTAGTGGGAGCTCTGGAGTGGCAGTCGGTAACCTCCCAGCTTTACCACGGAATTAGGGACCAAACTCTGGATTAGTCAATGTTCTTTATGACACTCAGAAGAGGGTAAAGAATATGATTACTCCTATTGGGCACAAAATAGTTTTTACATTTATTTTTAAATGATTTTAATTTCTTCACAATCCATATACTCATTGTAAAGGGGAAGAATGCTTTCTTAAATTTGAATCTTCTTTTAACAAAAACTTTGTTTAGTTTTAATAATTTTACTTTTGAAAGTTTAGTTTTAAGTTAGTTAAATTTTTTCTTTCAACTACATTTTATATAACATTCAATTTATTAGTTAATATTCAAACTTTACACTTTACTTTTATTTTTGAATTTTTAAGCTATAAAATATTTTAAGAATTTATTTATAGGTTTTTCCAACTTCTCTGTGGGATCGATATCCAGGACTCCATTAGAGCCCTTTATTACTTGAACGTTACGTATGCTTGCGTTGATTTTAAAGGAGATTTGACAGTTCAGAAAGAGTTTTAAAGAGAAATTATTTTCATAAAAGGTGTTTTTGTTGGGATTATATTGCATATTTATTGTTATATCTACCGTGTGTATTTTGTAATATTGAAAATTACTTGCAAATTTACACACTAAATCTGACTACATCACCCAACATCATTATAATCTCAACTCACGACAAGGAAGCTGATTTAGGATTAAATATTTTACAATCCTAATGGTCTTATTGAAGGAATGATTGTGGTGAGAAATTGGGAAACCTTTTGCTATTTCATGGCTATAGCAGTTATCTCGATCTTCTGGGATTTTTATGCAAACCTCTTACAAGCTTCAGATGATATAGTATTTGTATGAGGTAAGACTTTCATTATGAATATACTACATTTGATACATTTGATTTGGTGCTGGATGAAGTTATAAATTATCTGACTGATGGAAGAGGAGTTTGGAAAATGAAGAATGACCATAAGGTAAACTTCTCTACCTCTTTGTTAAATGCTCAATCTAAAGCTTGGCTTTATTTTATTTCTACTTGAGTCCTTTTAACAGATTATTTGAGTGAAGTCACTAAGGAGAGAGCTACTTTAAATTTATGTATTAAACAAATGAAGAGAAAAAACATCGGTGCTCTTATTTATCAGAATACCCATAATTCTTCAAGAGGTGGGATTACTGGAGGTTTAGGATACAGATCCTGAATTTTACTTTATGTGACCAATCAGGAGTGGCGTATGATAGATCTAAGGAATTAATACAACCACTTAAACCTATTAGTAAGTCCAGTGTTCAGACATATGAGTTGCATGCTGAATAACAAACTTGGGGTAGAGGCAGTGATATACCTTCTACTTCACCTTCTAGACCTTCTACATCTCACACTATGTCTTTAAAGAATGTTATAGAGTAGCTAATTATTCCTTAGGGTTATATTTTGACTCTTAGAAATCAGATGAGAACTATGGAGGCTCGAAATTATCATAATAATGAGTATATGCAAAGGAATGTGGATTATGAAATTTCTTATAATGAGGCTATGACAAAGTATTTGAGGGGCGATCATATTGTAGAATTCCTTACTTGCCTCTGCTTTACACCTTATGAGCCTGAACTAGAATTTGAAGAAGAAGATGAAGATGATGATGAGGAGGAGGATGATGAGTAGTTTACTATCATGTTCGTTTTCTGTAGTTTGATTCAACTTTCAAGTGGTTGTTAGTCACTGAACTTTATTTTTAAATGATGTTTATTGTAAACTGGTGTTGAACTTTTTATGCTTAGATGTAGATTATTTGTTTTCATTTCAGCTTTGTTCCTTTTTGAAATTTGTTTCTTATGTTTAGAACTATCCTTAACTTAGCAAATCTTTTTGATATATCATGTTTTACATAATGCTTTATACCCTGTTCTTTTTATTTGGTACCTGCAAAGTATCAAGTTCAAATCCCTCTAGAGGTTAGTTTTATTTATATGCATTTAATGTTTTCATTCTACCTTCATTTTTGTATTAAATGCTTTACCTATTAAAAATTTAATTTTTGGGGGAAATAAAAATTTTTCTTAAAAAAACTAATCTTTATTTATCCTCAATAAACAATATTTTTAAAATTATTTTTAACATAAATTTTGGAATCAGAGGTCAACTTGAAGATAACTATATTTTTTATTTTATAAATATGATTGTAGACTTAAGTAAAAATCTTCAATAATAAAGGTTAGCTCTAAATGTTAAGATATATAGTTTAAGAGTATAAGGTTATGTGTGTACTATTTAAAGTAAAGGAAATTGTATTTTGGAAATATTAAGTGAGTTATAGAGTTATATAAAAAAAGGATTGAGACATTATGAAAAATCATTTTCAAAGCTAATGTACATTTATAAGTAATACATGTATGAAGTTTTTTTAACTTTAAGATGAGGATAATAAAATTCAAAAGCGTTAAAGGCTATCCAAATATAGTAATCCTCACATGAAAAAGAAAATAAAAAAGGCTTCGGTGGGGGGATTGAAAATGATCCTAGAAGAAAAAAAGAAAGTAAAAAATGAATAAAAGAGAAAAAGAAAAGCAAAAAGAATATATGCGAGGAGAAGCTTGAGGAGATGCCTAATAAAAAATTGGCTTCACTTGAATCAACTTGAGGAAAGAGGCTTAAATTTATTTCTAAAGTTATATTAAAGTATTAGCATCTTTACTAATGAAGTTCTTTTTCATATAGTTTTTCTAAGAATCATTAATATGATGAATTATAATAATTTTTGAAATGAATAAGAAGCCAAAACACTTAGAATTAAGTACTAGATATTCTTAATTTTAGTTTTAACTTAAGTTATTAAAATTTTTTCTAAAGTCTTACTAGGGGTTTTATAAAAGAAAAACTATCAAAGGTTTTAAGTGTTGCTCACTTCCTTAAGTCCTACTTTTTATGTAGTAAAAGAGTTACTTGAGGACAAGTAACAGTTAAGTTTGGGGGATTTTGATACACCAAAAAATATTCAATTTTTAATATATATTTAAGGCTTATATTTAGTGATATTGAACATTAAAGAAAGGTATTTTCATGTTCTATTGCAGGTATACAAAGTTTAGGCATTTGGATCTTAAAGCATGCAAAAATGATGAAATTTGGAGTCAAAAGTGGCATTTTCAAAAATTTAAACAGGTGCCCAGGCGCCAGAACTAGCGCCTACTCGCCAGAATACAGAGAAAATGACATATAGAAACTAGATTTTGGCGCCTAGGCGCTAGAGAAAATTATTTTCACAAATACATTGAATTTGGATGGGTTTTGAAGAGGTGCATATGGAGACTCTTGGCGAATTCGTCTCTACATTAGAAAAGGGTGTTTTTATATCAGAAAAGGTGGTGTGAGTGAAGGGTGCATGAGTATCAAAGTGTGGGAGAGTGTGGTAAGTGTCTCTAAGAGTTGTAAGAGAAGAAGGAAAGTGAGAGATTATTCTTCCTTAAATTTCTAAGAGAGATTTGAGTGTTATTGTTAAGAGAGAAAGAGATTCAAAGGAACTTCAAGGTAGTTTAATGGGGAAGACATCAAGTTAAGTTGTTTTACTTTTCTTTCTTATTTTGTAAACTTGTTTTTATATATAAAACTCAAGTTTTATTGTATCTTCTTCATGATTTATGAGTAGATTTCTTTGTCCTTTTTCATACAAAGAGAAATGTTCTTGTGAAGAATCAAGATTGTTGTGCAATATTTTAATTTCATATTTGTGATGATTCAAACGTCAAACTTCTTTTACATTTTGATCTGTCCAATTGAAATGTTAAAATTTCTTGTGAAACATACAATCCGAGAGGGCTATGCTTTCTATAACAAATTAAGAATCACATCTAATTTCATGGATGAGAATGTAGTCCATGGAGTTGAGTGAAAATAAATAGGGAAATATTCATTGATGGGCGTAAAATTGGATATTTTAGGGTGACAGACTAAAATTCTCAATTTGGTCCAGTCGTTTGGAAACTAAAGCTAGATGTTAACCCTCATGCAAGGGGAAAGTGGGAACTCTGAAGTGAGAGCAAGTATCTTCCCACCGTGATCATAGATTTAGGGACTAAACACTGAATTAGTCAATATTTTTTGTTGCTTGTAGAAAGGATAAAAAATATAATTCCTCATATTTGACACAATACAATTTTCTTCAATTTGATAATTCAATGACTATAATGTCGTTGTATGGGGAAGGTTGCCTTCTTAAATTTGAACTCTTCATCACAGAACCTAGTTTAAATTTAGTAAATTTAGCTTTAAAGTTTAGAGTTTAGTGCAGTAAACAAATTTTGATCTGTTTTATTACTTGAGTTTTCTATAGTTTAAATATTGTGCTTTTACATGATTTCCCTAACAAATTTTCACCTCCCTATGAGATTGATACTTAAGAACCCATTAGAATCCTTTATTACTTAAGCAATACTTATACATGCATTTTCAACCTAATGACGGTTTGAAATTGAAAATACACATTAATTTATTAAGAGTGGTAGCTTTAAATATTTTAAAAGAGAACCTATTATACTGAACTAAATTTTATTGTGATTAATCTGCATATTTTTTAATATAGCTACTTTGTGTGTTTTGGTGGTGAAAAACATTTATAACACATAAGAAAATCACACATCAATTATCTCTAGTGATGTTGTTGCGTATAGCAACTCGCAGTGAAGGTAGTTCTACTTCCAAAGGAATGACTGCTTTGAGTCCGAAGGACAGTGCGTAAGGGGTCAAGCTAGTGGTCATATGATATGTCATACGGTATGCTCATAGTGCCTCAAAGAGCTTTTAATGCGACTCTTTTTATTAGGATAGAGAATCTTCTTTAAGAGGCTCATTAAGGTCTTGTTAAAGGCTTCAACCAAGCCATTTTCTCAAGGATAATAGCTTGTCGAATATCGTCAATCAATTAGATGGCGACGGGCAAATTTATTAATTTTGGTGTTTTTAAAGGAAAATCTATTATAAAAAATAATACAGTCTGGCACAATAAATTGGTAAAAGATATTATTCTTACAGAAATGTAGCAGGTTCTCTAAATTTAACTCTCTTAAAGGGATGGCTTCTGCCCACTTGGAAAGGTAGTCGGTGGCTGCTAGAATAAATTGATTTTTTTTAAAGAAAGGAGGGTCAATAGAATAAAAAATATCAGCACCCCAGGATTCAAAAAGCCATGATGTTATTATCAGATGCAGTTCATTTAAGTGTCGGTAAAACACAAGGCTAAACACCTGACACTGATGGTGTCCCTTGGAGTATTATATGCAATCAAGCGTCATCAAAGGTTAATAGTAGCTAAGACTTTTAATGTTGATTTTAATTTTGGGATTTGATTGATGGGATTCACAAAAGCTCTCAAGGACTTCAACCATGAACTTTTAGGCTTCATATTTCCCCACACATCGTAATCACATCAATACAATATATCATTGTTGATGGTAAATGAGAGCCTTGTATTTTAGATTTGAGAGGCAAGAAAATGATCATAGGGGAGTATCCTCTTCATTGAATATATGATGATGACTTGATGCCAATAATCAAGTGTTGTTTGTGCCTCTTCCTTACTCGACGCTCGCATCTCCATTTTTCTTGGCTTAGTCACATCTGCTTTCACTTTATTCAACGATGCATGTCATTTAGTCATTCTATTGTTGTAGAGTTTCTAGTTTTTCTACCATCGTATAACCTATCTCTTTGAATAACTCTCTTCTCTAATCATGTGGATGATCTAAAGAGTGAAGATATCAGAGGACTAAGACATACAATAACAAGGACAAAATGAAGAAACACATGGGGAAGCCTTCGTGAGGTGGACTTAGTGTAGATAGCTTTGAGGTGTATTTCTATAGTATAATAAGATAAAACACTTCAGATGCATACTCACCAAAAATACCTAATGAAGGCAAACCCATGACCAGAGATTCAGGTTATTGTACCTGTTCTGAGATTTGCTTCTTCCTATAAGGGCAAGCCCCTATAGTTAATTACATCTTAAGTAACCTGTGGTACTTAAGGAAACTCCCAATTAAGATTGCAACATGTACTTATAAAAATTGAATGTTACTTTCAAGGGTAATAATTTTAATGTCCTATCCTAAAGAAAAAGGATAACAAATACTTGAGGGTTTGAAAGAACCCTTTAAGGATCCCAAACTATCCTAAAGTTTAGTGTCATTTTTAAAAGTAATTTCAAGTTTTACTCCTAATGTTTTATTAAGTTATTAAGGCTTATGATACATGGCATACAACCATGCAGAAGCTTAAGGGTGAGTAATTACATCATGATTTAGACGAACAACCTCAATTTGAAAGCCCGTCACAAAGGGCAACGTTACAAATCCTAAATAAACTTATCGATGTTTGTTGTTATTAGTGGAGGTTCATATTTTGCTTCATGTTTTAAGTATTTTGAATGGCCATTCCTGCAAAATAGAGTTAGGACACCCTAATAACATGCAAAGTAAATTTAGGGTAATATCCACCTTTGTCTTCAGTAGCTCTACAAAATAGAGTTTGCATAATATACTTTTTCAATATAGTGACTTAGTTGTTTACTTTTATTTAAGACAACCTGGTCAAGATGCTGATGGCTTTCTGTCATCTTTGGTTTGTTTGGTTCTTGATGTACTTAGTTTGAGAGGCTTTCAAACCTACCTCAATCATAAAATTCTTGTCAGTAACCATGAGTTGCATCACCCAAGAGGTATTTGTAGATTAGTGTAGCTGGGTTAAAGTTATGTTCGGTGATCTTTGTTCATTAGAGTTTCATTTAAATTTTAATTTATTTTTTTATTTTAGGGGTTGAACTAAGTTAATCTAAATCAGACTAAGCTAATTTAGAGCTAACCTAGGTTAAACTATGTTGACTTGAGTCAAGCCTCCTGAGTTGAATTAGATCTAACTTAAGGTAGACATCCGATGAAGTCTAAGTTAATTTAGATTTGACTCATCCCTTAATCACATTAAGTCTAAGTTGAGTTAGACTTGGGTTGGTCTTTAATTAAACTTAATTTAAGTAAGACCTAAGTTAAGTTTGAAGTCGAGTTTCTGATCGAGTGACTAGAGTTAAGTTGGATTAACCCGAGGTATGTGAGCTGATTTAGGTTTACTGTGAATTAGGTCTGGTTAACTAGTGATTTGAGTTAATTTGGGTTAATTTGAGTTATATTAAGTTGATCCATCAATTTAAGTTGTTTTGGGTTAAATCAAGTTAGGTCAGGTTGACCTGGTGATTTAAGTTTGTTTTGGTTAATCCGAGTTAGGTGGGGTTGGTCCGATGATTTAATTTATTCGGGTTAACCCGAGTTAGGTCGGGCTAGCCCGATGATTAAGTTGATTTTGATTAACTCGAGTTAAGTTGGCTTACTCGATGATTTAAGTTATTTTGGGTTAACTTGAGTTAGGTCAGGTTGACCTGGTGATTAATATGATTTGTGTTAACCTGAGTTATGATTAATTAACATTTAAACTTTAGTTAGGTTTAACTTTAACTAGTCTTAATTAAACCTGTCAGTGTTACCCAAATTAAGCTTAATTAAACCCTAAATCCTAATGAAGTCTTAGCCACATTAGACTCAATTAATCACCCGAGCCTTTATTAAATTAGGCTTAATTCATCTTGAATATTAATTAAGTATAAATTAAATCCGGCTTAATTAATTTATTGATCCTTACTTAAATTATGCTTAAGTAACTTTAAACCTAAGGTTTAACCCAAATTGAATCTAAACAGCCACAAATCTTAGGTTCAACCAAAATTGAACCCAATTAACCCTAACATTAGGTTTAACTCAATTTGAATCTATGTAACCCCAATTCTTAGTTTCAACCCAAATTAAACCCTAAACCTTAGATTTAATCAAAATTTAACCTAAGTAACTCTATATCTTAAGTTCAAATTAAATTAAATTTAAGAACCTCAAACCTTAGTTTCAACCCAATTTGAACCTTAAAGTCAACCAGATTTAGGTTAGCTCAAACTATTAGGAACCCTATCATAGGTTAGTTCTATTTGACATGAATTAATCTAAAATGCAAAATGACTTAAAATTCACTTTAAAAGACACTAAAATTTAAACTTAAGCCCTACTGTGTAACTTGGTTTGAGAAGATATTTTGAAGGAGGTAACCCAAGGTTGTTAACAAAATATCTTCCAGTCACTTGTGACTAATCAAACCACAAACATAATCATCCGGATTGACAGAAACAAGAGATCTTGATCGGGTCATTCCAAATGAAATAAAAATAAATAATAAAATGAAAAACATAATCGGATAATAAATTATAAGCAACCTAACATTTTTAAAAAATTTTCAACCCCTAAAATTTGAAAAAAAAAACTTAAATGAAATGTTAATGAACAAATATCACTGAATGCAACTTGAACCCAGCATTCAGATCTACAAAGATTTCTTGGACAACACAATCTGTGGTTGCTGACAAAAATCTTTTAGTCCTGGTTTTACTTTCTTCGAACTAAGTAGATTTGAACCCTGGAAAGACAGATCCATATACATCTTGAATAAGTTGTCTAAAAATTACAAATTCAACCAATTAAATCAATAATTAAGATATCATTTCATAATAACTTTGTTTTACAAGATTGCTAAAGACACATGGTAAATTTCGCTTTACATTTATTTTACATGTTATTAGGGCGTTTTAACTCTGTTTTGTAGGGATGATACTTATAACTTTAAAAGTGAATTTCAAGACAACAAAACAAAACAACAACAATAAAATAAAACCACAACAGCAAAACAAAATGTCAACAACAAAACAAATTGATAACAATAAAACAAAATGATAATAACAAAACAAAATGACATCAAGAAAACAAAACAAAACTTTTAGAGTAGTATCAAACTTTTAGGAATCTAATACCCTCATGATTGAATATTGATGTTTCTCTCCTTGACCTTGATGATTAAAACTTTTTTTAGAACAAATGTTAACCTTAATCAGGATTTTTCTTAAGTAGTTTTAATTGCTTAAGATGTAATTAACTATAAGAGCTTGCTCTTATAAGATAATGAGAAACTCAGAATAATTATTGTACCTAAATCTTTGGTTATAATATTTTTCATGTATCTTTCTTTGAATGAGCATCTCAAGTGTCAAACATTCTAGAGTTATCTCTATAATATTTGCCACAATGAAATTCTTCTCAAACTTGTCTATTTTCTAATTTAATTTGCCCCTTTCCTTCTTCTCTAAGTTTCTTAAGATTTTAAGGTCATTCTTATGATCTGAGAGAATAAGTTATTTGGATAATAGGGCAATAAAATAGATAAACAGAGTGACAACTCTTTCTTAACAACGATACCCACAAGCCAACGACATGACGAAAATCACAGAGAATTGGTGGAGGAGGCGACGACAGTCCATCGGCGACATCTGGTACAAGGCTGGGTATTTATTATCTATAGTGCAAGTTAGTAAGCACTTCCAAGAGTTGCAAGAGACTTCTAACATGGTGCTTAAAACTGATGCACTAGATTATCTTCCTGCTCATGTTACTAGTAAAGTTGTAGCACCTCCGTCAGTGCTATCTATTGTAACCTCATCTTCTAAAAGTTATAAAATGATAATTATCTTGGCTTATTACTTGCCTTATTTGAGTAAACATAAGATGCATGCTAGCATTTACCATATTTATTAAAAATAAATATGAAAGGAAGGATTATCATCTAATCTTGCCTAAGAGGTAGTGGGTTCAAAAGACTCCTACTACTTTTCCTTTTGAGACCTTTGCACTAGTTTTATAAGTATTTATTGTCACCCTAAAGGTGATTATCCCTTTATTTGATTGCATTGCAAAGCCACCTGGGTTTAAGATTGAGGCAAGGCCTGAGATTAATTCTAAGAATGACCTTTCCAGGAAACTTTCTAATATTCTTTAGGATCTCCTTAAGGAGGATGACCTCCTTGGTGAGGAGTTATATGATTTTGAGATGGTGTCTCATCTCACAATGATGGTGATCACTTATTAACATAGATCCTTCATCAATGAACCTTCTCTTTGTATCAATGAGGTCAATCATCATGGACTGCTGAGGTTCAAGCTGTCCTTGCAATCAATGAAGGGGACCAGAGTAAGCTATCACTTCTCTATAGGGATAGACACTCTCTTGAATGCTTAGATAGCTACTCTACAAGCTGATCTAGCTAGGTTCAACATTGTGTCATCTATGACATGGGTAGAGAGATGTTCAGTAGTGCCTGTCATACTACCTAAGCTTATGAGGCACGTACATGCCCTTGATTATGTAACTATTAAACCTAAGCAAGCACCCTCTAACTCTCATTTGTAGTCCTTAATGGATAAAAAGGTCAAGGCTGTCCTAGATGCTCAACAAGGAGAGACCGTGGTGAGGAGAGGTCAACCTTACCTTGAGGCTTATGGCTGCATATAATATCCTTAGGGGTTTGTCCCTTTGCAGTTCAAGGAATTTGATGGGGTCAGAAATCCCAAGTAGCATATTGGTCCATTTCAAGCATTATGTTGAAACATCGACAATAAAAAAATATTCTTTTACTTGTTTTTCACTAGTTTAGTTAGATTTAAATTTGAATCGTACATGGATTTGCAGAATGAAACCTTCAAAAAATTTATTGAATTAGAGGACAAATTTGTATAGCACTTCACCGGTGCACAACACTGTGTGACTATGAGTGATCTAGTATTGGCCCAAAAAAAGCATTACAAGTACTTAGTGAACTTAATTACACATAAGTATGAAGTGTGAGGCTATTTTTTAATAGCAGCATGTTGTCACACTCTTCATGGCTAAGATAAAAGGTCATTTGTCCATCTTATTATTAATAAAATCCATCAAAACTTTTGAGATGTTAATATTGAAGGTGGCCAGCTTGCAGGATACTACAGGGACTTTGGTCTTTAAGGGAAACTACAAAGTTGAAGGAAAGAAGCCTCTTATAGAGGGTCCTTTAAAAAAGATAGAAAAGAGCTTGACTCTAACAGTCATTGAAAATGAGCAAAAAAATCTTGTCCTATCTGCCGGACAAGCTCAGACACTTTGCAAAAATGAAAAGTCTAAATGTTTGAGCAAAAGAAACCTAAGTTATATCCTTTTAAATTGGAAAGCCTTATAAAAGCATCAAAAACATAATAAACAAGGCATGCAACTTCCCCCACAAAAAGAAGCCCGACGAAGTGGAGAAATCCAAAGAGCCAAACTACTATCATTACCACAGGCACCTGGGGCATGGGCTAGAGGATTGATACATGCTTAAGAATTGCCTTAGAGCCTACTACAAACACAATGATATCAAGATTTTAGAGAAATATTTGTAGAAGCCTTTTGAATAAAGATCAACCAAAGTCATTGCAATCATTCTGATCACATCTACTAAAGATATGATTAATCATGTACTTTCTTTCTGGTCATATGTAAATGTAAGCTAAGAAGAAGATAATGTTCTTTCTGATGCCTTTTATAAAATAGGTCATTTTTTAGTACTTTTTTGTATTCCATATTTTTATGGTTAGTTCACATGAGCTTGATATTGATGATCACTTTGAGGGAGAGGAGCAATATCCATTGTTTCCCTTCCTCAATGACGCTTACATCATATGTAATAATCTAAGTAATTCACGACGTAAGGGAGGTGTTTGTGCCTCTGGGCGCACTCATAGAACCATTCACTAAATTTTTTGTTAGGGACAATCCCGTTGAGTCCCTTAGTAAAGATATGCAAGAAGTCTACTTGAGGACTGGGAAGCTCTTTCCTCCCAAGGCAGAGAAACCCAGTTTAAGCAATAAACAAAAATAAATCATCACCCAAGAGGTGGGTGATCATCCTAAAGCTTCCATTCAATTTCTTCTAGTAAGGTAGACTACAACGTCTCAGTGCACCTTGAAAATTTATTGATGTTTCTTTTCTCTGTGTTGAGAGAGAATTTGTTGAAAATTCTCTAAGAGCTTGAAGTCTTCCATGCCTACTATACCTAAGAGAGAATGAACGATGTGATTACACCACAAAACGTAGCTTTCCTCACCTTTTCTGGTGAAGATTTTCTATTAGGCACTACATATCATAAATGTCCATTGTATATGATGCCCATTATTTTGATTCCTTTTGTAAACTCAGAGTTTACAACATGATTAATCATTGTCTTAGGATTCCCTTTCTAAAGAGCTCTCGTACTTGCATCATTAGAATAGTTCAAAAAATAGAAGGGATAAGAAATTGAAGAAATTAAGATGAAAACTAGGCTAACAAATTTAGAAAAAACATGAAGTTCTTATGTATGGTGAACTTTGATGGGTCAAGGGTGTGTGTCCATAACAGAATTGGATCAAAACACCTTGAAATATGTCATCCCCAAAGGGAATTATTATATAAAAACTCATAACTAGAGAACCAAATATGTGTGTTTGTTCTGTGGTCACGTACAATTCCTAGAGAGACATATCCTTTTAGTTAAATAAATCTTTGAGGATGCCAAAGAATACTCTTAATTTAAGGAATGCTTCATTCATTCAAGTGATGACTAGTAAAGGAGTGTATTAAAGAATAGTTTTCTACAGGAGCATCTTGATGCTTTCAAAGTTCATACTAAGCCATATGAGTAGAAAATAAGTCTCTCATGTTCCCATACAGATGGTGACTCATTAATAGACAAGCATATGAAATAATTACGTCACTTAATAGGGTCCATACTATGATTTCAAACCTAACTTGACCATAAGGGTAAAGGGAAAATCACTATATCCCAAATAGGTAGTGGCATGTTCGCAATCGAGGCATATGAGATGAAATTGACTAGGTGTCAAAGAAGTGACAAAGCTCAAAATGTGTATAGTAAGGGAAGATAGGGTATTCTTAATTAGGTAGAGATAAACGTGTCATGATATAATGGATCCATCATCCCAAACTATTGAGAAACCAAGTTTACCTACACATGAAAGTAGTGGAACTAACCCAACAAAAGAACACCTTATCAACAATCCATAAATTGCATAATCCAAGGGAGCCTTGGTACCCCTAAAGTCAAAAGAAAGAAAATTTAAGTCTTATGACCATTTATGGGCAAAACAAGTAGATATGGAACACATACCTGTCAAAGTGGTGAGGAAGCTGTAAGAGTGGAAAGAGAAGAGAGGTACAACAACGAAGCCTAGGTGCTCTCACAAAAGACATTTTCCTTGTCTAGGTTGGGGAAGCCTCTAACACCTTAAGCGTGCTAGATAACTACCTATGTTGAAATCTTATACTTGTGCAAACAGGTTGAAGAAACACGGAGCTTCTCCTCGAGACATGCAAGTATGATGCAGTGAGCAAACAAGTCCTAAGGTGGAGGTCATATTAATATGACTTGAGTTATAACCATACCCACAAAACATTTTATAACGAGCCCCAAGGGCACGTGAGAAAGTAAAAGCAGATTTTTGAAATGTTGAGATGTTTTAAACCTAAATTTTAATTAATCTCACTCTTTTATTAGGCTTTTGTAGAAAATTTATAAATTTAGGTCCGTAGAGAGCTTATATTAAATTTTTGCTGAGCTAAGACAATTCACAAGCAAAGAAAGAGGAAATACCAAGTACACTATGTAATTTAAATAAGCAAAGTATAAAAAATAAAAGGTCAGGTGTTGTTGGGTTGACAACATCCCCCAAAAAAGATAAAAGGCCCCTAGGTACCCCATATATATGCTGGGTCATAATTCCATACATCAAAGAGATTAGAATTAAGGTATGAGATAAGAGCATGTTGCTCTTGGTCCTCATCACATGGTTCTACCCATCAGGTGCCTCAAACCAAGGCCCACACCTTATTTTAAATATAGGCTTAAGTCTAGAGGACTCTAAAAAGTACATAGCAAAATTCCAAAAATAAAGACTTGAATTGAAAATAAGATTAGCATTAAAGCAATCAACATGCAGAATAATGACCACGCCAGCTCAGATGGATACTAAACAACAGTTACAAAAAATGTGCTAGATGAAATCACAACATCCCCTCCCTGTTGAACATGGCTCCCTTTAAGAAAACTGCCCATAACATACTAGTGTACAGGTTTCACACCCAGTAAACACGTAAAGACATCACACAAAAATGTCTGGCTAGGAAAAAAACTAAAGAACAATTGCTAGACATGAAAAAAAAACCTAGCTACACCCTAGCCTTAGTCAAGCAAGCATTTAAAAACAAGTTGTCCTAGTCACATATATCTAAATGTGTGTGCATGAGTGTGACTAAAAGGCTAACATTTGTTAAATGCTTAAGGATTCTTAGAGGGGTCACAAGATGCAAGTTTTGTATGAATAAAAGCTTTAAAATATGGACCTTATATAAGTTTAAGCTAAGTATGCAATAGTTTTAAAATTGGTTTTTTTGAAATATGAGTGACAAGTAATAAAAGTATATTGCTTTTTTGTTTTAAAATAGGTCCCGAGAAAGTAAAAAAGCATAAGTGACACCTATTAGATCTATTGGAACCTTAGTATAATGGTTCACCATAAAATAACCTATTTTTTGTGTACATTTTATGCTCAATTTTTTAGGAATTTATGTTTTAATAAAAGGTATTTTTATGTTTTTTGTTGCAAGTGCAAGAAAAAGAGTTTAAGAGTAAAAAGGAGCAAAAATACATCAAAAAGGAGAAAAATGGGCTAAACTAAAGAAAATTTGCAAATAGCCAAACTGGCTCCTAGGCGCCAAATGCAGAACTTGGCTGGTGCCTAGGTGCGACCGTTGGGTGCCTAGGCACCATAGTTACCTTCTAGAAGATTCATTGAATGAGACCAAATTTTGAAGAGCTACCTGAAGCAAATCTTGGTCATTTTTGAAGCTCCATAAATAGAGATTAATTCCAAGGGGGCTAGGGGGTCAGATATATAGATTCATATAGTGTGTGTGTGTGTGTGTTAAATGTGTGGGCGGTTTTCATTCTAATTCTTTGTGATTTTTGATGTTTATGAGTCCTGTAAGTGTTCATTGGAGTCAGAGAAGTCAGAGAACTTCAAAGGAGTGCTTAGGAAAACATTCCAGATAAGTATTTGTATCTTTATCTTGTACTTTAGATTTGAGTTTTATAAAAATGTTTTGTTTTGTTATCCCATGTATTTTGAGTAGTTTTCTCTCTTTCTCCTTGAAATATGAAATAATCAAGTAAGTGATTTTGATTTTGTTTAGAACTTCTTTTATTCATTAAAGTTGTGATGATATTTTTATCGATCCTTCATTTACTTTACAAATTGACCACATATTTTGTAAAAATTTGTTGTGGAAACTTATATACCCGAGAGGGCTAAGATTTCTTAACTTGTAACTATCACAATTCACTTTGGAAAGAGCTGTGGCAATTGTCTGAGAGGGAGTGCAAGTAGATAGGAAGATAAGATTTTATGAGCATAAAATTGATGTTTCTAGAGTGACAAACTAGATTATTTTATCAATTTGGTCTATAGATTGGAACTAAGGGTCACCGGTAGGTTTTGTAGAGAGGGCACATCGGGTAATCTAGGAGTGAGAGACTGGAACCTACCGAGCACTACTATACATGCCGACACCAACTTTAGATTAGTAAATGTTCTTTACACATTGAAAGAATTAAAGAATATTTATGCTTTTATTTTTTCATTATATTACTTTTAAACTTCTAAACATTTAAAATCCTACATGGATTATGAATTATTTGCAAGGAGAAAGTCTTTTTTATATATTTTCTAAAATCATTGCATTTACTTTTATTTGCATTTGTAGAAATTAATAAACTTAATTTCATTATTACTTCTTTAGATATTTGCTGTTGTCTTAAGTAATGTTCTCTAAAAGTTAAAATTTCTGAATTTCATTTATTTTCTTTTATAGTTCCCCATGGGATCAATACTTATAAAAAATCCTATATTACTTAAAATGATATGTATACTTGCGTAGTAACCCTACTGAGAAAACTATTTCTTTAAATTTTATCATATTACATTTGTTATCACTAGCCACTAAATATAATTTGGGTAAACTTTTGACATATTAAGGAAAATAAATATCTATGTAATTGCAGGTTGGGTCAAGTTTTTAGCGTCGTTGCCAGAGAATTTAAAAATGAAACTTAAGAAAAATAACTTTTTGGAATTTTTTTTGAAGCTTTATTAGAACTTTAGGATTACTAAAAATTAATTAATTATAACTTATTTAAAATTTTTCAAAAATTATAGAAAAATTATAAAAACAAAAATATAAAAAAAATAAAATAAGAATATTTTTTAGATATTTTAAAGTATTTTCTGAATTTTACCTTTTGCATGTGGATTTTATGATCTGAAGGTTTAGTATGCTATGATTTTGAATTAGAACAAACTATAAGAAGGATTTGAAAGCAAAAACAACTTCACAATTAACAAGAAATTGCAAACACATCACAAAATAATATTAAAATTTTAACTACTAAAAATGAGCATCCAAATTTACAAAGACATTTAAGGGATTTTACAATCCCTACGACAGATGAAATTCACTTAAGTATTCAAGTCCATGTTGTAGCAGTTAACTCATTTGAACTTAAACCTGCAATAATACAAATGGTGCAAAATAATCAGTTTGGGGGAACACCAACAGAGGATCCAAATTTACATCTTGCAAGTTTTCTAAACTTTGTGAAACATTCAAATATGATGGCGTATCAGATGACGTGATTATACTTAGAATTTTTCCTTTTTCCTTAAGGGGTAAAGCTAAGATGTGGGTAAACTCACTAGCACCTAGATCTATTAGTACTAGGGCATATATGACACAAAAATTCTTGGCTAAATACTCTTCTCCTTAAAAAAATGCTAAGCTTAGAAATGATATTACTTCTTTTGTTCAGTATGAAGGGGAGTCAATTTGTGAGGCTTGGGAATGATTTAAGGAATTCCTTATAAAGTGTCCACATCATGCTTTATTTGACTATTTAATTATTCAAACATTTTATAATGGTTTAATAGGATCCCTTAGATCTATAATTGATGCTACTGCTGGAGGATCTTTAATGTTAAAATCATTTGATGAAGCTCATGCCTTAATTGAAGAAATGATTAGCAATAATTTTCAATGGCCCTAAAAAAGGGTATATCCTAAAATAGTGGCTAGTATTCATGATGATGATGCTTTTACCATCTTAGTATTTCAAGTTGATGAAATATATAAGAAGTTAGATAATTATGGTATGATTTTTTCCCAAATTCCTGAAGTAAGTGAGAAAAAATTATTAAGACAAATGAATGATTCTCAATCATTAGAAACTTTACATGCAGTTACTAATAAACCCAATAAACCCAGGTTGGAAAAACCACCCTAATTTTAATTGGAAAAATTAAGGTGGTGGAAATCAACAATGGGGGAACAATCAAGCAAACCCCAACAGAAAATTGAAACAATCATGGTAGTTCTAACTATCGACCTTCTTATCCTCCTAGATTTAATAACCAACAATTTAAGGAAATGAAGTTATCTATATAAAAAAATAGTTTTACAAATGGGTAATCAAGTGTAGAGTCAAAGTGTTGCAATAAGAAATATTGAGAATCAATTGGGATAAACTACTAACGCACTAGGAATTGACCCCATGGACCACTCCCTATTGATGTTGAAATAAATCTGAAAGACAAAGGAATAGAATTATAAAATATTAAAACTTTTCAACTTAGGAGTGGAAAGGAATTAAATGTTGGAATTCAAAAAGAGATTGAAACTGAGAGAGAGATTGAAGAAACTGAAAAACCTATAGAAACTATTCCTAAAGACTAAGAACAATCTTTCTCTCCAACTAAAAATGATTTAGAAAGACCACCACCTCTTTTTCCTCAAGGACTTAGCTAGTAAAAGCTTGATCAACAATTTTAAAGATTTTTTAAGATATTTAAGAAGCTTACAATCAATATTCCATTTGCAGAAGCTTTGGAACAAATGTCAAGTTATGCCCAATTTATGAAAGATATATTAAACAAAAGAGGAACTTTGAAGCTTATGAGACTGTTGCACTTAGTGAAGAATGTAGCAAAATAATTCAAAAAAAGTTTCCTCAAAAGCTTAAAGAGCCTGGTAGCTTCACTATACCCTCTGCGATTGGAGAAAAATTATATGGAAAAGCCTTATGCAATTTAGGAGCTAGCATTAATCTCATGCCTTTATTCATTTTTTGAAGGTTAGATTTATGAGAGATTTCTCCCACTACTGTAACCCTTCAGTTAGTTGATTGATCTATTACTTATCTTAAAGCGGTTATAGAAGATGTACTTGTTAAGGTGGATATATTTATCTTCCTTATGGATTTTAATGTGCTCAACATGGAAGAAAATAAAGAAATTCCTATTATTTTGGAGACACCTTTTCTTACTACCGTACGTCCTATGATTGATGTACAGAAAAAAGAGTTAACCATGAGAGTTAATGACCAGGAAGTAACATTTAATGTTCTAAAGTCAATGAGGTACCATTTTAATGAAAAATATTATAGGATGGATATTATTGATTATATGATTGTTAAACATTACCAAGAAAAATGTGAAGTCATCTCTGAGGAAAAGATGAAGTGATATTAAATCAAGAAGGATTAGATAATGAAAGTGAAAGTGATTTTAAAGATAAATCATTAGAGATAAATGCTGAGGATACTAATTATGTTCTGGAAAACCTTAAAATTTTAAATACTATTGAAAATAGTAAATCTCTAATCTCTTCAATTGAAAAACCTCTTGAACTTGAGATGAAAGTACTTCCTACACATTTAAAGTATGCATACTTAGGAAATTCATTAACTTTACCTATGATAATTTCCTCATATTTAACTAGAGACCAAGAAGAAAAATTTTTAGAGACATTAAGAAATTATAAAAAAGCTTTTGGGTGGACATTAGCTGATATTAAAGGAATCATTCCTTCAATCTGTGTGCATAAAATTTTAATGGAAGATAACTATAAACCTAGGGTTGATCCTCAAATAAGATTAAATCTAATAATGAAAGAAGTGGTTAAGAAAGAAATTTTAATGTGGTTAGATGCTGGAATTATTTATCCTATTTCTGATAGTGCATGGTTAGTCCTATTCATTATGTTCGTAAGAAAGGAGGAGTGACTATACTTGTAAATGAAAAGATTGAATTAATTCCTACAAGACAAGTCACTAGATGATGAATCTGTATTGACTATAGAAAATTAAAAACCGCCACTAAGAGGGATTTCTTTTCTTTACCTTTCTTGGACAAAATGTTGGATATACTAGCTGGACAAAATGTTGGATATACTAGCTGGACAAAATTTTTTTTTACTTTTTGAATGGATATTCTGCTTAACACCAAGTACCAATTGCTGCAGAGGATCAAGAAAATAATACATTTACAACTTATGAAACTTTTTCTTTTAGAAAAATGCCCTTTGGTTTATGCAATGCGCCTACAACTTTCCAAAGGTGCATGATATATATTTTCTATGACCTAATTGAGAAAAGAACAGAGGTTTTTATGGATGGTTTTTCAGTTTTTGGAACCTCTTTTGAATCATGTTTAGATCATTTAGTAATTGTTTTAAAATTCTATGAAGAAACAAATTTAGTTCTCAATTAGGAAAAATGTCAATTTATGGTCACAAGAGGGATTGTATTGGGACATAAATTTCTAAAAATGGCACGGAAGTTGATGAAGCACAAATTCAAATTTTAGCTGAATTACAACCTCCTACTTTAGTAACAGAAGTAAGAAGTTTTCAAGAATATACTGAATTTTAGAGAAGATATATTAAAGTCTTTTCTAGAATTGCTAAGCTTCTATTCCTTTTTTAGAAAAAAAGATACTATTTTTGATTTAGTTGATGATTATCTAAAAGGCTTCAATTTATTAAAGGAAAAATTAATTACTGCACCTATCATTATTTCACTTCACTAGGAAAAACTGTTTGAATTAATGTGTGATGCTAGTGATTACGATATTGAAGCTATTTTAGGACAAAAATATGATAAGATTTTTAAAATTATATATTATGCCAGCAAAACTCTTAATGAAGCTCAAATTAATTACACAACAACTGAAAAAGAGATGTTGACAATAATATATGTTTTTAATAAATATAGACCATATTTACTTGGAGCTAAATGCATTGTGCATACTGATCATTTCATTATTAAATATCTTTCGTCAAAGACGGATGCAAAATAAAGATTAATCAGATCGGTCCTACTTTTGCAAGAATTTGATTTTCAGATAGTGGATAAAAAAGGTGCTCATAATCAATTTACTGATCATTTGATAGACTTGAACATGAAAATGAAAAAGAACAATGAGGATAACATAAATGAAAATTTTCTTGATGAACAACTTTATGCTATTGTTGAGTGGCATATACTGTGGTATGTAGACATAGTTAATTACTTATTAATATTCTACCATATGGACTAACAAGCCACAAAAAAAGTAATTTATGTATGATGCAAGATTTTAATTTTAGGAGGACCCTTATTTATATAAAAGATGTCGAGATTCAATCATTCAAATATGTGTACATGAAACCCTAGAAATTATACAAAAATATCATAAATCTGAATTTGGGAGACACTTTGGAATAGATAAGACTACATTTAAAATTCTACACTTTAGATTTTATTGGCCTACATTATTTAAGAATGTTAATAATTATGTGAAAAATTGTGATCGATGTCAGAGAGTAGGCAATATTTCTAAAAGTGGTGAAATTCCCCTAAATTTTACTTTAGAAGTTAAAATTTTTTATGTGTGGGGTTTAGATTATATGGGACTAGTTGTACCATCTACATGAAAGATTTACATCTTATTAGACGTGGAATATGTGTCTAAATGAATTTAAACAATAACATTGCCTCATTGTGATGCTCCGAGTGTTGCAAAATTTTTAAGCAAAAAATATTTTTACTAGATTTGGAATGCCAAGAGTGATCATTACTGATGGGTGAGGTCACTTTAAGAATTATAGAATTGACACATTGCTTAGAAAATATGGAATTAAACATAGGATAGCCACAACTTATCACCCTCAGATTAGTGGATTAGCAGAATTATCAAATTGTGAAATTAAAAGAATTTTGGAGAAAACTATAGATCTTAATAGAATGGATTGATCTGATAGACTTGATTCTACATTATGGGCTTATAGGTCTGCTTATAAAACTCTTATAGGAATGTCTCCACATAGGTTTATATTTGAAAAAGCTTGTCATATACCAGTTAAACTAGAGTATAAAGCTTACTAGGAGATAAAATAATTTAATTATAATTTAAAGGATGCTAGAGAAAAATAACTATTGCAATTAAATGAGTTCGAGAAAATTAAGAATGAATCTTATAAAAATGCTAGAATTTATAAAGAAAAGATGAAAATTTGGCATGATTGAAAAATTTTAAGAAAGGGTTTTGAATCTGGACAAGAAGTTTTATTATACATTACTCAAATGAAATTATTTCCTGGAAAACTAAGTTCAGGTGGATGAGGCCATTTATTGTGATAAAAGTTTATCCTTATGGGGCTGTGGATATTAAATATCCAAAAACTGAATGTATAATTAAAGTAAATAGACATACGTTGTAAACTTACATTGGGGAAAATAAGCACTATTATAATAAAACATTGATGCTAGGCAGTCCGAGTAAAACATTTAGACACGTCAGACTAATGATGTTAAACCAAGCGCTTTGTGGGAGGAAACCTATTATCCATTTGTGTGAGTTGATTCATGTTTATTATTGATGTAGTATCGTGACCATCTTTTGCTATAGTAGCATTTTTAAACACTATTTAAGGTATTAAACATAATTGGATTTTGAAAAAAATTTACAATAGGCAATTAATATTCACTAAGGCACTGGCGCCAGAATTCAAGCCTATGTGCTAGAGACCTGTGAAGCTGACACATAGGCGACAAAATCCAGTGCTTAGGTGCTACAATTTTTAGATGTGGGGAAAACTACCATCTTGTAGTTTTCTCCATTTCTTTCCTTCTAAACTACCTTACCTTCATACCCTATCATCAAAAATTTGAAAATTAGACTAGAGAGAAAAAAATATAGAGGGAGTTTGAGATTTTACTTCCATTCACTTGCTTCCATGGAGAGTAGAAATAATGATAAGGCCATTGGAGATAATTTTATGCAAAATGATGCCCAAACCTATTTCAATGGGTTTTGAGCACTGAATTTAGAAAGGATGTCGAGAAAATTGTGGAAGATTGAAAAAGAGTTGTCAATTCTACACAACAAGATGCATGAAATATATCATCAGTATGAGCTTTTGGAGTGGCAGATGAAACTCCAATCCAATCACATGGCATATTATCAAGATTATCAGGTAACTATCTATAGCAAGAACAATTGGATTGGCAAAAATTCCTATGAAATTTCATCGTGCTCCTTTCTTCCACATATTTGATCGCAGCTATTTGGCATGTGAAAAGGGTGATGAGAATGAGGTCAACAAGGGCTGATCATTGGATAGATTCTAGTGTTTATGTTTCATGTTTGTGTTGAATTTTTTAATAGATATTTTGTGTGCTACTTAATCTAGTACTTGAATATGTGGTTGTGTGCTCTTAATTTCTAGTGTTCTAAACTATTTTAGTGTCTGATGTATTGTCACATTGTGGATACTAATGAATATATGTGTTGTGAAAAATTTGTGTTAGAATTATGAACTCAACTTTGGACCAAAAATCATGATTAAACATTTGGAAGATAGGAGATGTTGAAAAGTTTGAAATTTGATGATAAAAAAATAAAAAATTTTGATTTAAAGGCTTTAGTCTTATTATGTTACACTTTAAAACAAAAAAAAAATTGAAAATTTTGGGTCTGGTGCCTAGGTGCCAGAACTGGCACCTACGTGCCAAAATTCAACACACCTTGGCGCTGGGCGCAAAAATCAAAGCCTAGGCACTAGTTCAATTGAACCAGCCAAAACTCAAAATTTTTGCAATTTAAACCAAAACAATGCCATTTTTTATGATTAAGCTTCATCTTTTTCCTCTTTTTCATGAAAACCGGTCCTAGAGCTCCCCTTGTGCTCAAATCTTCAAGATTTTGGACTTAATACCATTAGATTTCATCTTTTCAAGGTTAGATCTACATTTTGGCTTAGTTATTTTGCGATTTCACCATGTATCTTTCATACATTATGTGGAGACCAAAATTTGCAAAAAATATTTGATTAAGTGGTGAAAAATCCATGGATTTAAGCTTCGCTAGTTTGAAAAAGCTTATAGTAAGCCTTTTATCTTAATTTAAAAATATGTCAAAATTTTTCTTCAAATTTTTAGATGGCTCCTAAGATTAAGCAAGAAAAGGGAAAGGAAGCTTTTGATAATGCCAAATTTGTCAATATAAAAGCACAAATTTGTTACAATAATTTTGCATCATCGAGAAAGCTTATTACAGAGTGAAGCTTCCATAGACCTAGTGGAGCTTTTGAAAATGTTATTGTGGCTCAGCAGTGGGAAAGCTTTTGTTCTCTTTCTGCTATTGCCGTCAATGGTTTTGTACGAGAGTTTTATGCAAACTTACCCGAAGCAGCTGATGACGAGGACTTTGTGGAGGAAGTGAAGTGTATTTCATTGTTGAGTGGATAAATGTGGTATATGGTCTGCCACCTGCTACTGATTGTTTCTATTTTGAGTACACTTCATCTAAAGCAGGTTTAGATTAGATCATTGCATATTGGACTGGTGGACATGGAGCCTGACAGATTTGGAATGATCGTAAAGTAAATTTTTCTTCTTCTAAGCTCAATGCCACCTCAAAGGCCTGACATTATTTTATTTCTGCTCGCCTCCTTCCTTCAAATCATTTAAGTGAGGTGACTAGAGAAAGAGCCATATTAAACTAATATATTCAAGAGATGAAACCTATAGATGTTGGCTCTCTTATTTATGAGACTATTAGTTCTTCTTCTTGAGCTAGTATTACTTCAGGTCTTGGTTTTCCTTCTTAGATATTAACTATTTGCAAAGACTCTAGAATAAAATTTGAACAATTGGAGGAGCATTTGAAGCTACTCAAGCCCATCGGGAAGGCCAATGTAGATGTGTACAACTGACCTAGAGATAGAGCTCACGATGTACCTTATACTACTTCTAGGCCTTCTACTTCTAGACCTTCTACTTCCAGTACTACCGAGAACCATAACAAATTGTTTTTGATGTAGAGCTGTATGGAAGATATGGAGAAGAAATTTCATCACATAATAAATTATGTTCAAAGAAAGAGTGATTATGATGCAGATTATGATGAAGCATTAATGAATTCATGAAGGGAGATCAATTTGTTGAGTTTCCTACTTACCCTCGATTTACTCCTTATATAGGCCTGAAATCTATGGAAGAAGATATGACATTTAATTTTGATGATGATGAAGGAGATGAATAGGCTTTCTTACTTTTCTGTTGTAGATATGGTGTTTTTTTTCCTATGTTTGGACTTCTGATGTATGACTATGTATGTTGCTTGGTGTAATTCTATTTTTTTTTATTTGCTCCACTTTATTTATTTAGTATTTGATATGTGTTAGAGTAGAGTTTTTATATTTGCAAGCTTTTCATGATATACCTGTATTAATTTAAGTTTTCTTTTACTCAATACTTACTTTTATTATACCTGTTCTCCTACTTAGAAATTTTAAAAATTTTCTTTCTTCATGCTTATTATAAACTGAACTGTTTTAAACGAATTTAAATATTTGGTTTGGATGAAGGAATAATTTTTTTTTTAAAAAATGAACTTTATTTGTCCTAAGTAAAATATATTTTAAAAAATTATTTTTATATAACCCGTGATATGTTGGGATAGCTTGAGATAACTATATTTTGGAGTTTTCAAAAAATATAATAAACTTAAGTAAAAGTTTTTAATAATAAAGATTATTTCTGGATTTGAGATATTTAATATAAGAGTATAAGATTATGCTTATACTATTTAAATAAAGAAAATTATATTTTAGAAAATGTTAAGATCTTGGATTTTTATTTGAAAAGAAAGAATTCAGACATTATGAAAAATCTTTTTCAAGTCTAATACACAGTTATCAAGTATGAAAATGTGGAAAGTTTTTAACTTTAGGAAGAGGATGGTGGAGTTCAAAATCATTAAAGGCTATTCAGATATAGTAATCCTCACATGAAATGAAAATAAAAGGAAAGGATTGAAAATGATCCTGAAAGAAAAAAAAAAGAAGAATAAAAAGAAACGAAAAGAAAAAAAGAAAAATATATGTGAGGAGAAGCTTGAGGAGATGCTTAATAAAAAATTGGCTTCACTTAAATCATCATAAGGAAAGGGACTTAATTGCCTTTCTAAGCTTATTTATAGTGTATTAGCATCCTTACTAGTAAAGTTCTCATGTAATTCTTTTTCTTGTAATTTTTTTAGGTATCTTTAATATGGCAAACTCAATTATTGTTGAAATAAATAGAAAATCAGATTTCTTAGACTTGACTACTAAATATTTTTACAATCCAGTTTTAGTTTATGTTATTAAAATATTTCTAAAGTTTCACTAATTCATTTATAAAATAAAACCATAGAAATCTTAAAGTAAAACTCAATTCCATAAGTTATACTTTTTATTTATGGTAAGAAAGGTTACTTAAGGACAAGTAAAGTTTAAGTTTGAGGGAATTAATCTACCTTAAAATTACCTATTTTTATGCACATTTTATGCTCAATTTTTGAGACTATTATGCTTTAATGAAAGGTATTTTTTATGTTTTTGGTTGCAGGTGCAAGAAAAGAGTTTTAGAGTAAAAAGGAGCAAAATGGGCTACACTAAAGAAAATTGCCAAACCAACTGAGCTGGTGCCTAAGCACGGTGCAGAACTTGGCTGGTGCTTAGGCATGATAGTTGAGTGCCAAGGCACCATAGTTATTTTCCTAGAAGAATCATTGAATAAGGTCAAATTTTGAAGAGATGCCTGAAGCAAAAGCTGTATAAATAAGGATTAATTCCAAGAGGCTAGGGGGTCAGATATATAGAGTCATATAGTGTGAGAGAGTGTTAAGTGTGTGGGTAGTTTTCTTTGTGAGTATTTGTGATTTCTAAAGTTTGTGAGTCTTATAAGTGTTCATTGGAGTCAGATAAGTCAGAGAAATTCAAAGGAGTGCTTAGGGAAACATTTTAGATAAATATCTGTATCTTTGTCTTTAAGCTTGTACTTTGGATTTGTGTTTTATAAATATGATTTTTTTTGTTACACCATGCATTTTGAGTAGTTTTCTCTCTTTCTCTTTTAAATATGAAGTAATCAAGTATGTGATTTTGATTTTGTTTAGAAATTCTTTTATTCATAAAAATTGCGATACATTTTTACCGGTCCTTCATTCCTTTACAAATTAGCCACTTATTTTGTTAAAATTTGTTGAGGAAACTTATAAACCCGAGAGGGCTAAATTTTTTGACTTGTAAGTATCACATTTCACTTTAGAAAGATCAGTGGTGATTGCCCGAGGGAGAGTGCAAATAGATAGAGAGATTAGGTTTGATGGGCATAAAATTGATGTTTCTAGAGTGACATGCTAGATTCTTTTTTTCAATTTGGTCTAGAGATTGGAACTAAGGGTCACTGGTAGGTCCTATAAGGAGGACATAGTGGGTAATCTAGGTGTGAGAGACTATAACCTACCAGCACTACTATACATGCTGACACCAACTTTAGATTAGTCAATGTTCTTTACACATCAAAAGAAGTAAAGAATATGTGTGATCTTATTTGTCACAATACCACATTTAAACTTCTAAACATTTAAAATCCTACACTGATTATTAATTATTTGCAAGGAGAAAGTATCTTTTTATATATTTTCTAAAATCATTGCATTTACTTTTATTTGCATTTATAAAAATTAGTAAGCTTAATTAAGTCATTACTTCTTTTGATATTTGCTGCTGTCTTAAGTAGAGTTCTCTTAAAGTTAAAATTCCTGAATTTGATTTCTTTTTGTTTATAGTTCCCTGTGGGATTGACACTGGGGTTTGTATATAAATCTTATATTACTTGAAACGATACGTATACTTGCATCGTACCCATAGTGAGAAAATTATTTCTTTAAATTTTATCATATAATATTTGTTCTCACTAGCTACTAAATATAATTTGGGTCAAGTTTTTGGCATATTAAAGAATATAATATCTGCGTAATTGTGGGTCAAGTCATACATCAAACACGTGTTAATCAAGAAGCAAAAACTAACATTACTCGCTAAGAAATCCATGCAGGCAATGCTGGTTAATGCAACATGACCAACAACGGGTCACTCAACTAACAAGTACAATTCATCATCAAGATAATCAGGGAATGCACAAGTAGATGCAAAGTGATCAAGTAAGTTGAAACTGCTCTATCGATGTAACCAAAAGGTTGCAAATATTCATCACAAGTACACAATGACATATATTAATGATAAATTTGCCAATAATGCAAATATGTGAATGCAAGAAATATTGCACCAATGATTTTATGCTTGGACAAAATTACACCTTGCCCCAATAGTGACCAAGGACACAAGCATAAGGCAAGCACACACAATATGTGATGCAACATGAATGTAAACAAAAACACTTCATGTAGAGGAACACACTCATGACAATGTTGGGAGTTGTCATGGGAGATGGGTATCATGATTTGTGGACCAAGTAGGTTTAGAGAATAAGAAGCGTGACCTGAGCTAGGTGAGAATTGTGTACCTAAGTAGACATACACTATGCACTAAGTGGGTTTAGAGGCTAGGAAGCACGAGCCATGTGAAGTGATACAATGATATATCTCTGGCACTCTAAGATTGTGTCATAGAAAGTGAAGGAGTGTAATTTTCATTAAAGAGAATTACATGTCAAGTAGGCCTGATGTGCTAGTCATCCCCGCAGAGGACACCTGAGTTTTAAGTGAAGCAAACATGAAAGAGTGAAAGTGCAAGTGCAAACACACATAGCATGACACATAGTGACATAAGGATGTCAAGAAGCAAATGCACAGAGTATTGCCCAAGTGGGGCATAGATACCCACTATGAGCATACGAAGGCATATTTCCACGGGTGCATATCAGGGTGCTGGTGTGACTGTGCTAATGCGGACAATGTGAAAAGCAAGAAATAACGCAACATTCAAAGTCAATCAGTGATCCACTATAAAATTACCTATTTTTAGTGCATATTTTATGATCATTTTTATGTATATTTTTAGTGATATTGCACTTTAAAGGAAGAAATTTTGCATGTTTTTCAGTTTCAGGTACATGAAATGGACATTTGGAGAAATGGAGGGAAAAATGAGCAAAAGTTATGCAAAATGGCATGGTGCCATAGCAGCGTCCCCTAATGTTATAGAACCATAGACGTGGGTACGGGTACTATAGCCCACATACTGGTACTATAGCACCAATAACTACCCAATCCATTGAATTTTGCCAAACATTGAAGGGGTGCTTGAAGCAACCATTGTTTATTTTCAAAGATCTATTAATATGGACAAAATTAGATAAAATAGAGGACTTTTTGGCAGCATTGGAAGTCTCACTTAGCGTTTAAGTGTAGTTTTAAGGTGTTTTGTGTTGTAATAGTAAGAGTTTGGAGATTTCTTCAAGGAGACTCCAAAATCTGTGTTGGAGAGAAGACAAATGGTACTTTGTATTTGTATTTAATTTTTTTTCTAAGACTTGGATTTCAATACCAATTTGGTGTTTTATTTTAATCTCCATGAATTCTGATGAGTTCCCTTTCTTTCTCCTTATTTTTGGGAATTAATCTTGTGGGATAAGAATGATTTTAAGATTTCCATTTACTTTTAAGAGTTGTGACCACATTTTTATCGATTCTTCATTGACTTTACAAATTGGCCACTTGTGAGGTTCAAATCTGTTGAGAAACATAAGAACTCGAGAGGGATATGATTTCACTCAACTCGTGAGTGTCAAAGTTCATTCTAGGCAGAGCCGTTGCGATCCCCTAAGGGGGAGTGCAAATAGATAGGAAGATAAGTTTTGATTGGCGTATAATTGATGTTTCTAGGGTGACGACTAGATTCCTTTTCAAATTTGGTTTAGAGTTTGGATTGTAAGGGTCCTTAGTAGGTCTTATAAAGAGGGCACAGTGGGTATTAATGAGGTGAGAGGCCAGAACCTATTCATCTACTACACACGCTGGTGAAAAATTCTAAATTAGCCAATGTTCTTTGCTAGCACCAATAGGGGGTAATAAATAGGAATACTTCTATTTGTCACAATACATCATCATATTTTTACTCATTTAAATCCTGCATAGATTATTATCTCATTACAAGAGGAAAGATCTTTACTTGTTGTTCAAACTCGATATAATTAATTTTATTAAACTGTTAGTTATAATTTTTTTTTTTGCTTTAATTTAGTCTTAACTATTATTATCATTTCATTTTAATTTAAATCTGCAATTCAAATAGAATTTGCATTTGAGTTTAGTAAGCTAATTTAAATAGTTCAATTATCCTCGTGGGATCGATACTAGGGTTTTTAAGGAAAATACTTTATTACTTGAAACAATAAGAATACGTGCGTAGTACCTCTGGTGTGATGCATTATTAATTATTTTTCATATCATTACATT
This sequence comes from Phalaenopsis hybrid cultivar, assembly GCA_002079205.1. Taxonomy (NCBI): domain Eukaryota; kingdom Viridiplantae; phylum Streptophyta; class Magnoliopsida; order Asparagales; family Orchidaceae; genus Phalaenopsis; species Phalaenopsis hybrid cultivar. The sequence goes on along the minus strand of JXCR01103435.1, from coordinate 51,064 downwards.
TATTCACACTAGATGTTGAATAAAAATTGCATCAAGTTTTAAGTAATATTTTAGAGATTAAAGATACAAGTAATTGCACGTCGGGTCAAGTTTTTTGTGACGTTGCCGGGGATAGGTAACAAAAAATTTTTAAATTTAGAAAGTAAACTTTTTTATTTGTAGATTTTATTTTGTTGAAAATTTTAAAAAACAGAAAAAATGAAAATATAAAAAAAATTGAAAAATAATTTTTAAAAATTAAAAAAATATATATTATTAATTGTATTTTATTTTCTTATGATATTCTAATTTCTTAATTTTATTATTTGTATTCGTAGTTCATGATCTGAAGGATTAGTGCCCTACAATTCTGAATTAGAACGTACTATAAGAAAAAAATTGAAAATAAAGAAGACTTCATAATTTTCAAGATATGTCGAACACTTCACAAAATAATATTAAAATTCAAATTGGTGAAAATGAACATCATAATTTAGAAAAACCTTTATGGGATTATGCAAACCCTATGATAGATGAAATTCACTTAAATATTCAAACTCTTGTTGTATCGGCTAGCTCCTTTGAACTTAAACTTGCAATAATACAAATGACACAAAATAATCAGTTTTTGGGAACACCAAATGAGGATCAAAATTTACATCTTGCATGTTTTTTTAGAACAGTGTGCTACATTTAAATATGATGGTGTATCAAATGATGCCGTCAGACTTAGACTTTTTCCTTTTTCATTAAGGGATAAAGCTATTAGAACTTAGGGAGGTTTGGCAGAAAAATTCCTAGCTAAGTACTTTTCACCTTAAAAAATGGCTACACTCAGAAATGATATTACTTATTTTACTTAGTATGAAGGGGAGTCAATTTATGAAGCTTGGCTAAGATTTAAGGAACTCCTTAGAAAGTGTCCACATCATGCTTTACCAAACTAGTTAATAGTTCAAACTTTTTATAATGGGTTAGTTGGATCCCTTAAAATCTATCATATATACTAATGTTGGAGGTTTATTAATGTCAAATCATTAGATGAAGCCTATGTTTTAATTGAAGAAATGACTACAAATAATTTTCAATGGCCTTCTGAAAGGTAAATCTTAAGAAAGTAGCTAGTATCCATGATAATGATGCTATATCAATGGTTGCTTCACAAGTTGCTGCATTATCTAGGAAAATAGACCAAATTGTAATGAATTTTTCTCAAACACCTTAATTGATTGATGAAATTTCCTTATCATTAATGCTTGATTTTGAAACTTCATTAGAAACTATAAATGTTATTAATAGACACAATAACCCTTATTTCAATTATTATAACCTAGGTTGGAAAAACCATCCAAACTTTAACCAGAATTACAATTCTAGTGGTGGAAGTCAATAATAAAAGAACAATCAAGTAAAACCATTAGGAAACTGGAACATCAGGGTAATTATAACCTTAGACATACTTATCCTCCTAGATTTAATAGTAATCAATAAATTATGGAGAAGAAGTTGTCTTGAGAAGATATGGTGTAACAAATGGGCAATAAATTACAGGGTCAGAGTGCTGCTATAAGAAACATAGAGAATCAACTGGGATAAATTGCTAACGTACTTAGCAATAGACCTCAAGGAGTACTTCCTAGTAATGTTGACATTAATTCTAAATATAAAAGAGTAAGAGCAAGTTAAAGCTATTCAACTAAGAAGTGGGAACGAATTGAGTGTTAGTGCTGAACAAAAAATTGAAGTTGAGGGATAAGATAAAGAAACCGAAAAACCTGAAGAAAGTATTCCTAAAAAAGTGGAAAAACCTATTTCTCCAACTAAAAATAATGAAGAAAGACCACCACCTCCTTTTTCTCAAAGACTTAAATAGCAGAAACTTGATCAATAATTTTCAGGTTTTTCTGAGATATTTAAAAAGCTTACAATTAATTTTCTTTTTGTGGAAGCTTTGGAACAAATGTCAAGTTATGTAAAGTTTATGAAAGAAATTTTATATAAAAAAAGAAGTTTGAAGATTATAAGACTGTTGCACTTAGTGAAGAGTGCAGCATAATAATTCAGAAAAAGCTTCCTAAGAAACTCAAAGATCCTGGCAGTTTCACCATACCTTGTGTAATTGGAGAAAAAAATTATGGAAAAATTTTATGTGTTTTGGGAGCAAGCATTACTCTTATACCATTATCTATATTTAGAAGACTAGGTTTAAGAGATATTTATCTTACTACTATAACCATACAGTTAGCTGATAGATCTATCATTGATCCTAAAGAGGTTATAGAAGATGTGTTGGTTAAAGTGGATAATTTTTTCTTCCTTGTTGATTTCATTGCATTGGATATGGAAGAAGATAAAAAAATTGATATTATTTTAGGGAGACCTTTTCAAGCTACTAGATGTGCAATGATAGATGTGAAAAAAGGAGAATTAATCATGAGAGTTAATGATCAGGAAGTAACTTTTAATGTGCTTAAATCTATGAATTATACTAGTAAAGGAGAAGATGGTAAATGTTACAAAATGGGTATAATAGACTATATGATTGGTAATCATTTTCAAGAAAGATGTTAAGTAACATTGGATCAGAAAGATGAAGTAATTTTGTTACAAAAAGAATTAGAAATTGAAAAGGAATTTGAAAGTGACTCAAAAAAGAAAATCACTGAGGAGTTAAATTATTTTCAGAAAAAAATTGAAATTTTGGATATTACTGAAAATAGAAACTAATACTTTCTGTTGAAAGCCTTCCTGAACTTGAGATGAAAGTTCTACCTACTCATTTAAAGTAAGTATTTTTGGGGAACTCATCTACATTAAATGTTATTATATCCTCAAATTTGAATGATGATAAGATGGAAAGTTATTAGAGACATTAAAAAATCCATAAGAAAGCCTTTGGATGGACATTAGCTGATATTAAAGAAATTAGTCCTTCAATCTATTTGCACATAATTTTAATGGAAGATAATTATAAGCGTAGAATTCATCCTCAAAGAAGATTATATCCTATAATGAAAGAGTTTGTTAAGAAAGAAACATTAAAGTGGTTGGATGTTAGAATTATTTATCCAATTCCAAATAATTCATGGTTTAGTCTTATTCATTGTGTTCCTAAGATAGGAGGAGTGATTATTGTTGTAAATGAGAAGAATGAATTAATACCTATAAGACAAGTCAATTGATGGTGAATATGTATTGAATATAGAAAATTAAACGTCGCCACTAGGAAAGATCATTTTCCTCTAGCTTTCCTAGATAAAATGTTGGATAGACTAGCTGGGCACCACTATTTTGCTTTTTAGATCGATATTCTGGATACCACCAAATAAGTATTGCTCTTGAGGATCAACAAAAACTAAATTTACTATTCATTATGAAAAATTTTCTTTTAGGAGAATTTCATATGGATTATGTATTACACCCGCAACATTTTAAAGATATATGATGTCAATTTTCTGTTATTTAATTGAGAAATGAATTGAAGTTCTTATAGATGATTTCTTAGTTTTTGGAACTTCTTTCAATTCATGTTTGGATCATTTAATGAAGGCTCTAAAACACTGTGAAGAAACACACTTTATTCTAAATTGGGAAAAACCTCAATTTATGGTTATAGGAGGAATTGTTTTAGGACATAAAATTTCTGAGAACGACATGGAAGTATATCCAACAAAAATTTAAATAATTGTTGAATTACCACCCCCTACTAATTTTAGAGGAATAAGAAGTTTTCAGTGATAGGCTTATTTCTATAGGCATTATATAAAACATTTTTATAAAATTTTCATGCCTTTATGTCAATTTTTGGAAGAAGAAGTTAATTTTGATTCTAATGATGAACGCCTTAATGCTTTTAATTTATTAAAAGAAAAATTAATCACTGCACCTATTATAGTTTCATCTGATTGGACAAAATCTTTTGAATTAATGTGTGATTCTAGTGATTATGCTATTGGGGCTATTTAAGACAGAAATATGATAAAATTTTTAAAGTAATAGACTATGTTAGTAAAACCCTTAATGAAGCTCAAATTAATTACACTACCACTAAAAAAAATTATTAGATATAGTATATGCTTTTGATATATTCATATCTTATCTTATTAGAACCAAATATATTGTGCATACTGATCATTTTATTATAAAATATTTATTGATGAAGAATGATGCAAAGCCATGATTAATTAGATGGGTCCTTCTAATGTAAGAGTTTAACTTTCAAGTCATGGATAGGAAGGGTACTGAAAACGACTTTATATATGCTTAAGAATACAATAATTTGATACTGTTTCTAGAAGATTTAATTCCCCAGTAACGACGCCAAAAACTTGACAGCGGTTATAGATTCAATAAAGATGTCTATAAAATATTCAATAATTGCAAAGTCACACTTATCAACGCAAGTATACGTATCGCTCAAGTAATACAAGGCTCTAATAGAGTCATGGATATCAATCCCACAGGGAGTAATATTAGAGGCTACAAACAAAGATTTTAGAAAAGCAATACTTAATCGCAACAATGGAATTCAAATTGCTTATCTGTCACTAATAAGCAATTGAAATAAATATTTTAGAAAAGCAATACTCAATCGCAACAATGGAATTCAAATTGCTTATCTGTCACTAATAGTAAAATCAATACTTAATCACAACAATATAATTCAAATTGCTTATCTATCACTAATAGGCAATTAAAATAAATATGTAACTTTAATAACTCTTAAATAACTAATTATACTAATAAAGTTTCTAATGTGAAGTTCAGTATATAAGAAAACATCCTTCTCTTTGTCAAGAAATTAAAGTGAATAGATAAAGTGAATTAGTTCAAATTGGATTGTGTCAAATAAGAGTATACCTATTCTTTACCCTTTGGTTCAGGCATAAAGAACATTGACTAATCCTATGCTTGTTTGCTTAATATGCAGCTAGGCTGGGAGGATACTGGCTCTCACTTCGGAGTTTCCACGTTCCCCTCGCCTGAGGGCTAACGTCTACACTTCAGCACCCAAACGATAGGACCGAATTGAGGATTTTAGTCTGTCACTCTAAAATCTCCAATTCTACGCCCGATAATTTTATTTTCCTATTTATTTGCACCCAACTTTCAAGGACTTTGACCTCCATCAATCTTGGAGGTAATCTTCACTTTAGCTGTAAAACTCAACATATTTTAACAAATCAAGTGGCCAGATTGAAAGTAAATTAAGATCAAAGTGAAAAGATCATCACAACTTCATTAACATTCTCAAAACTCAACCAATTGAAATCACCATTTCACAAAATCTCAAGATAAGGAGAAAGACAGAGAAAACTACTTAGAACTCATGGTCAAGACAAGGAGAAAGACAGAGAAAACTACTCAGAACTCATGGAGAAGATACGACAAAACTCAGAATTTATATATCAAAGTAAAGTCATACAAACTACAATAAGTAAATATCACTTATCTCTAATTCTCACCAAGCAAACTCCTCGAAGTTCCTATGAATCTATTACTTTCTTTACAGTACACAGAATTCTTCTTCGAAGCGGTAAGGAGGAAGAAATCTCTCACTTTCCCTCCACTCGTACAATCTCTCGAAGAATTCCTCACAATATAACCCTAAATTAAACTCTCTACACTCTACACACTCTCTAATTTTTGGCCAAAAGTTTCTCTTAAAGTTGTAGAACAGTTTTTCCAAGAGTTGCCTAAGCATCCACTCAAAAATCATCCACATTCAATGCACCTATTGAGATAACCGTCGATCTCTCCGTCGGCGGCCTTAAGGGCACCGTCGGTAGCCTTCTGGAATATTTGATTCTGAACACTCGGGAAAAAACCGCCGTCGGCACCGTTAGGCTCGTCGTCGGCGCCCTAGTTCAAATCTTCATATTTTGGTCCTTTTCGCTCCAAATTCGCTCCTTTTTGCATTATTTTGCTCCAATGACCATAATTCAACATACCTGCAACAAAACATCAAAAATATCTTTCTTTAAAGTGTAATATCATCAAAATCAATGTAAAATAGGTATGAAAATCTCAAAATATTTTCCTTTGGTCAGGTACTGATAATCAAATTGCTGATTATTTATCATGTATTGAAAACAAAAATGATAATTTTAATGATGAAATTAATAAAAGTTTTTTTGATGAATAATTATATGGAATTAATGAATGGAAAGTTTTGTGGTATGCTGATATGGTAAACTATTTAGTTAGTAACATTTGACCCTATGGACATGATAACCATCAAACTAAACAGTTCAATTATGATTCTAAATTTTATTTTTGGGATGAACCTTATTTATAAAAATAATGTAAGGACCTAATTATTTGAAGATGTGTACTAATTGAAGAAACCCAAGAGATTATACAAAAGCGCCATAAATCTAATTTTGGAGGACATTTTGGGGTTGATAAAACTGCATTTAAAATTTCGGTCTACAATTTTTAAGGATCATAATTATTATATAAAAACATGTGATATATATGAAAGAGTAGCAATATTTCTAGAAGAAATGAACTGCCCCTAAATTTTACTCTTGAAGTTGAATATTCTGATGTTTGGGGTTTAGATTTTATGGGACTATTTATACCATCTTGAGGAAAAAATATATTTTAATAGCTATGCATTATGTTTCAAAATGGATTGATGTGATTGCTTTACCTCGGTGTGATGCTAAAAGTGTTGCAAATTTTTTAAGGAAAAATATTTTTACAAGATTTGAAATACCGAGAGTAATCATTAAAAACGGGGGAAGTTAATTTATGAATAGAATAATTGATACAATAACTCAAAAATATGGAATCAAACATCAAATTGCCACAGCTTATCATTCTCAAACTAGTGGGTTGACAAAAGTTTCCAAAAGAATATTGGAAAATAATGTAAATCATAATAGAAGAGATTGGTCATCTAGATTTGTTCTGCATTATGGGCTTATATGACTGCTTACAAAACTCCTATAGAAATGTCACCATATAGACTCATATTTGGAAAAGCTTGTCATTTGTCCATTAAATTAGAACACAAAGATTTTTGGATAACAAAATAGCTTAATTATAATTTGGAAGATGCTGGAGAAAAACTAAATGAGCTTGTGAGATGAGGAATGAATCTTATGAGAATGCAATGAATTTATAAAGAGAAAATGAAAATGAGGCATGATCAATGAATTCTGAAAAAGAATTTTATGCATGTACCAGAAGTTCTATTATACAATTTAATATTGAAATTATTTTTTTGGAAAACTTAAGTCCAGGTGTTCAAGACCATTTATTATGGTAAGAGTTTATGTAAATAGAGCTCTTGATATTGAGGACTTTAAAACTAGAAGGATAATTAAGGTAAAAGGACACATGTTAAAAGCATATATAAGTGGAGATAGTCCTATATTTGAAGAAATCTTAATGTTGGGTCAACCTGATTAAAACTTGGATATGTTTGACTGACGACGTTAAAACAAGCACTTTGTCGGAGGCAACCTATAGTTATCAGTGTGATTGACTTGATCGTTGATTTTCATTGTGATGAAGTTTTTGATGTAAGTTGGAGTCTGACATGATTATGTTGCACAAAAAGTTATTATATTAATGGAATTGATGATTGGAAGAAAGAATTTTGGAATTTGAAAAAGATGGTATGGACTCCTTGGAACCGCCAAATTTCAGTTTTCTTCTCTCTTTTCTCTGTAAATCGACCTAGGATGGGAAGGAAAGTGTTCCTTCGACTTTTTTTTTCATTTTGGTGAGATTTGAAAGTGGAGAAATCAATTCCTACTTCAAGTATCTTGAAGAGCATTGACGATGAGAGATTTGAAGATAACAAGATGGTGCATAATGATACTCAGGTTTTTTCAACTGATATCTTGCATTGAGTTTGGAGAAACTTATGGACAAACTTGGGAAGATTGAAGGTTAGATCTCTCAATTCCACATCAAACTGGAAAACTAGTTCCACCAATATGAGCATTTGAATTGGCAGTCGAAACTCTAATTCAACAATTTGACATGTTTTTAAGATTGACAAGTGACAATGTATCATTCTCCTATTCACCCACTAAATAATTCTGATCATAGGAATAGTATAAAGGAGTGTGAGGAAAGTCTGAAGCAAATTGATCACAACTGGGTCTAAAGTATTTCTGTAGTGAGATAATTGTGTTAGTAATGTGTTCTTAAGTGTAGTGTGTCGAAGTTGTCTTTGTTAAGGCTTTTTGAACTTCTAGATATTGTGTTTGTGTTGTATTAGCTTTTATCTATGAATTTTTTGTGTCATTTGTATTGAAAAAATTATTAATATAAGAAAACCATGTTATTGTCATGTGAAGGCCTTCTATGTTTGAAATGATGAATTAAATATTTGAATGTTAAACCTTAGATTGATGTCGAACCCAAAAATAGGCACTAAAAATGGAAAATAAGACTTTAAACATCTTAGATTTTATGTTCTCTATCATGATATAAAAATTTGTAAAATTCTTGGTGATTATCAATGGCGCTATAGTGCCTAGCCAACCCGAGAGCAAGTTTAAAGGGTTGAACCGCAAGTTGACGTCATTTTTGACCTTGATTCGTCTTCTTCTTATATATTTCACATTTTTGCTCCCCTAGGGTGTGTATTTATGCTTGATTTACTTAGAGGAAGGACTTAAAACTCTATATTTCATCATCTTTGGGTAAGATCTTCATCTTTGCTTTGGAAATTTTTTGATTTCACCATGGATTTCTTCCACATAGTGGGTATGGCCGATAATTTCAAAACTTGGTGGAATGGAAGAGAAATCCATGAGTGAATGATTATGTAGTTTAGAATGTGTTTGTTGGAGCCTGAAAATAATATATTTGAGTTTTATTGGAATTTTATTTGAATTTCTAGATTTTTTTCTTGGCTCTTAAGATGAAAAAAGGAAAATGAAAGGGATTTTTTTATGTTAATAAATTTGCGAGCATGAAAGCTTAGAACTAGTACAATGCAATCTAAAAATTTGATTGCAGAATGAAGTTTCCTACATCTTAGTGGTACAATAGAATACATGATTGCAGCGCGACAATGGGAAAGTTATTGTTATATCACTGTCGTTGCTGTGTTTTTTGTGGCTAGAGAGTTCTACGCGAATTTATCTGAAAAATCTGATAATTTAGTATATGTGAGAGGGAAGTATGAGGATATAAGTTCTGCTTTGATCTATCACATTTACAAACTACATAGTGTTCTTACTGAAGAGGAATTGGATGAAATTATGCAATTTTTTACTAATGGTAATGGAGTGTGGAAAATGAACAATGGACAACGGGTAAAATTTTCTTTCTCAAAGTTAAATGTTCATTCTCGTGCTTGGCATTATTTTATTTCTGGTAGGTTGCTTCATACTAATCACTTCAGCGAGGTAGCTTGAAAAAGTGCCACATTGAACTACTGCATTCAGATGGACAAATCAATTGACATTGGCTCTTTGATTTATAGGAATATGCTTATTTCTACAAGGGGAGGAACTACTGGAGGTATGAGTTATCCTGCTCTTATTACAACCAAGTGTGCTGAATCGGGAGTTGAATATGAGACTTAGGAAGAAGTTTACCATCTCATAAGCATATTGGAAAGACTAATTTAGAGATTTATGGAAAGCATACTGGAGCACGGTTTAGAAGTACAGGTTCTGATATTCCTTCTACTTCATATTCATCTTCCACTTCAATACCTTCTACATCTGGAACTTCTTTACTTGACACTCTTATGGAACAATTATTCATTCAACAAGGAGATATCTTAACATTATAGAATCAGAAAAAAAAAGTTTGAAAATTCATCTTACCTATAATCATGAGTATATGCCGAGAAGAGTGGATTATGATATTACTTTCCTGATGCATTGAAGAAATTCTTAAGGGGTGACTACTCGGTAGTATTTCCTACTTTCCCTAGATATACGCCTTATAAACCTGATTATAGAGAGGAGGATGTAGGCTTTGATGATGATGATGATGGTGATGAAGGAGATGATGATGCATAGTGTTTTTTATTTGTTTTATTGCGTTTTATTTTCTATTTTCATGTTTAGATTTTTTGTAGTTAGTTTATTGTATGTTTGTTAGAATGCTTACATTTTCATTTGTGAAAACTATTAAAGTTATGATTATTGCACTAAACGGTTATTTTGTTTTTAATTTTTATTTTTCACTTCAATGAAAATGCTAGAATGGTCTTTTATGCTACTTTCCCTAGTGTTTATTACTTGTACTTGTACTATTCTAATGTTTCTAAGCTTTAAAATTTTTCTTTCTTCCTCAACTAATCTATTAAAATTAGTTAAAAATTTAAGTTTGAGGGAAGGGAGAAAATCTTTTTAAAAGAATTAAACTTTTTTTGTCCTTAAAGAACTATATTCTTAAAATTTATTTTAACATAACGTGTGGTATGTTGGGATTAGCTTTAGATAACTATATTTTTTATTTTATGAATGGTATAGAAAACTTAAGTAAAAATTTTTTATAATAAGGGTTAGTTCTAAAGTTAAAATATTAAGTATGAGAGGATAAGATTTTGTTTTTACTATTTTAAGTAAAGAAAATTCTATTTTTAGAATAGTTAAAAATTTTAGAGTTTTATTGTAAAAAGAAGGAATTGAAACTTTATGAAAAATCTTTTCAAAGCTAGTACAATTTTTTCAAAAGAAGGAGATGTGTAAACTTATTAACTTCAAGAAGAGGATGGAGGAGTTCAAAATCATTAAAGACTATCCAGATTTAGCAATCCTCACATGAAATGAAAAGAAAAAGAAAGGATTGAAAAAGATCCTAAAGAAAAAGGTAAAGAAAAATATAAAAAAGTGAAAAAAAAGAAGAGTAAGAATGAAAAATTGTGAGGAGAAGCTTGAGGAGATGCCTAATAAAAATTAACTCCACTTGAATGATCTTAAATAAAGGAACTTAATTATATTTCTAAGTTAAGGCTTTAAGTATGAGCATACTTACTAATGAAGTCTTTATGATGTTCTTTTTTAATGTAATTCTTTTAAGCATTCAAAATATGACAAAATTACAATTATTCATGAAATGAATAAAAAAATCAGAACTTTTAGACTTGACTACTAGATATTCTTTTATTTTAGTTTTAACCTGAGTTATTAAAAATTTTTCTAAAGTTTCACTGTCAGATTTATAAAACAAAAACTATAGAAATCTCTAAGTTAGACTCACTTCCACAAGTTATAATTTTTACATAGTATAAAGGAGTTACTTAAGGACAAGTAACATTTAAGTTTGGGGGAATGATACACCTTAAAATTACATGTTTTTAGTGCATTTTTTATGATTATTTTATGCAAATTTTTAGTGATTGCACTTTAAAGGAAGGAAATTTTCATGTTTTTGGTTTGAGGTACATGGAATGGACATTTAGAAAAAAGGAGGAAAAAATGAGCAAAAGCGCTGCAAAATGTTATGGCGCCACAGCAGCGTCCCCTGATGCTATAGCACCATATATGTGGGTAATGGGAACTATAGTGCCTAGAACGGTGCTATAGTGCCAATAACTACCCTTCTAGAAGATTCATTGAATTTGGCCAAATTTTTAAGGGGTGTTTGAAAAAATCCTTGGATAATTTCAGAGATCTATTAATATGGAAAAATATTAAATAAAATAGAGGACTTTTTAGCAACATTTGAAGTCCCACTTTAGTGTTTAAGTGTAGGTTTTAGTGTGTTTTGTGTTGTAATAGCAAGAGTTTGCATATTTCTTCAAGGAGACTCTAGAATTTGTGTTTGGGAGAAGACATAAGGTACTTTGTAACTATGTTTAAGTTTTTGTTTCTAAAACTTGGATTTTAATACAAATTTGGTGTTTTTGTTTTAATCTCCATGAATTCTGATGAGTTCCCTTTCTTTCTCCTTATTTTTGGGAATAAAACTTGTGGGATGAGAATGATTTAGAGATTTCTATTTACTTTTAAGAGTTGTGATCACATTTTCACTAATTCTTCATTGAATTTACAAATTGGGCATTTGTGAGGTTCAAATCCATTGAGAAACATAAAGACCCAGGAGTCTATGATTTCACTTAACTCGTGAGTGTCACACTTCATTCTAGGTTCATTAGGAAAGTTTTATACCCCATATGTTGGGTGAACATCATTATCATCTACAAGAAGAATGAATAGATATGAGTCTGCATTGACTTTTAGGACCTGAATAAGCCTTCCCTGAAGGATGACTTTCCTATGCCTCCGTAAAAGTTGATGGTAGATATCATCTCTTCACATGTGATATTCTCTTTCATGGACGACATACTATTTTAAAATCATATCTTGGTAGCCACAAAAGATGAAGAACATACAACTTTTCAGAGCTCAGTGGGCATTGTCTGCTATAAGGTTATGCCCTTTGGTTAAAAAATTCTAGGACAATATATCAACATGCTATGATGAACATATTTGATGATTTGTTACACTATTAAGTCAAATTTTACATAGACGATTTAGTCATTAAAAGTCATTCTGAAGAAAAGCATCTTTCAGACTTAAGAATCTTCTTTAAATGCCTTAAAAAATATATTTTGATGATGACTTGTTGAAATAAGCATTTTACATGTCTTCTGAGAAGTTTCTGGGCTTCATTGTCCATCAAAGGGGCATTAAGACCAGGCCCAACAAGATTAAATCCATTATAGAGATGGGACATCCTAAACACTTGATAAAATTACACTCCCTTCAAGGGAAGCATTTGACAAGTTTGATTAGATATGGTTGTGATGTGTTGGGAAAGATGAGATCAAAAATATCTTGACTAAGGTTCACAACGACCTATATGGGTCCCATTAATTGGGTCCCAAGATGAAAGTCAAGACTAAGAGGCCTAGATATTATTGACTTTTGATGGCTCTTAACTATATATAATATGTCAAGCGGTACATATATGTCATGTATGTATACTAGTACCTGACTAAACCTCGAATGCACTGCATCCGACAATTGCATTATGGCCCTTTAAAACCTAGGGAATCAATATTTTAGGGCCCATAAAACCCTCTTTTAAATAACATTAATTTATTCTTGCAGTCAATGAAAACTTCTCTAACTGGGTGGTATCCATCCCTCTAAGAAATGCCAAGGCCAAAAATATACTATATTTTCTCAAAAATAATATCATGTATCGATTTTGTGTGCCACATTGTATCTTCATTGATAACATGTTGACCTTCAAAAACACCATGATAAAATGATTTGCACAATGCCAAAAGATTGATTAACATTATTCCAAAAAATACTACTGAGATACAATGGCTTGTTCAAAGCTTTCAATAAGATTTTGGTAAAAATTATGATGAAAATCTTTCATGCTAACAATAAGAAAAGGTGCGAGAAGCTCTATGAGTGTATAGTATGACATATCATAAGCCCACTAGCTCTACCCTTTACTCATTGACTTTCGGGTTTGAAATAGTCCTTCTATTAGAAATCGAACTGCCTTTGTTGTAAGTTGCTCTAAGAGATAACATCAACAGTGATGATAATATCTCACTCAGGTTAGAGAAGCCCAATAGCTTTGAGGGGCTTAGGCTGCAGACCCAGCAAAACCTCATGTTATATTGAGCCCAAATAGTCAGAGCTCACAACAATTTAGTGAGACCGAGGACCTTTGCGGTTGGAGACTTGGTGCTAGTTCTATGCTGCCCCATTCCGACTCACCTTCAAAGACATGATAAGTTTGAGCCAACTTGAAAAACACTATTTACGGTCGAGAAGTTCTATGACGGAGGGGCCTACTTGCTGATTGATGGTGATGGAACTCATACAATGTCTCCTATCAATGGGCGATACTTGAAGAGATATTATGTTTAGGCTCTTTTTACATTTTATGTACTTAGTGTACCTTTTGAATAAATTGATGTTTAAAGCTTTTGTACTTTGTAACCCAATTTTTGAATAATAAAGAAGATACATTATTTTTCTATCTCTTTACTATGTTAGTTGTTGTGATTACCTTGTACTTGCTAAAGAGTCATTTAAAGTTCACAAAGACTACATATAGTGGAATCCAAGAATTTCTTTTTAACTAATTTACGGTTTGCATTTCAGGCAAGGTATAAAATTCTTAGAGTTTCTTATACCAGGTGTAATCAATAATCACTTTGAGAGAAGCCATGCACTTCTTTTACCATGCCATTCGACGATCTGATTTATGCAGAGTCTAAATTGAGAGTACCAACTCATCTTGAGTTTGGTAGGCATGCACGTCTCGTTCACTTCACATGCTTAAGGAAGATGTGCTCATCCCACTCATCGTAAATGTGCAGATGAATTTACTTTTACAGATATTGTTTAGCTCATAGGCTAAACATTTTTGGGTAGAGCGCTTTCCTAGTCTAACACTCTTGTGGCATTTGTATTGACTCAAGCAATTCTTATCACCTCATCGAAAAGGCCATGTCATATCAACTACAACATTTTGAGTTAACTAGCTTATCTGTGCCTAAGCGGGATAACTTCATGCCACAAAATATCTCAAATGAGGGTCATCTCCTTAGAGCTAATGGAAAATGCCCTTATGGTAGATGATCCCGACTGTTTATATGCAACAGTACAATAATACATTTGATTATATTTTTCACTTATCTTTCCTTACTTTGCAATAGTACCAAAAACTTGATCCTGGAGAAAATAAGAATATAACTTCTTAACTTAATATATATTAAGATACTACACAAGTATACGTAACGTTATCAAGTAATATAGGACTTTGTGATTAAACCCCGAATATCAAACCCACAGGGAGAATTCACAATATGCACTTTTAAATAACAAACTTTCTATTTCAAAAAGATAATTACTTAAACTATAGATATTTTTACATCAATTAAAATTCAATTCTTTTTGGTATTTTTGATATTTTGACAAAACATAAACAACTTCTAAATATAACTTGAGTTTATGTAAAAGAAAAGCACTGAATATGAAATATCTTTCTCCTTATCATGAATTAGTAATAAGTATAGGAATTTTATTGTAGAAGTATTTAAATTGTGTTGTGCCAAATAGGAGCAATATTATTCTTTACCCTTACTTGAGATGCTATAAAGAACATAGGCTAATTTAAATTTTGAATAGTTCTGTAGACCTGCTATGTAGGGAAGATACTAGCTCTCAATCTACAGTTCCCTCGATTCCCTCCACCTTGGGGCTAACATCTCGTATCAGAATCTAAAATAATAAACCAAGTTAGGGGCTTTAGTCTGTCACTCTAAAGTTCTATAACTTTACACCCTTCAAAGATTATTTTCCTATTTATTTGCACTCAATCATATGAATTAAATTCTCATTCATACAACCTCATGTGATTCTTTCCAATTATTGATTGAAAGTCTTCCAGCCTATTTCTTACATGTTGTCACAACAAATTTTAACATCTAGATGAGCTAGATCAAAAAGTAAATGAAGTACATGGAATTAAATCATCACAACTTCTTCCAACATTAAAGATTAATAATCTCCATAAATTCCATCTAACACTTTATTTACTTATCATTTTAAGGAGAAAGATTAAAAAAACTACCCATAATCCATCGAGAAATCAAAACCACACTTTAGTTTAAAATTAAAAATCATTGTCAAGCCAACAAGAATTCGCGGTTAAAATTAAAAGTAGTTTAAAAACAAAAATAAAAACTTATCTGAAATCCTCCACCAAACTCTTGAAGTTCCTCTGAATCTCTTCTCTCTTACAACACTCTTAACTTTCTCAATAAAACTAAAAATAAAAAGGATAAAGTAAATTTGTGGTGCCTGAAAAATCTCTCTAAGAGTTCCTCCACGAACTATTTCAAGAACTTCTTAGGACTCCCCTCTTTCTTCTCTTAACTTTCTCTTTTATCATTTTCCAAGAGGTGCCTTGGTATCTCTTCAAAATGTGTCCTGATTTGATGTATTTTCCAAGGGATGCCTCCTTTCACAATTCTTTTAACCATATTTTTGTTTCTAGTGATCATAACCACCCTCTTTAGCCAATAAGCGCCTCAAAGGTCCCCTTAAAATTTAGTAGAATGAATTAACTGGTCAAATAACTGCCTCTGGCGCTTAAGTGCGGGGCCTCTGACACTTAGGTGTGGCCTTCTATTTTTCACCGATGCTTAAGCACCGGATTTGGCGCTTAGGCGCCAAAATACTTTTGCACCATTTTTGCATTTTTTTCTCCAAATTTGATCCTTTTTTACTCCTTTTAGCATTTTCACCTTTTTACTTGTACCTCAAAGAAAAAACACAAAATCTATAAAATAGGTATAAAAATGTGTCTAAAAATACTCTGTATTTTAGGTGTATCAAAATCCCCCAAAATTAAAATGTTATTTGTCCTTAAGTGACACTTCAATCTTTAAAAACTAAATAAGTATGATATGTATATGAGTTTTCTTAGGAGTTACTAAAATTTAGATTTAGAAATATAGTAGTCCAATTTAGAAAAAATATTTAGTGAATGAGACCAACTTATAGTTTAGAAATTTTTAATGTTAAGAAATACGAAAATATTAGTTTCTATCTAATTCAGAAATATTATAGATTTTTTAAATATAGAAGTTAGTGAGAATAATTTTACTTACTATATTATATCATTAAGCTTAAGAGTTTCTCAAGTTTTATACTTTAAAAAGATCAAATATAGAACCAATTTTTGATTAGGCTCCAATCCTCAAGCTTCTCCTCCCTTTTTTTCTTTTTATTTTTATTTTTCTTATTCTTTTCTTTTTATTTTTGTTATCCTTTAGCTTTTGTTCTTTTTCAGGCAAGGATTACTTTATTTGGATATGTCTTTAATAATTTTGAATTCCACTTCTCCTTTCCTAAAGTAAAGTCCTGAAATAAATCTTTTACTAATAANCTAAAGCAATTGATATAAATCTTTTACTAATAAATATAATAAAAGTTTTGAATATTATTTTTAATAAAAGAAATTTAAGTATTAAAAATAAAAGTCTAAATTTCTAAATTTTTTAAAAATATAATTTTTCTTACTAAAGATAGGAACACTATATTTAAAATTTTCTATGCTAAAAATTTTTAACAGAAAGTTTTTTTTCATTACTTAGAATTTTAACTAAATTTTCTTACTCATTTTAATAATCAAATTTTACTTCCCTAATATGACTTCATATACATGATCATTTTTTTTTCAAATCAAATTTACTTGTAGCACATTTGAGAACAAATAAAATTCAAGTTTTTAAAATATTTTTCATTCCCCCCCAAACTTAAATTTTTAATAAGATTAAACAGTTTAGCAACAGATATATATAAGTAGGAATGAAAATTGAAATAACATGTTTACAGGAATTTTTATACCCTAATTATACAAGTATAAAACTAAAAATTGGAGTAAAATTAATTTTTGATCATATTTTTATATTTAATTCAACATGTAGAGATTCATTAGACTTCAAAGTAGTGGGTACATACATGAAAACAAACAAACACAATAAATTTGATTTCACAGTCTAAACATAAAAACAAACACTAACAAGATAAAAGAAAAATATAGGTAGCAATTTTCTGGAATTAAATTTTAAAATTGAAGCTCGCAAGATTTTCAACTTTTCAAAAGACAGAAATAAGTTCAATCCTGACTAACTAAAACACATTACTCAACACACAACAACAATTACTACCCTAGAATTTAAAACAAAATACTAAGAAAATACAAACATCTCAATAACAATTAAACAAAACAAAAGTCTAACACATCACATAGTCCTTCAAGTACATAAACTCAAATGTCTCAAGTTCACACCACGCAGTCTATCACATATTACAAATATAAAAATAAATTAGTCCTCCTCCTCATCAGCTGGATCACTGCTATTCCAGACATCTGTAGGCACATAATTAGGGTATCTTAGATATGAAAGAAATTCCACTCCTTGGTTACCCATAATGAGGCTTTCCAAAGATGAGTGAAATTTCTCCTCATAATCGCTATGCCTTTTGGCATACCCATCAATATGATCTACAAAACTTTCCAAATTTTGTACCTTATCTGCAATTTAATTAATATTATCCATCATCCTTTACAATAATTGATCCAAAGTTTCAGTAGTCTCACCTCTAGAAGTAGATGCTCGCGGGGTATATGGTCTCGATGTAGAAGCGGCAGAGGTGGATGCAACAGACGTCGACAATCCATAACTTCTTGAAAATCCTCCTCTCCAGCCAAAAAGAGAGTGCTCATAATACGATTTCACATTTACACTTGTAATTAGATTTAGAGGCAGCAACACTTCTTCCCCGCTATCATACCTCACACCAACCTGCTCACACAAAGAAAAGATTATGGTAGCAAGTCCCATACCTGCAGTAGTAGCGGCAGTGGCAGAACTGATGATAGTCTAATAAATCAAAGCTCCAATATTGATAAGCTTACCTGCCTGAATACAATAATTCAACATTGCTCTTTGCCTCGTAACTTCACTAAGATGATTCGTTGGTAACAGATGAGGTGAAATAAAGTAGTGTCACACATTCAATGGTGCTCTTAACTTTGAAGTGGAAAAGTTGACTCTCCTTTCATTTGTAATTTTCCAAAGTCCCCTTCCAATAGTCAAATATGAAATAATCTCATCCAATTCCATCTTAGTTGGAATATAGTTTTCATAGAAATATAAAGTATAAGGCAGTAAATTATAGAACATATTGATTACCTCTAGTGAAAAAGGTACCAATTTTCCTCTAACCATGACTTGATCCTCTTTATCCTCTGGAAGGTTTGCATAAAACTCCCACACTACAGATATCACAACAACATCAGAAAAACAACAAAATCATTCCCATTGTTGGCGAATGATCAAATCTTCCACGGATCCATCTGGATTTTTAAAACACCTCTCAAGAATCAGTTTTTGTGATTGTAGAGCATCACTATATCTATCCTGAGCTTTTGAACTCACAAACTTGCTTGAATCAAAGTGGGCCTTTCCTTTACTCCTCTTCATTCTTGGGGCCATTCTACAAATTTCACAAAATTCCACAATAACTTCAAAAATTAATTCTAATATACTAAACTCTACCCTTATAAGCATAAACTACACTTTCTATACAATTTCCATAGATTTTTCTTCACTTTTCACCATAAATAGTGATTTATAGGTTTTCCAAATGTACTCAAAATACATGGTGAAAATCTAAAATTTTTACATATAAGTGAAGCTCTTACCTTAAGAAATCCAAATCTGCCAAATTTGGCTCAAATCCACCAAGAAATCTCGATGAAAAGGTTTTCCCTAACTTCAAAATCGCAAACTTGAGAAGAAGAAGACGATGATTTTTGAGGTTATTTTTCACTTTTAACCGTTGGCAAACCGATTTTTATGAACCGACGCTTAAGCGCGGATAAGTGGTGCTTAGGCGCCTACCTTTCAGGTTACATTGTGCTTAAGTACGAGAATGTGGCGCATAGACGCCAGTGCACAATTTTTGATATTTTTTAACTTAAGTAAAATGCACTACTAACCTAAGTATACCACCACTAAATGGTCTTACAACACTTAAATGGCTATTTTACTCTTCTCTAACTCTCCTCTCTCTTAAATATCTCCAATATAACTAATTCAATTTGAGGCTAAAATAACACAAATTTTCACACAAAAAAACACATATATTCATTTATGAACTATTACAAGCAACATTTAACACAAAATTCACCTTCCAAAGAGTGTCAGATGAGAAAATTTTCTTAAATTCAAACAATAAACAAACAGCTCAATTAAACACATAAATAATAAAAAGGAAGATTTAACACTAACACTTAAAAACAACAACTCCTAAAAAACAAACTCTAATGTTGAACTTGATTCCTTTCTTTATTTGTTGGAACAAATTCCTGTCTTTCATTACTCACTTTTTGAGCATTCAGAATATAGAGTTGATAAAACGGACGGTGGTGACGAGCTCTGATACAATCTTCTTCAATCGCTTTTTGCTTATGATACATCACCTTATCCGCTTCTTCTATATAACTATTACGACTAAATTGCATTTTTAATTGCCATCCAATATGCTCTAGATGTGCATTAACTTCATTTACTTTTGTCTCAAGTAAAGTCACACTAGTCTCAATTTTGTTGATCTTTTCCGCTTTTCCTTCAATACTAATGGCTAAGAAACTGTTATACATCTCTTGTGTACTTTGAGTAATAAATTTCTTCCTCATGGCCTCTTCCTTTTTCTTTAAATCCATCTCTAATGAAGACATTTTCTCAAAAATCTGTCTTTCTCTTAGACTTTTAGGGCTAAAAATGATTCTGAGGTGAAATTCCTTCTATTTATACACCTAGATCCTTCTAATAACTCCTAGACACGTCCTAAAACTACCATAGCACATTTAAGTTAACTAATTAGCAGTTAAAGCTTCTAGAAGTTGAATTTTGTACATGATTTTTAACATATGTGCTTAAGTGTTGAATATTGGCGCTTAAGCGCCAATGCTCAATTTTGCACCAGTCAACTTAACGTCCAAATTCTCATTCTAGCTTGTCTAGATCACTAAATAAAGTCTTAAAATCAATACTAACACATAATAATCTCAAAAATACTATCCCAAATTTTCTTAATCACACAAAAAAAAAAACAAAGCAAAAACACATGTATAACTATGGGTTGCCTCCCACAAAATGCTTGGTTTTATGTCGTCAGCCCGACGTAACTAGTGCTTATTCTGGTTGACCCAACATCATTCGATCATTAAATTTATACTAATCCCCTATAAAATAAGGTTTCAGTCTATGACCATTCACTTTAAATACGTTCTTAGTTTTAGGATCCTTGATATCCACAGCTCCATAAGGATAAATTTTCATCAAAACAAATGGGCTCATCCACCTGGACTTAAGTTTTTTTGGAAATAATCTTAACCTTGCATTATATAGCAAAACTTGTTTTCCTGGCTAAAAATTTTTAGTACGAATCATTCGATCATGCCACATTTTCATCTTTTCTTTACAAATATTAGCACTCTCATAAGCCTCAATCCTTATCTCTTCAAGCTCATTTAATTGTAATAATATTTTCTTACCAGCATCTTTCAAATTATAATTGAACTTTTTAATTACCCAATATGCTTTATGCTTAAGTTTAACTGGTAATGACAAGCTTTCCCAAATATTAGCCTATATGGAGACATTCTTATAGGAGTTCTGAATGCAGTCCTATAAGCCCACAAAGCATAGTCAAGTTTTACTGACCAATCCATTTTTATGAGATTCATAGATTTTTCCATAATTCTCTTAATCTCTTGATTAGATAATTCAGCCAAACCACTTGTTTGAGAATGATAAGCAGCAGCAATTCTATGTTTTATATGATAGTTCTTTAATAATTTATCCATTATCGCATTTCTGAAATGACTTCCCTCATC
Organism: Phalaenopsis hybrid cultivar; assembly: GCA_002079205.1. Classification (NCBI taxonomy): domain Eukaryota; kingdom Viridiplantae; phylum Streptophyta; class Magnoliopsida; order Asparagales; family Orchidaceae; genus Phalaenopsis; species Phalaenopsis hybrid cultivar. The sequence continues at coordinate 29,704 of JXCR01103435.1, read as the reverse complement.
AGTTATGATAACTCTCGGCATCCTAAATCTATAAAATATGTTTATTTTCAAAAATTTTGTAACACTTTGAGCATCACATAAAGGTAAAGCAACAACTTCTATCCATTTGGATACATATTCCACTGTTAACAATATGTATAAATTTTTGAAAGATGGTATAAATGGTTCCATGAAATATAATCCCCAAACATCAAATATTTCAACTTCTAGCATATAATTAAGGGGCATCTTGTTTCTCCTAGAAATATTGCCTACACGTTGACATCGAGCACAAGTTTTAATATAAGCATTAACATCTCTAAAGATAGTAGGAAAATAAAATCCAGATTGTAAAATTTTTTATGTTGTTTTATCAACACCAAAATGTCCCCCAAAATCAGAATTATGAAATTTTTGGATAATTTCATAAGTTTCTTCTAAAGGTACACATCTCCGTATAATCAGATCCTTTTCTTGTTTATATAAAAATGGGTCATCCCAAAAATAAGTCTTAGCTTCATATATCAATTTCCTCTTCTGTTGGGATGTCATTCCATAGGGTATAATAACACTTACAAGAAATTTCACAATTTTGGCATACCACGAAACACAACACTCATTAGTATTGAATAGTTTTTCATCTAGAAAATGTTCATTAATTTCTTTTTCAAAACAAAGTGGTTTTTCTAACTCAAGTCTGAACAAATGATCAGCAATTTGATTTTCAGTCCCCTTCCGATCTACTATTTCAAAGTCAAATTCATGGAAAAGAAGAATCTATTTTATAAGTCTTAGTTTAGCATCCTTCTTTTTCATTAAGTACTTAATAACAGATACGCACTACATAATGAGTTCCAATTAAATATGATCTAAATTTATCAAAAGCATATACTATTGCTAATAACTTTTTTTTCAGTTGTTTTATAATTAAATTGGGTTTCATTAAGAGTTTTACTAGCATAGTAAAATACTTTGAAAACTTTATCATATATTTGTCCTAAATTAGCTCCAATAGCATAATTACTAGCATCACACATAAGTTCAAAAGGTTTTCCCCAATCTGGTGAAACTATAGTTGGTGCAACGATTAATTTTTCTTTTAATAACTTAAAAGCTTTTAGGAATTCTTCATCAAATTTGAAAATTACATCTTTTTCTAGTAAATGGCATAAAGGCTTAGCAATTTTTGAAAAGTCTTTAATATATCGTATGTAGAATCTAGCATGTCCTAAAAAACTCCTAATTTCCCTACATTTATTGGATAAGGCAAATTAGCGATCACTTGAATTTTAGCAGGATTTACTTCCATACCATTTTATGATATTTGATGTCCTAATATAATTCTTCCTGCTAACATAAATTATCATTTTTCTAATTAAGGACTAAATTTGTTTCTTCACAACGCTTAAGAACTTTTGATAAATGTTCTAAACATTAGTCAAATGAAGTTCGAAACACTGAAAAATCATTCATAAGGACTTCAATCCCTTTTTCAATTAAATCACAAAAAAATTGCCATCATACATCTTTGAAATGTAGTAGGGGCATTATAAAAACCAAAAGGAATTCTTCTAAAAGCAAATGTACCATAAGGACTGGTAAAAATTGTTTTCTCTTGATTCTCAGGAGTTATTTGTATTTTGTGATAACCAGTATATCCATCCAGAAAATAAAAGTATTTATGCTCAACAAGTATATCCAACATTTGATCTAGAAAGGGTACTGGAAAATGATCTTTCCTAGTGGCAAGATTTAATTTTCTATAATCAATGCATAATTGTCACCCTGTGACTTGTCTAGTAGGTATTAATTCATTATGTTCCTTCACAGTCACAGTTACTCCTCCTTTCTTAAGAACGCAGGGAATTGTACTTACTCATGGATTATCTGAACAGGGTAGATAATTACAGCATCTAACCACTTTAATAATTTTTCCTTAACAGCTTCTTTCATAATAGGATTCAATTTCCTTTGAGGATCAACATTGGGTTTGTTGTTCTATTCTATATGAATTCTATTCATATAAATTGAATGGTTGATTCCTTTAATATTAGCTATCGTCCATCTAAAGGCTTTTTAAAAATTTTTCAAAATTTTAATCAATCATTCTTCTTCTTCCATTGTTAACTTTGAGGAAATTATAACTGGTAAAGTAGAGGAATAACCTATAAAGACATTTTAAATCATCAGGAAGTAACTTCAACTCAAGTTCAGAAGATTTTTCTATTGATGGGCAAAATGATTTAATATTTTCTATCATGTTTAAAACTTCAAAACTTTCTCGAACATAGTTTGAATCTTCCTTAAAAAGATCTTCACATTGATCTAATTCCTCTTCTTGCTTGTGTTCAAAATCTTTCACTTCAGATTTTTCATCATAATTAGTTTTGAAATAGCATGTACTCGGATATCATATAACATCCATTCTATAACATTCATCATCTTTAATTTTTGCAGGATATTTCATTGATCTTGAAATGTTAAAAGTAATAGTTTCATTGAAGTGCATAGTTAATTCCCTTTTCTACACATCTATCATTGCTATTCCTGTTGCTAGGAAATGTCTCACCAAAATGATAGATATCTATTTATTTTTATCCATATCTAGCACAATGAAATCAACATGAAAGATAAATTGATCCAGTTTCACTAGGACATCTTCTATAACTCCTTTAGGTTACATTTTCAAACGATCTGCTAGCTGCAGAGATATAGTAGTAGGGGTTATGTATCATAATCCCAATCTTTTAAATATTGATAATGACATAAGGTTAATTCTTGCACCTAAATCACATATGACTTTCCCATAAAATGTGTCTCCTATTGCACATGGAATTGTAAAGCTACTAGAATCTTTAAGCTTTTCAGGAAGCTTTTTCTGAGTTTTAGCACTCAACTCTTCACTAAGTGGAACAGTCTCATTATCTTTAAACTTTCTTTTCCTGTTGAGAATATCCTTCATAAACTTTACATAGCTTGGCATTTGTTCTAAGGTTTCAGCAAATGGAATATTAATTATAAGCTTCTTATAAATTTCCAAAAATTATGAATTGTAGGGCACTAGTCCTTCAGAACCTAAACTACACACACACTAAAATAAAATAAATTACACACACAAAAATAAAATACTACAAAAAGATATTCCTACAATAACTCTTAAAGTTTAAATAAGCCTTTCTAAAATAGAAAATTGCTTTCAATCAATCTCTCAGGCAACAGTGCCAAAAACTTGATCCCGACTGTTTATATGCAATAGTATAGCAATGTATTTGATTATATTTTTCACTTATATTTCCTTACTTTGTAATAGTACCCAAAACTTGATCCTGGAGAAAATAAGAATTTAATTTTTTAACTTAATATATATTGGGGATCTAAGCAAGTATATGTAATGTTATCAAGTAATATAGGACTTTCTATTTAAGCCCCAAATATCGAACCCACAGGAAGAATTTACAATATGAACTTTTGAATAAAAAACAATCTATTTCAAAAAGATAATTACTTAAACTATAAATATTTTTACAATAAATAAAATTCAATTCTTTTTAGTATTTTTGATATTTTGACAAAACAAAAACAACTTCTATATATAACTAGAGTTTATGTAAAAGAAAAGCACTAAATATGAAATATTTTTCTCCTTATCATAAATCAGTAATAAGTATAAGAATACTGTTATAGAAGTATTCAAATTGTGTTGTACCAAATAGGAGCAATATTATTCTTTACCCTTACTAGAGATGCTACAAAGAACATTGACTAATTTAAAGTTTGAATAGTTCTAAAAACTGATTAGGCATGGAAGATACTAGCTATCACTGTAGAGTTCCCTCGATTCCCTCCACTTGAGGGTTAACATCTCGTATCAGAACCTAAAACAATAAATCAAGTTGGGGACTTTAGTCTCTCACTCTAAAGTCATCTAACTCTTCAACCTTCAAAGATTATTTCCCTATTTATTTGCACTAAATCATATGAATTGCATTCTCATTTATACAACCTCATGTGATTCTTTCCAATTGTTGACTGAGACAATACCAGCCCGGTTCTTACATGTTCTCACAATAAATTTTAACATCTAGATGGGCCAGATCAAAAAGTAAATGAAGTACATGGAATTAAATCATCACAACTTCTTCCAACATTAATGATTAATACTCTCAACAACTTCCACCCAACGCTTTAATTACTTATCATTTTAAGGAGAAAGATAAAGAAAATTACTCAGAATCCTTGGAGAAATCAAAATCATACCTTAGTTTAAAAATAGAAATCATTGTCAAACCAACAAGCAGTATTAATTAAAACCAAAAGTAGTTTAAAAACAAAGATAAAAACTTATCTCAAATCCTCCACCAAACTCTTGAAGTTCCTTTGAATCTCTTCTCTCTTACAACACTCTTAACTCTCACACTAAAACTAAAAGCAAAAAGGATAAAGTAAATTGGTGGTACCTGAAAAATCTCTCTAAGAGTTCCTCCATGAACTATTTTAAGAACTTTTTAGGACTCCCCTTTTCTTCTCTTAACTTCCTTCTTTTATTATTTTCCAAGAGGTGCCTTGGTATCTCTTCAAAATGTGTCCTGATTCGATGTATTTTCTAAGGAATGCCTCCTTTTACAAGTCCTTTAACCATATTTTTGTTTCTAGTGGTCATAAGCACCCTCTTTAGCCAATAGGTGCCTCAAATGTCCCTCTAAAATTTGGCAGAATGAATTAACCCGTCAAATAACTACTTATAGCGCTTAAGTGCAGGGCCTCTAACGCTTAAGCTCGGCCTCCGGATCTGGCGCTTAGGCGCCAAAACACTTTTGCATAATTTTCGCATTTTTTTCTCCAAATTTGATCCTTTTTCACTCCTTTTAGCATTTTTCACCTTTTTACTTGTACCTGAAAGAAAAACACACAAATANAAAATCCATGGAGAAAACAAAACCACAGTTTAGTTTAAAAGTAGAAATCATTGTCAAACCAACAAGAAGTCTCAATTAAAACTAAAGTAGTTTAAAAATAACACTTCAGTTTAAAAGTAGAAATCATTGTCAAACCAACAAGAAGTCTCGATTAAAACCAAAAGTAGTGCAAAACAAAAGATAAAAACTTATCTCAAATCCTCCACCAAAATCTTGAAGTTGTTTTGAATCTCTTCTCTTTTATAACACTCTTGACTCTCATATTAAAACTAAAAATAAAAAAGATAAATTAAATTTGTGGTGTCTGAAAATCTCTCCAAAACTCTCCTTTCCAACACTTTTCAGAACTTTCAAGCTCACTTTAAAAAGTTTTAACTTCATTCTTTTATAAATCTCCAAGAGGTGCCTTGATAACTCTTCAAAATGTGTCCCAATTCGATGTGTTCTCCAAAGGATGCCTCTTTTCATAAGTCTTTTAATAATATTTTCATTTCTAGTGGTTATAACCACCCTCTTTAGCTAATAAGTGCCTCAAATACCTCTTAAAAATTCAATAAAATGAAGTAAACCGTCACATAACTTCCTCTAGCACTTAAGCGCAAGGTTTCTAGTGCTTAGGCGCAGCCTTCTTTGTTTCCTCGGTGCTTAAGTGTCGTATCTGGTGCTTCGGCGCCAAAACACTTTGGCACAGTTTTCACCTTTTTGCTCCAAATTTGATCCTTTTTCACTCCTTTTAGCATTTTTTTACTTTTTACTTGTACCTGAAAGAAAAACACACAAATATCTTCTATTAAAGCACAATGTCTCAAAAATAAGTTTAAAAATGTATCTAAAAACACTATTTATTTTAGGTATATAAAATCCTTCAAACTTAAAGTGTTACGTGTCCTCAAGTGATACTTCAATCTTTAAAAACTAAGTACGTATGATATGTACATGAGTTTCTTTAGAAATTACTAAAATTTAGATTTAGAAATATAGTAGTCCAATTTAGAAAAAATATTTAGTAAATGAGACCAACTTAAAGTTTAGAAATTTTTAATGTTAAAAAATATGAAAATATGAGTTCCTATCGAATTCAGAAATATTGTATATTCTCCAAATTTAGAATTTTGTCCTTTTATTATCTCCACTTAAAAATTTTTATTAAGAAAAATTTTACTTACTATATTATATCCTTAAGCTTAAGAGTTTCTAAAATCTTATACTTTAAAAAGATTAAATGTGGAACAAATTTTTGATTAGGCGCTAATCCTCAAGCTTCTCCTCCCTTACTTTTTCTCTTTTCTTTTCTTTTCTTTTTTCATTTTCTTTTACTTTTCTTTATCTTTATCTTTTTTTTTCTTTTCTTTTTCTTTTTTTTAAGGCAGGGATTACTATATCTAGACAAGTATTTAATGGTTTTGAATTACACTTCTCATTTCCTAAAGCAAAGTCTTAATATAAATCTTTTACTTAAAAATATAATACTAGTTTTGAAAATTATTTTTAACAAAAGAAATTTAAGTATTAAAAATAAAAGTCANAATACCTTCCATTGAAGCGTAATATCTCAAAAATAGGTATAAAAATGTGTCTAAAAACACTATATATTTTAGTGAATGTCATTTCAAAACTACTTATGAAGAAAAATCTGAAGATAAAGATTTAGAACATGAGAAAGAAGAGGAATTAAATCAATGTGAAGATCTTTTTATGGAAGATTCAAACTATATTCGAGAAAGTTTTGAAATTTTGGACGCGATAGGAAAGGATAATTTATTTTGTCCATCAATAGAAAAACATCCAAAACTTGAGTTGAAGTGACTTCCGGATCTTTTAAAATATGTCTTTTTAGGCGATTCCTCTACTTTACCAGCTATAATTTCCTGAAAGTTAACGATGGAAGAAGAAGTAAGATTGATGAAAATTTTGAAATTTTAAGAAAGCTCTTTGAATGGATAATTACTGATATTAAAATGAATCAGTCCTTAATTTGTATGCATAGAATTCATATGGAAGAGAACTGCAAACCCAGGGCTGATCCTCAAAGGAGATTGAATCCTGTAATGAAAGAAGTAGTAAAGAAAATTTTTTTAAAGTGGTTAGATGCTGGAATTATCTACCCTATTTCAGATAGTGCATGGGTTATTCCAATTCACTACATTCCTATGAAAGGAGGAGTAATTGTGACTGTGAATGAACATAATGAGTTAATACCCACTAGATAAGTCACAGGGTGGCAAATATGCATTGATTATAGAAAATTAAATCTTTCCCCTAGGAAAGATTATTTTCCTCTACCCTTTCTAGATCAAATGCTAGAAAGACTAACCAAGCATAAATACTTTTATTTTCTGGATGGATATACCGGTTTTCACCAAATATAAATAACTCTTGAGGATCGAGAGAAAACAAATTTTACCAGTCCTTATGGTACATTTTATTTTAGAAGAATGCCCTTCGGTTTATGTAATGCCCTTGCTACATTTCAAAGATGTATGATGGCAATTTTTTGTGATTCAATTGAAAAAGGAATTGAAGTATTTATGGATGATTTTTCAGTTTTTGTAACTTCATTTGACTCAAGTTTAGAAAATTTATCTAAAGTTCTTAAGCGTTGTGCAGAAACAAATTTAGTCCTTAATTGTGAAAAATGCCAATTTATGGTAGCAAGAGGAATTGTTTTATGAAATCAAATAACAGAAAATTGTATTGAAGTAGATCCTGCTAAAATTCAAATGATCGCTAATTTACCTTATCCAACCAATGTCAGAGAAATTAGGAGTTTTTTAGGACATGCTGGATTCTACAAACGATATATTAAAGACTTTTCAAAAATTGCTAAAACTCTATGTCATTTACTGGAGAAAGATGTAATTTTCAAATTTGACGAAGAGTTCTTAAAATCTTTTGAGTTATTAAAAGAAAAATTATTCACTGCACTTATTAAAATTTCACCATATTGAGAAAAAAATTTTGAACTGATGCGTGAAGCTTGTGATTATGCTATTGAAGCTTTTTTAGGACAAAGATATGATAAAATTTTTTAAGTAATTTACTTTTCTAGTAAGATTTTTAATGAAACCCAAATTAATTATACAACAACTGAAAAAATGTTATTAGCAATAGTATATGCCTTTGATAAATTTAGACCATATTTAATTTGAACTCATTGCGTAGTGCATACAGATCATTCTACTATTAAGTACCTAATGAAAAAGAAGGATGTTAAACCAAGACTTATAAGATGGATTCTTTTTTTGCAAGAATTTGATTTTACAATAGTAGACCGAAAGGGAACTGAAAATCAAATTGCTAATCATTTGTCCAGGCTTGAGTTAGAAAAACCACTCTATTTTGAAAAAGAAATTAATGAATATTTTCGAGATGAAAAACTATTCAAAATTAATGAGTGGTGCGTTCTGTGGTATGTCGACATTGTGAACTTTCTTGTTAGTGATCTTATACCCTATGGAATGACCTACCAACAGAAGAGAAAATTTATTTCTAAAGCTAAGACTTTTTTTTGGGATGATGCATTTTTATATAAATAAGGAAAGGATTTGATTATTCAAAAATGTGTACCTTTAGAAGAGACTTATGAAATTATCCAAAAATGTCATAATTTTGATTTTGGGGGACATTTTGGTATTGATAAAACAACATACAAAATTTTACATTCTGGATTTTATTGGCCTACTATCTTTAGAGATGTTAATGTTTATATTAAAATTTGTGATAGATGTCAACGAGTAGGCAATATTTATAGAAGAAATGAGATGCCCCTCAATTATATGCTAGAAGTTTAAATATTTGATGTATGGATATTAGATTTCATGGGACCATTTATACCATCTTTCGATTAGTAGTGGACTATGTTTCCAAATGGATAGAAGCTGCTGCTTTACCTTGATGTGATGTTCAAATTGTTGCAAATTTTTTGAAAATGAACATAGTTTATAGATTTGGGATGCTGAGAGTTATCATAACTGATGAGGGACATCATTTTAGAAATGCCATAATGGAGAAGTTATTAAATAAATATCATATAAATCATATAATTGTTATTGCTTATCTTCCTCAGATAAGTGGTTTGGCTGAATTATCCAATCAAAAAATTAAAAGAATTATTGAAAAACCTATAAATCCAACAAAAATAGATTGGTCAGACAAACTTGAATATGCTTTGTATTATAGGACTGCATATAGAACTCCTATAAGAATGTCCCCATATAGGCTAATATTTGGGAAAGATTATCCCTTACAAGTTGAAAATGAGCATAAAGCATATTGGGTGATTAAAGAGTTCAATTATAATTTAAAAGATGCTAGTGAGAAAAGATTATTGCAATTAAATGAGCTTGAAGAGATAAGGAATGAATCTTATGAGAGTGCTAAGATTTACAAAGAAAAGATGAAGATGTGGCATGATCAAAGGATTCCTACTAAAAATTTTTTAGATTTATAAAGAAAAGATGAAAATGTAGCATGATTGAAAGATTCTTACTAAAAATTTTCAGTCAGGGCTATAAGTTTTGCTATATAATGCAAGGTTAAGAATATTTCTAGGCAAACTTAAGTCCAGGTGGATGAGACCATTTGTTGTGATGAAAGTTTATCCTTATGGAGCTGTGGATATTAAAGATCCTAAAACTGATAAAGTGTTTAAAGTAATGGTCATAGACTGAAACCTCATTTTATAGGGGATCAGTATAAATTTAACAATTGAATGATGTTGGGTCAACAAGAATAAGCACTGGTTACATCGGGCTGATGCTATAAAACCAAACGATTTGTGGGAGGCAACCCATGGTTATTAGTGTGTTTTTGCTTTGATTGTTGTTTGTGTGTGATTAAGAAAGTTAGGGTAGTATTTTTGGGAATATTATGTGTTGTAACCTACACATGTTAGAATGAGAATTTGGACATTAAGTTGACTGGTGCAAAATTGAGCACTGGCACTTAAGCGACAATATTTGGCGCTTAAGCGCGACAGTTAAAAAAACATGTGCTAAATTAGGATTCTAGAAGGTTTAACCACCAATTGGTTTGTAAAAAAGTGCTAAGGCAGTTCCAAGACATGCCTAGAAGTTATTAGAAGGATTTAAGCCTATAAATAGAAGGGTTTTGTGAAGGAATTTTACCCCAGATCATTTTTAGCCCTAAAAGTCTAAGAGAGAGAGAGAGAGATTTTGATAAGATGTCTTCATGGGAGATGAATTTGAAGAATAAGGAAGATACTATGAGGAAAAAGTTCATTATTCAAAGTGAACAAGAGATGTATAACAGTTTCTTAGTCATTAGTGTCAAAGGAATATCAGAAAAGATCAACAAAATTGAGGCTATCATGAATTTACTGGAAACAAAGGTAATTGAGATTCATGCACATCTAGAGCATATTGGATAGTAATTGAAAATGCAATTCAGTCATACTAGTTATATAATGGAAGCGAATATGGAGATGTATCTTAAATGGAAATGGATTGAAGAAGATAGTATCAGAGCTCGTCACCAACGACCTTTTTCTCAACTTTATATTCTGATTTCTCTAAGAGAGACTAATGAAAGATCAAAGTTTGTCCCATCAAATGAAGAGTGGAAATAACTTATGTGTTTGAGTTTGTTTGTTAGGAATCATTGTGTTTACATGTTAGTGTTTGTTTTTAGTCTTTATGAATTTTATGTGTCTAATTGTTTAAGTTGGTTAAGTATTTGTAATTAGAATATTTTCTCATCTGAGACTATTTGGAGTGAGAATTAAGTGTTATATGTACTTGTACTAGTTTGTGAATGAATGTATATGTTTGTTTTTGTGAAAATTAGTGTTATTTTTGTCTCAAATTGAATTGAGTTATATGGGAGAATTTTTTGAGAGAGCAGAGTTGTAGGAGATGAAAATAGTCATTTAAGTGATATGAGAACATTTAAGGGCAGTGTAGTTAGGCTAATAGTGCATTTTACTTAAATTTAAAAATCTCAAAAATTGTGCACTGGCGCCTAAGCGCCACATTCTCATACTTAAGCGCAGTGTAACCCGAGAGGCTTGCGTCTAAGCGCCACTAACCCGCGCTTAAGCGTTGGTTCACCAAAACCTGTTTGCAAATGGTTAAAAGTGAAAATTAAACCCAAAAATTGCCATTTTCACCCTCGTTGTCATCTTCTTCCACTCGAGTTTGCAATTTAGAAAGCTAGAGCAAGCCATTATGTGGAGATTTCTCGGTGGAATTAAGAAAAATTTTCTAGATTCGGATTTCTTAAGGTAAGAGCTTTACTTATATGTAAAAATATTGGATTTTCACCATGTATTTTGAGTACATTTGGAAGAAGTCAAAAATTCAATATTAATGGTGAAGAATGAGGAAAAATCTATGAAAATTGCATAAGAAGTGTAGTTTAAGCTTTTGGAAGTTTAGTTTAGTAGTTTAGACTTGATTTTTGACGTTATTGTGGAATTTTATGAAATTGGTAGGATGACACCAAGAATGAAAAGGAGCAAAAGAAAAAGTCACTTTGATTCGAGCAAATTTGTGAGTTCTAAAACTCAAGATAGGTACAGTGATGCTCTTTAATCACGAAAGCTTATCCAAGAGCGTTGTTTCAAAAATTCAGGTGGATCTGTAAAAGATTTGATAGTTTTGACGACAATGGGAGCAATTTTGCCGTTTTTCTGCTGTGGCAGTTATTTCTGTAGTCAGGGAGTTTTATGCAAACCTACCCGAGGCTGAAGATGATCGAGTCATGGTTTGAGGAAAATTGGTACCTTTTTCACCAGAGGTAATCAATATGTTTTACCATTTGCCACCTAAGACTTTGTGTTTTTATACAAACTATAGTCTTACTGAGATGGAGCTAGACGAGATTATTTCCTATTTGACTGTTGGAAGAGGACTCTAGAAAATCACAAATGAGAGGAGAACCAACTCTGCCACGTCAAAATTAAGTGCACCTTCAAAGACATGACACTAATTTATTTCTACTTGTCTGTTACTGACAAATCATCTCAGTGAAGTCACCAGAGAGAGGGCGACGTTAAACTATTGTATCCAAGAAGGAAAGCTCATTAACATTAGAGCTTTGATTTATTAGACTATCATCAGTTCTGCCACTGCCACTACTAGTAAAAGTCTAGGATTTGCTTCCTTGATCTTTTCTTTAAGTGAGCAGGCTGCAGTGAGATATGATAGCTGAGAGGAAGTATTGTTGCCTTTGAAGCCAATTACTAATGTTAATGTGAAGTCATATTCAAAGCATTCTATTTTTGGCTGGAGAGGGGGATTTTCAAGGAGTTATAGAATGGAGACTTCTGCTTCTTCTACCTCTGCTGTATCTACATCTAGACCATCTACCTCAAGGCCATCTACTTCTAGAGGTGAGTCCACAGAAACTCAAACTCAATTTTTACAGAGGATGATGGACAATTTCAATTATACCACAAATAAGATAAGAAATTTAGAAAGCTTTGCAGATCATATTGATGGGTATAACAGAAGAAAAAGTGATTATGAAGAGAAATTTCATTCATCTCTGGAGAACCTCATTAGGGGTAACCCAGGAGTGCAATTTCCTTCGTATCCTAGATACCTTGATTATGAGCCTGCAAATGTTTGGAATAGCGGTGATTCTGAGGATGATGAGGATGAGGACTGAGTGATTTATTTTTAGGTTTGTAATATGTGTTATATTATGTTCTTTGGCCTTGAGACTCGTGCTGTACTGTTTACTTTTATGTTTGGACTTAAGACATGTCATGTGATGTGTTTTTATGTTTTGGACTTGAGACATGTATGTTTGTGTATTGGTTTGGATTTTGTGAAGTGTGAGACTGTTATTTTGTTTAATTGTATTGTGATGTTGTGTTTTGTTAGTAGTTTGCTTTAAAATTTTAGGGTAGTAATTGTTGTTGTGAGTTGATTGTTGTGTTAGTTAGTTAGAATTGAACTTGATTCTATGGTCTTTAAAAAAAAGAGTTGAAAATCTTGCTAACTTTAGTATTAAATTTTACTTTCAAAAAATTGCTACCATGTATTTTTCTTTTATCTTGTTAGAATGCTTGTTTTTATGTTGAGACTGGAAATCGAAGTTAGTGTGTTAGTTTGCTTTTATGTTTGTACCCATTACTTAGAAGTCTACTGAATCTCTACATGTTGAATTGAAATGAAAATAATAGAAAATTGATCAAAAATTAATTTTACTCCTGTTTTTAGTTTTATACTTGTATAATTAGGGTATAAAAATTCATGTAAGCATGTTAATTCAAATTTTCATTCCTACTTATTTATATTTGTTGATAAACTGTTTAATTTGTTAACAAATTAAGTTTGTGGGGATGAAAAATATTTTTAAAAATTGAATTTTATTTGTTCTCAAATGTGCTAAAAAGAAAAATGATTATGTATATGAAGTTATATTAGGGAAGTAAAATTTGATTATAGAAATGAGTAAGAAAATTTAGTTAAAATTGTGAGTAATGAAGAAAACTTTCAGTTAAAAATTTTTTAGTGTAGAAAATATTAAATATAGTGTAACTATCTTTAGTAAGAAAAATTGTATTTTTGAAAAATTTAGAAATTTAGACTTTTATTTTTAATACTTAAATTTCTTTTATTAAAAAAAAATTTCAAAACTATTATTATATTTTTAAGTAAAAGACTTATATCAGGACTTTGCTTAGGAAAGGAAAAGTGGAATTCAAAATCATTAAAGACCTATCCAGATATAGTAATCCTTTCCTGAAAAAGAAAAAGAAAAAGAAGAAGAAAAAAAAAGAAAAAGAAAATGAAAAAAAAGTAATGGAGGAGAAGCTTGAGGATTAGTGCCTAATCAAAAATTGGTTCTACATTTGAACTTTTTAAAGTATAAGACTTGAGAAACTCTTAAGCTTAAGGATATAATATAGTAAGTAAAATTATTCTTTTAAAAATTTTTAATTGGAGATAATAAAAGGATTAAATTCTAAACTTGGATAATCTATAAAATTTATGAATTAGATAGGAACTCATATTTTCATCTTTTAGAACATAAAAAATTTCTAAACTTTAAGTTGGTCTTATTTACTGAATATTTTTTCTAAATTTAACTACTATATTTCTAAATCTAAATTTTACTAACTCCTACGAAACTCATATACATATCATACTTATTTAGTTTTTAAAGATTGAAGTATCACTTGAGGACAAGTAATATTTTAAGTTTGGGGAATTTTGATACACCTAAAATATATAGTGTTTTTAGACACATTTATATATATATTTTTGAGATATTGCGCTTTAATGGAAGGTAATTGTGTGTTTTTCTTTCAGGTACAAGTAAAAAGTTAAAAAATGCTAAAAGGAGTGAAAAAAGATCAAATTTGGAGCAAAAATGTGAAATTTGTGAAAAAGTGTTTTGGTGCCTAAGCGCCAGAACCGGCGCTTAAGCGCCGGTGAAATAGAGAAGGTCGCGCCTAAGCGCTAGAGGCCCCACGCTTAAGCGCCAGAGGCAGTTATTTGGCGATTTTCTTCATTTGACAGAATTTTGAAGAGACATTTGAGGTGCCTATTGGCTAAAGAGGGTGGTTATGACCATTAGGAATGAAAATATTATTAAAAGACTTGTGAAAGGAGGCATCCCTTGGAGAATACATGGAATCTGGACACATTTTGAAGAATTTCCAAGGCACCTCTTGGGATATTTATAAAAGAAGGAAGTTGAGACATTTGAAAGGTGTGCTTGAAAGTTCTGAAAAGAGTTTGAAGAGGATGAGTCCTGAGGGGGTGCTTGAAAGTTCTAAATAGAGTTTGAAGAGGAGGAGGCCTGAGGAGTTTTGAGAGATAATTTTGGAGAGATTTTCAAGCACCAAACAAATTTACTTTATCCTTTTTATTTTTAGTTTATTTTGAGAGTGTTGTAAAAGAGAAGAGATTCAACGCAACTTCAAGAGTTTGGTGGAGGATTTGAGATAATTTTTGTCTTTTATTTTTAAACTATTTTTTGTTTTAATTGAGATTTCTTGTTGGTTTGTTATCCTGATTTTTTGTATGTAAGGATTAAAGATGTTGACACCACTACAACGCCAAAACATGATCCTTAAATGAAAATTAAATTGTGTAAAACATATATGATTGTAGGAAATTAATAATGGGATTCTACACAAGTATACGTATCGTTATCAAGTAATAAAAGACTTTTTATTTAAGCCCCAAATATCAATCCCACAAGGAAGGTGTAAATTGTCAAATATAAGTTTTACTAGGAAATTTAAAGAAAATCAAACGAAATCACTGTCACTAATTTTGAATGTTGAGATATTATCAAAACTAAAATACTTGACTATTAACAAAATAGAAATGCAAAGTTTAAAAAGTAAATACTAATCTACTAACTATGTTTATGTAATGAAGATTTCTTATGTGAAAAAGCGTCCTTCCTACTACAGTGAGGTTCTGGTGAAATGAGATGAGGTAAATGTTTATAATATGTATTGTGTCAAATATGAGAAATTATAATTCTCTACCCTGATACAGTGCATATAAAATCATTTGCTAATCAGAGGTTTAGTCCCTAAATTTGTGGCTAGTCTAGGAGGATACCGGCTCCCACTCCAGAGCTCCCAGTTCCCTTCACCTGAAGGCTAACTCTCGCTTTAGTTTTTAAACACTGAGACAAAATTAGGGATTTTAGTCTATCACCCTTAAGATTCTGCAATTCTACACCCAACAAAGAATATTTCCCTATATATTTGCACTTAATTTTATGAATAAATTTCTCCTCCATAAAATTAAATGTGATCCTCACTCTGTTGTAGAACTCATACTCCATTTCCCGGATCATATGTTTAACAACATAATTTAACAATTCAATTGACCAAATTAAAATGTAAATTAAGTTCGTAGTTGAAAAATCTCACAATTTATTTTATATTTTAATATTGGCACATCCATATTATCTCTTCATTTCACCATATCTTAGAGTAGGGAGAAAGATAAAGTAATTTATTTTATATTTTAATATTGACACATCATATTATCTCTTCATTTCACCATATCTCAAAGTAGGGAGAAAGATAGAGTGAAATACTCAGACTTCATGAGAAAGACACAACTAAAAACAAATTTCATATATAAAATAAAGTTCATATAACACTAATAAACAAACAAAACTTATCTGAAACTCTTTCTCAAAGCAAATCCCTTGTAGTCTTTCCTTAGAAATGCAGGAAGAAGATATCTCTCACTTTTCTCCTTCTCCAACACTCTTACAGAAATTTTCACACTAAATCTCACAACACAAACTCTAAACTATAACATAAAAATCACTAATGGACTTGAATATGGTGGTGGAATGAAGATGAATTACAAATAATGGCGAAAATAGAGCGTGGAGGAATGTCTTGGAGTGAAAAGGAGTCCCTTTCCTGATGAATTTCAACCCCATATAAAGCCCAAGATTGGTTCTCTAAGAGGTGCCTCCAAAATCTCTTCAAAAATCATTCAAATACATCAAAACTTCTAGAAACAGACTGAACTGCCTTTGGCACCATCGGCGCTAGTTCTAGTGTCGTGGATGCTGAGTAAAAATTTCTACTGTTCTGTTGTTCTGCGCCGTTGGCATTGAGTACTTCTTCAAAAATGTCATTTTGATTCCAAATTCCATCCTTTTTGCTTCATTTTTGCTTTAATTCCTAAAAATCAACAACCTACAAAAAACGTCAAAATACTTTTTATGAAGGTGCAATATCACAAAAAATAAGTATAAAATATGGGTTATCAACAACCTGCAAGAAAACATCAAAATACCTTCCATTAAAGTGAAATATCACCAAAAATAGGTATAAAATATGGGTCTTAAAAATATATATATTTTTTGGTGTATCAAAATCCCCCAACTTACATGTTACTTGTCCTCAAGTAACTCCTCTACTACATAAAAATATGACTTATGGTAAAGAATTTAACTTCTAGACTTCCATATTTAAGTTCTCTCAACAGAATAGTATAACTTAATAGAAATTTAAAACAACTCCAGTTAATACTAAAGGTGCTAGGATATTCAGTAATTAAGTTTAAGATTTTTGATCCTCTGATTCTTTTAGGAAAAATTGTAATTTGTCATATTAAAGTCACTTAGAAAATTCTTAGAAAAAAAACTTCATAAAACTTTATTAATCATTAAGCTAATACTCACATAAAAAGTTCAGAAAATGTGTCCAAGTCTTTTTTCTTAAGTTGATTCAAGAGAAGCCAATTTTTAATTAGGCATCTCCTCACTTTTCCTTTTTTTTTTAAACTTTTCGGGGTCATTGTTAATCCCTTTTTTTTTCTTTCTTCTTTTTTTTATGTATGTGAGGATTACTATATCTGGATAGCCTTTAATGATTTTGAACTTCACTTTCCTCTTCTTAAGGTTTGAAACTTTTTACATTTCTTCACTTAACAAATTTATATTAACTTAAAAAGTACATAAAGTTTAGCTCTTTTCTTTTTACATGAATCTTTTAAGATTTTACTACTTCAAAAATACAAATTCCTTTACTTAAAATAGAAAAACATAGTCTTATTCTCTTTTACCAAATATCTTAATCTCTAGAATTAACATTTATTATTGAAATTTAATTTACTTAAATTTACTATATATTTAGGAACATAAATATAGCTATCCAAAGTTAATCCCTAATACCAAAGGTCATGTTAAATTTAAAATTTTTAAAAATATTGTTAAGTGAGGACAAATAAAATTAAGTTCTTTCTTTTCTTTTTTTAAAATAATTTTTTTCCCCCCTAAAATTAAATTTTTTTAAAAGATTTACATGAAGAACTTTAAAAAAATATGGTGAAATAAAGCATTAAATAATAAAGAAAATTCATAGCTATTGAAGATTCTGATTTTTTACAAATAAATTCTGAAATACTGCATGTGCTAATATGAAAAACTACAAGGCTTAAAACATTAAATTGCACATAATATATATAAAATTTGCTGAGAAAGAGTTAATTACAATACATATAACAAAGTGCAGAAACTAACAACATAACTAAACTAAATGAAAATAGTTTTATACATTATAGTTTCACATTACAACATAATAACAGAGTCTCAACAATATCACAAAACAAACAATATAATCACAAAGTATAACAAAAACAAATAAACAAATAAAAAGATCACTAGTCATCATCTTCTTCATCATCAACATCTAACTTCTGCTGCTGACATAGAGTATAAACAGGGTGAATAGGGAACTGAACTGTATGATCCCCCCTCAGGTATTTCACTAAAGCATCATCATAAGTAGCATCATATTCAAACTTATGGCGAAGCAGGTCATTTGTATGAGCATTTCTGGCCTCCATGTTCTGTATCCTATGATCCATTCTCAAAATATCTCCCAGTTGAATCATCATCTAGTCTATTAACTCCTTGTTATTGGGGTCACTTGAAGTAGTCTCACTAAAAGTACGGGTCCTAGAAGTAGAAGGAATATCCCTGACCTTACTTTTATATCTCCAATCAACATGGGACCCATAAATCTTAATGTTTGCAGGCCCAATAGGTCTCTGAGGCTCAATCCTCTCCTTATTAGGTCTGAATCAACTCCTGCATGTTCACAAAGTGTATAAATGAGAGCAGGGTGTGCCAATCCACCAATGGTATCTCCTAGAGCAATAGATCAAGTGTTCATATAAATGATATAGCCTACATTTATATCCATCACGTGCTGAATACAGTAGTTCAGGATGGCTCTATCCTTGGTCACTTCACTATGATGGTTTGTTGGAATCATCCTCCCATAAATAAAATAATGTCAGGCATTAGATACTACATTTAAAATAAAAAGGGGAAACTTGACTTTAACTCCATTCTTTACTTTCCAAGCCCCTTTCTCACCAGTCAGAAAAGAAATAATCTCATTTAAGGCCTCATTTGTAGCAGAGAATGAATAATGCTGGCATCTATAAACATTTTCTAATTGATAAAACTCATTTATTTTTCTTGGAGTAAGCTCCACCCTTTTTCCTCGAACAAAAACAAAATAATCAGAAGCTTCTAGAAAGTTGGCATAAAATTCCATAACTATCCCAACTATCGCATCGGCAGCAAAACAACAGAAGTTTTCCCACTGCCAAGCGATAATCAATCGTTCAACTTCTCCTCCCAGATTTTTAAAACCTTGATTCAGAATCACTTTCTTATTTTATTGAAGACTATGAAATCGAACACTAACTTTAAAGCTAATAAAATTTTGCTCGTCATATTTTATTTTTCTTTTACTCGATCTGGGTGCCATAAAAAATTTAAAAAAAAATTGATAAAAATTTGAATAAATTCCAAAATTTTGAAAATTAAAATGAAAAGCACTTTAAACTTAAATCCACTAAGTAAAAGTTTTTCACCAAAGCATTATATCAAAATCTCTCAAAAAAGAAAACTTTCGGATCTAGGCAATGTGAGAAAAATCTTTGGTGAAAATAAAAATGTTTTACTTTAAAGTGTATCTCTTACCTAGAGAAAATGAAATCAGAAGTTCCTTTGCCTCAAAATTGCCTTAAATCCGCCCAAAATCAAGCCTTAAGTGTGGGAACCGAAGGTTGAAGGAGACTTTAGGGGTAAAAATGGAGGTTTTGTGGTGAAAATTATGAATTAGAGGGGTTATTACTGCTCTCGGGTCAAAGGCGGCATCAGCGCCCATGCCAGCGCTGTCGGCATTGAAGGCTCGAAATTAACTATTTTGATTTTTTTCTAACTTTTAATTTTCAATTTCCTTTTAATCTACTCCAGTTTTTTTAGTATTTTTAACACAAATTTTAATCTAAAAATAATTCACTAATAAATATTCACAAACAATCATTTTCACAAACAACAATAAACTAACTTTTATATATGAAAATACACTTTTTACAAACAAATTTCACAAATCACACATTCAAATCTATTAAGCAAACTAATCAGTGTTGAAATCAAGCCATAAAACTAAATACTGACACAAAACTATACACATAATCAAAGTTCAGAATTCTAAAGCAAAAACAAACCAAACCCAATCAAATCAAATCCACACAATTACATCAAACACATAAATATTCTTAAGCAAGTAAAGAATCCAAAATCTTCAGTCATTCTGCTTCATCTTCAGTGCTTTCACCTCCTTTAATATCTCCCATGAATTGGTAATGAACATATAGGTTGTAGAAGGATCGATACGGGAATTGATCTGTCAATTTTTCTTCGATCTACCCCTTTTCTTTAAACATCTGAACTAATCCTGCTTTAAAAGTTCTAGTATGATCAAAATTTTCTTTCATTCTCCAATCAAGGTGATAAAAAATGTACTTAAGATCTCATTCTGCATACATAATACTCTAAAGTTTCTTTTCAATTTTCTTCAATTTTTTTCTCCAAAGCAAGCGAACTTCCTACTATTGGTGGTATTAATGGAGTTGAAGCATGTGAAGAATGATCCATAATAACATTTAGTGCTTCATTTCCATTACCAACATACTGATCATCAATAGGGATCATGGGCTCCCACGGTAGTAAAACGTTTTCCCAACTTTCATATGGCACTTGGGATTGACTGCAAATCAAAAAAATTGTAGAAGGATGCCTAAGTCCATAAATTGACTCATTCATAATGATACCGATAATAGATTTAAATATGATTGATCCTATATCAATATGTTTTTCCATTTGAATACAATAGTTTAAAATAGTACTTTCCTTGGTGACTATACTAATCTTCACAGTAGGGAGTAATTTTGCAAAAATAAAGAAATATCACTACTTTGAAATTGGATTAAGTGATGAAGCAGGAAAACTAATATATCCTTCATCTCGTACTTTTTACATATCACTTTCAATCGTAAGAAAATTATAAACATCTTGCATGAAGTCTCGCGTAGGAATGAAATTTGTATAATGACAGATTGGAACATCTTCTATCATATACAATTCATTAAACCTCGCAGGAGTAAATGGTGCAGCCTTACCTCATACGAAGATAACTCCTTGGGTAATTCCATGTAGATTTACATAGAACTCATTCACTACAGGCGTAAAAACTGCAGCAGTAGTGTAACACAGAACTTCCCAACGCCTTTGCAAAATGATTTTGTCAACTGGAGCACTTGGATTGATCAATCCATTATTAACAAATCCTCTTTCCTTGTTCAATCTCTTCTTCGTAATAAATTTATCGTATAACCTCTACGCATTGAAACTAATAAACTTTCTTCTATTGAAAATTCCATACCCTGAAGTATTTTTGGAATTGGAAGCCATGGAATTCAAAAATAGGAAGTGTCTAGGCATTCTAGGAAGTTTTTAGGACTTTAAAAACACCTCCTAGCAGTTATTATGGAGCAAAATCTTGCCAAAGCCCACCAAAAGTCATTTGAACCGTCAAACCACTCTTGACGCCATCGACGCTCCCAATTGGTGCTATTAGGGCTGAGGTTCGTTTTCTTGGGTGCCGTAGGTGCCAGTGGCCAAAATTTTGCGACTTTCATTTTTCGTTCAATTTAATTCCAACTTTTTCTCCAATACCAATATTTGACTTAACTTATAATAAATGTAATTGTGTAGGAGTATTATCTACTAATATATAAGACACTTATGAAACAAAATCATAATACATAGACATATATGTATCGGTTACCTCCCACAAAGTGCTTGGTTTAACATCGTCAGCCCGACACACCATTTGTTTAGTTGGGTTGACTTAACCTTAAAATTTCTTTAAATTGAGGTCTGTGCCCTTCATAATAATTTTTCAGATGATGCCCATTAACTTTGAATACCTTTCCAGTGTTAAGATCATTAATAAGAAAAGTTCCATAATGAAAGACTTTAATCACTTTAAATGGTCATAACAATCTGGATTTCAGTTTTTCTGGAAACAATCTCAACCTTGTATTATATAATAGAACTCCTTGTCCAAGTTCAAATTTCTACAGAATAATCTTCCGATCATGCCATATTTTCATTTTTTTTATAGATTTTTTGCATTATCATATGCTTCATTTCTTATTTTCTCAAGTTCATTGAGTTGCAAAAATCTTTTCTCACCAGCATCTTTTAGATTAAAATTAAATTCCTTAATAGGCCAAAATGCTTTATGCTCTAATTCTACTGGTAAGTGTGATGTCTTTTCAAATATCAGTTTGCATGTGGACATTCCTATAGGAGTTTTATAAGCAGTTCTATATGCCCACAATGCGGTATCTAGTCTAGCAGACAAATCCAATTTATAAGGATTTACAGCTTTTTCTAAAATACGTTTAATTTCACGATTTGATATCTCTGCTACACTGCTAGTCTGAGGATGATAAGCAATAGATAATCTTTGCATAATATCATATTTCTTAACTAATTTTTTGATTCTCTTATTTCTAAAATAAGATCCTCCATCAGTAATAATTACTCTCGGCATTCCATATATTATAAAAATATTTTTAATTAAAAATTTAGAAACACTCCAAGCATCACATCTAGGTACAACAACATATATGTTTCCAAATGAAGGCATAAATGGCCCACAAAAATCTAATCCCCACACATCAAAATTTTTCAACTTCCAATGTGTATATTAGAGGCATTTCATTTCTTCCAAAAATATTTCCTACTAATTGACATCTATCGCACATTTTAATATATTCATTAACATCTTTAAAAATAGTAGGCCAATAAAATTCAGCTTGCAAACATTTATATGTAGTTCTATTTGTTCCAAAATGTCCTCCAAATTCAAAATCATGACATCTTTCAATTATCTCTTGAGTTTCTTCATAAGGCACACATCTTTTAATAATTAGACTTTACATTATTTATATAAATATGGGTCATCCCAAAATAGTCTTTTGAATCATATATAAATTTTTTTAATTGTGGATTTTTCATATCAGGTGGTAAAATATATCAACATACTACGGTACATCCATTTCATCATTACTATATAGTTGTTCATCACGGAAATTTCTAAAATTTTATTTGCAAAATTAGTTAACATTTCTATTTCTATCCTAGATAAATGATCAGCTATTTGATTATCATTTCCTCTAAAATTTCATTTGTAAAATTAGTTAATATTTCTCTTTCTAGTCTAGATAAATGATCAGCTATTTGATTATCATTTCTCTTTCTATCAATCACAATAAAATCAAACTCTTGCAATAGAAGTATCCATCTAATTAATCTTGATTTATCATCCTTCTTTTGCATGAAGTATTTAATAGCAGAATGATTTGTATGCACTATACATTTAGTCTAATTAATCTTGGTTTAGCATCCTTCTTTTGCAATAAGTATTTAATAGCAGAATGATCCGGATGCACTACACATTTTATTCCAATTAAATATGGTATAAATTTATCAAAGGCATAAACAATAGCTAATAACTCTCTTTCAGTAGTAGTATAATTAATTTAATCATCATTTAGAGTCTTACTAGCATAATATATAACTTTAAAAACTTTATCATGCATTTGTGCTAATACAGCCCCAAAAGCATAATCACTAACATCGCACATTATTTCAAATGATTTTTCCACATTAGGTGGTACTATTATAGGTGCAGTGACTAATTTTTTTCTTTAATAATTCAAATGCTTTTATGCATGCCTCATCCAAATCAAATTTCTTATCTTTTTCTAAAAGATGGCATATGCTTAGTTATTTTTTATAAGTTTTTTTATGTAACGCATGTAAAAACTTGCTTGTCCTAGAAAACTTCTCGCCCCTTTAACATTAGTAGCTGGTGGTAATTTTTCTATAACATGGATTTTTACAGGATCTACCTCCTTGACTTTTTTCAGAAATTTTATGCCCAAGAACAATACCTCCTGCAACCATAAATTGACATTTTTCCCAATTTAGAACTAGGTTGACTTTTTCACATACTTCAAGAACTTTTTCTATATTATTTAGAGATAACTCAAACGAAGTCCCAAATATAGAAAAATCATCCATAAACACTTCCATTCCATGTTCTATAAAATTGTTAAACAATGACATCATGCTTCTTTGAAATGTTGCAGGTGCATTGCATAATCCAAAAGGCATTCTACGAAAAGCAAATGTTCCATATCGGCTTGTAAATTTTGTTTTCTCTTGACCCTCTGTAGCAATTGAAATTTGATGATAACCGATATATCTATCTATAAAGTAATAATATTTATTCCAAAACAATCTATCCAACATTTGGTCTAGAAAGGGTAAAGGAAAGTGATCTTTTCTGGTGGCCATATTTAACTTTCTATAGTCAATACAAATTCCCCAACCAGTAACTTGTCTTATTGGTATTAATTCATTTTTCAAGTTTTCTTAAACAGTCACTTCTCATTTCTTTAGAACGCAGTGAATTGGGCTTACCCAAGTACTATATGAAATAAGATACATAATTCTAGCATCTAACCATTTTAAAATCTCTTTTTTAACAACTTCTTTCATTATTGGGTTTAATCTTCTCTGGGATCAGCTTTGGGTTCATATTGTTCATCTAATAAGATTATGTGCATACAAATTGAAGGACTAATTCCTTTAATATATGATAAAGTCCATCCAAAAGCCTTTTTATACTTGTTCAACATTTCTATCAACTTTTGTTCTTGAATTTCAGTTAACTCAGAAGATATAATAACATGCAGTGTAGATGACTCTCTAAAAAATACATACTTTATATGGGCAGGTAATATCTTTAATTCAAGTTCAGGTGGTTTAATACTTGAAGGAATAAAATTTTTATTATTGTTTCCCAACAAGTCTAACGTTTCAAATTTGCCCTAAATATAATCCAAATCTTCTCCTTTTATTTCATCTTCATTCTCAAAAATTTCTCCTTGCTTTAATTTATCTTCACACTCATTCTTACATTATTCATTACTCAGATAATCAACTACTTCCATCCTGAAACATTCATTGTCTTTTTCTATTGCAGGATATTTCTTAGCTTTTGCTATATTAAATTTTTCTTCTTGATAATTAACTCTCATTATTAATTCTCTTTTTTGCACATCTATTACAGCTCTTCCTGTTGCAAGAAATGGTTTCCCTAAAATAATAGGAATCTTTGTATCTTCCTCCATATCCAATACTATAAAGTCTACAGGGAAAATAAATTTATCAACTTTTACTAGTGCATCCTCTATAACTTCTTTTGGATAAGTTATTGATCGATCAGCTAACTGAAGATTTATAGTAGTAGAAGAAATTTCTCCCAAATCTAAACATTTAAAGATCGATAAGGGCAAAAATTTGATACTCGCTCCTAAATCACATAAAGCTTTTCTATAAAACATTTCAACAATTACACAAGGTATAGTAAAACTACCAAGATCTTTTAATTTTTCAAGAAGCTTTTTTTAAATAATTGCACTACACTCTTTATTGAGTGCAACAGTCTCATGATCTGAAAATTTCATTTTCTTATTTAGTACATCTTTCATAAATTTCACATAACTTGGCATTTGTTCCAAAGCTTCAACAAAAGGAATATTTATCGTTAATTTCTTAAGGATTTCCAAAAGTTTTGTAAATTGTTTATCTTTATTTTTCTGCTTCAGTCTTTGAGGAAATAGAGGTAAAGGTTTTTGTAAAGGACCTGTGTTTGTTCATTTTCATGTTGATCATTTTCCATTTCTTCCTTCTTTTCATCAACTTCAATTTCTCTTTGGATCCTTGTTTCAATTTCTTTTCCACTTTGTAATTAAATAGCTTTAATTTGCTCTTTATTTTGATCTTTTGGATTAACTTCCACAGTACTTGGAAGAATTCCAGAAGTTCTGTTATTAAGTGCAATAGCAATATGTCCTAATTTATTTTCAATATTTCTAATAGTAGCCCATTGATTCTGTATTTGATTTCCTATATTCAACATCACTTCTTCCATCGTCAACTTCTTTTCCTTAACTTGTGGGTTAGGGTTGGATTTAAATCCTGAAGGCTAATAAGGTCGAAAATTAGGATTTCTTTGATTGTTCAGATTTTCAGATGGTTTCACCAGATTGTTATAATTATTCCAGCTAAAATTAGGGTGATTTTTCCATCCAGGGTAATAGGGATTGTTATTTCAATTATTTATAGCATTTAAAGTTTCATAAGATAGCTGAGTATCAATAATCTATCCTAGTGAATTTTCCTCTAATATTGGGGGTATTTGAGAATAGTTCACTCATATTTGATCAATCTTTTTAATAATAGTGGTAATTTGAGATGCCAAAATGGACATTGCATCAGAATCATCAATACTGGCTACTCTCATAAGATTTACCCTTTCAGAGGGCCATTGAAAATTATTAGTAGCTATTTCTTCAATTAAATAATATGCTTCATTAAAAGGTTTTGACATTAATGATCCACCCGCAACAGCATCTATAATAAATCTTAGTGATCCTACTAATCCTTTGTAAAAGGTTTTAATTATTAACCAATCTGGCAAAGCATGGTATGGAAATTTTCTAAGAAGATCTTTATATCTTTCCCACGCTTCATATATCGATTCCCCTTCAAACTGACAAAAATATGTAATATCATTTCTAAGCTTAACGGTTTTCGAGGTTGGTAAATATTTAGCCAAAAAATTTTGTGATAGTTCTCCCCAAGTTCTAATAGATCCAGGTAATAATTAATTTAATCAAGCCTTAGCTTTATTCCTTAATGAAAAAGGAAAAATTCTAAGCTTAACAACATCATTAGACACGTTGTCATATTTAAATATAGCACAAATCTCAAGAAAACTAACAAGATGTAAGTTAGGATCTTCTGTAGGTGATCCTCCAAACTGATTATTTTGTACCATTTAAATAATAGCAGATTTAAGCTCAAATGAATTAGCAGCAACATTAGAATTTTGAATAGTCAAGTGAACTTCATCTGCTATCGGATTCACATAATCTTTTAAAGGTCTTTGTCGATTCTCATTTATTGGATTTTTTAAGCTATATTCCATTTCTTTAAAATTTTTAATTTCTCTTTGTTATTTTTGAATTTTTCTAATAGTATGTTCTAACTCTGAATCGTAAGGTACCAAGCCTTTAGATCTAATAATTCACATAAACAAATAAAGTAAACAAAGTAAAATTCTTTTTTTTTGGATTTTTGATTTTTTATATTTTTTTTATTTTTATAGTATATATATTATCTCTAACCTTTCTACTTTATCAAAACTATTTAATTTACCTAAATTTAACCGTGAAAAACTTGATCGTGATTTTTTATATGTAAGGATTTATGAAGTTAACACCACTACTGCACCAAAACTTGATCCTTATATGAAAAGTAAGATGTGTAAAAAATATATAATTATAGGCAATTAATCATAGGATTCTACGTAAATATACGTATCATTATCAAGTAATAAAGGACTTTCTGTTTAAGACACAAATATCATTACCACATGGAAGTAAATTGTCAAATAAAATTTTTACTAGGAAATTTACAGAAAATCAAATGAAATCTCTGTCACTAATTTTGAATGTTGAGATGTTATTAAAACTAAAATACTTAACTATTAACAAAATAGAAATGCAAAGTTTTAAAAAGTAAATACTAATCTACTAACTATGTTTATGTAATGAAGATTTCTTATGTGAAAAAAACATCCTTCCCACTACATTGAGGTTCTAGTGAAATGAGATGAGATAAATGTTTATACTATATATTGTGCCAAATAGGAATAATTATAATTCTCTACCTTGATACAGTGCATAGAAAATCATTGGCTAATCTTAGGTTTAGTCCCTAAATCCGTGGCTAGGCTAGGAGGATACCGACTCCCACTCCAAAGCTCCCACTTCCCTTCACCTTAAGGCTAACTCTCGCTTTAGTTTTAAACACTAAGACCGAATTGAAGATTTTAGTCTGTCACCCTAAAGATTCTCCAATTCTACACCCAACAAAGAATTTTTCTCTATCCCTGTGCATTTAATTGCATGAACGAATTTCTCCTCCATGAAATCAAATGTGATCCTCACTCTGTTGTAGAACTCAGACTTCGGATCATATGTTTCACAACACATTTTAACAATTCAATTGGCCAGATCGAAAAGTAAATTAATTGATCATATGTTTCACAACACATTTTAACAATTCAATTGGTCAGATCGAAAAGTAAATTAAGTTTGGAGTTGATCATATGTTTCACAACATATTTTAATAATTCAATTGGCCAGATCAAAATGTAAATTAAGTTTGGAGTTGAAAAATCATCACAAACAATTCAATTAGCCAGATCAAAATGTAAATTAAGTTTGGAGTTGAAAAATTATCATAATTTATTTTATAATTTAATATTGGCACATTATTAAGTTTGGAGTTGAAAAATCATCACAATTTATTTTATATTTTAATATTGACACATCATAATATCTCTTCATTTCACCATATCTCAGAGTAAGGAGAAAGATAGAGTGAACTACTCAGACTTCATGAGAAAGACACAACAAAACCCAAATTTCACATATAAAATAAAGTTCATACAACACTTATAAACAAACAAAACTTATCTGAAACTATTTCTCAAAGCAAATCCCTTGTAGCATTTCCTTAGAAATGCAAGAAGAAGATATCTCTCACTTTTCTCCTTCTCCAACACTCTTGCAAAAAGTTTCACACTAAATTTCACGACAAAAACTGTAAACCATAAAATAAAAATCACTAATGGACACCAATATGGTCGTGAAATGAAGATGGATTTTGAAGAATGATGAAAATGGAGTGTGGAGGAATGTATTGGAGTGTCAGCGTTATTTCGGGTTGGTTTGTGGGGTTGCCCGTAAGAAGCTGTCGGTCACTNTCCTTTAAATCCATGACATCCCTTAGTTTTTCCTCCTTTGGACTCTACAACAAAAATGTTCCAAATTTGAACCAATCTCCTTTCACACCTCTACTTCCGATCTCATTGAAAAGCCCTACCCTTCGAAACTCCTTGAAGACAATATTTCTTGATTTTTATCGATAGTCTTCTTAGGTGACTTTCGTATAAGATGTAATTAACTATAGGGGCTTGCCCTTATAGGAAGCATGTCTGAACCTAGCTTAATATACCGATGTAATTAACTATAGGGGCTTGCCCTTATAGGAAGCATGTCCGAACCGAGCTTAATATAAACCATATTTAATTATTTATATTAACTAAGGGAACTTGTCAGCAAATATAGAGGTTTTACAGACCNATATATATATATATATATATATATATATATATATATATATATATATATATATATATATATATATATCGGTGTTATTTCGGGTTGGTTTGTGGGGTTGCCCGTAAGAAGCTGTTGGTCGCAGGAATCGAAATCCCTTCGCNTTAACTATAGGGGCTTGCCCTTATAGGAAGCATGTCCGAACCCAGCTTAATATAAACCATATTTAATTATTTATATTAACTAAGGGAACTTTTCAGCAAATATAGAGGTTTTACAGACAAAAAATATGTTATATATTTCTTAATTTATTTGATCGAGCCTCATCCTTAAGTCTTGTGTTTATCCTTCGTNCCGCTTCGGAAGGACGTTGAAGTATGAAATCAAACTGACCCCATATTTTTCATACTTTAAAATGAAAGAGCATTGTACCTCAAATCCTGTATCTATTCTGAAGGATAAACACAAGAATTGAAGATGAGGCTCAATCAAATAAACTAAGAAAAGAATGACGTCCGTCTGGTCTGCGAAACCTTTGTATTTGCTGACAAGTTCCCCTATTTAATATAAAAGACNAGCCCCTATAGTTAATTACATCTTAAATGACCAAAGCCACCTAAGAAAACTCTTGATAAAAATCAAGAAAAAATATCTTCAAGGAATTTCAAAGGGTGGGACTCTTCAACGAAATTGGATGTAGAGGTGTGAAAG